>JBBBDQ010000886.1:5267500-5582500 GCA_037127315.1 Ascarosepion bandense | reverse complement strand
TATAAAATCAGTTATTGTTCTTTCATGTTGGATTTGGTGCATAACTACCAGATGAAAGAACAATAACTGATTTTACAGGATATTTCACAATAATCAACAAGATAATTGATATCAGCCAATCAATGGACACCTGATGATTACCAGAGGGTACTTGGTCGAAATGTTGTGTCTATTATAACACCTATATCAACCAAGATGAGAACAATAGTTCGAAATAATTCCAAGATATTGAAATCTAATATCCTAAACAGGAAACAAGGATAAACATCGACTCCTGTTCAAAGGGACCAGAGATGAGTATGAGCCAGATGGTGGACAAACTTATCTACTCCTATTTGAGTAAAAAAAAATGTAAATAAATAGCAAATAAAAGTTCAGAGTTTTAGGTGAAGACATTAGAAGTATAGATTTGAGGTAGACTTTAGAAGAAACTGGAAATCTGATCCTATCCTTTGTAATTCTAAGTAATGTTAGTCCCACTACTATCCCACCCAGTTCCTGTTCTACCACCCATTTGCACAAACTTCTTAGGTAGGTTACTTGCTGTTTTCCTTTGTCACTCTTGATTTTAATATGTCCTGTGAGTGTTAAATTTTCCAAGCCTTCTTTCATATCTTGAAAATTTCAACAATCTCTCTTTTTATTCTAAGTATAAGTGAGCCTTTTTGTTTTGATTTTCCTTAAAACTTCCTTATTACTCACATGCCCCATCCATGGTATTCTCAGTATCCTTCTATAGAACATCTCTGTTGCCTGAAATCTCCTCTTTATCTGTAAAGAAAGTGTCCACTCACTGCTATATAGTAGGATTAATATTACATAGCAGTTGAACACTCTTTTTTTTCACTATACCAATATATCTTTAGGTTTTAGCAAAATATAGTTTTACATAGCTTTCTATATTAATTAGTATACATATTTTGGTCATTAGACAAACATGGTTTCAAATGAGCTCCCCAACCATTTTAGGTCTCTCTCTCTCTCTCTCTCTCTCTCTCTCTTTCTCTTTTTTTTAGTCATCCACAGACAGATCTGTTTTGCTCTATCACAGTTCATCAGTACGGTTAGACATCACCAGCAAATTCAAAGCAATGCTAGAGCAATATCATTTATGAATTTAAATGGTGGACATACTACCACCTACCTGTCAAGATGACTGATGCTATGTCTCTCCAGTATTTAAACCAGCATAGAATTGCACCAGTCTCAATCAGAATTATACTCATTGGGCACACAAATTTGATATGTAACTCTCACAAAAAGTTTTTCAAAATAATGGAATCCCTTCTTAAGAAAAGACACGAAACCAACCCATAATAACATCAATTATGAGCATGGCCACAATGTACTAGCTGTATTTAGAAATTAAGAATATGTTTGCTTTCAGCAGCTTGTATACCATAGCACCTACACACCATTCATTATAGCAAAAATAAGCATTGTAAAATGGCTAACAGTTTAGCAGAAAACGCTCAGAAGCAACAAACTTTGGGACAATTTTAACATTTGTAATATCCAGAAAAGAAGACACTTGTATATATACAAGAAAAGCATAATAAAAAATGAATCCAAGATATCTTGTCAGTCTTGTTCAACAAAACAGATGGGTTTAATTTATACTATATATATATATAGAGAGAGAGAGAGAGAGGGAGGGAGAGGGAGAGAGACAGACAGACAGACAGACAGAGACAGAGTAGACATGCTGACTGTCAGTTTCACCATGAAGTAATGATTTATTGTCTGAAAATTACATTGAGACATGAAACTGACAGTTATCATGCAGTGTTAAGCCCTAAGCCCACAGTGTCTATCTCTCTAAATGCTCTGTCTCCAATACTGAGCACTGTTCTCTTATAAGTAAAGTAAATTTTACATGGTTTGTGTCTGAATTTCTGGGTTGATTTATCATTATTTACATTCAGACTATTATCCTCATTTTTGTACATATTAACACAACCTTTTGGCTCCAGCCTTCTTCAGATATTTGATCATCCAGGTAAACTTCAAGGAATTTTGAACTGAAACCTTTATTAATCTGTGGGGATAGATTGTTCTCATTCTGCTCTCTGTTTATGGATATCTCATCTTCTTTTTATTTTGTACTTTGTTGTTATTGCTTTCCATGGTTCATCTGAGAGTAAGTTTATACTACACTACCCAGCAATTGAACTTACAATGACCATGTCACCAAATTCATGAACCAATTCTTTAAACTACTAGGCTATTATTTCATTAGATTTAAGGCTGTAAATTATAAGTTCTGCATTATCCTGTAGGACAATATTCCAAATTTAAATAATGTAAATACATTTTAAACCACACACACACACACACACACACACACACACACACACACACACATATATATATATATTAAATTATTATGTAAATACTTATTATTTATTAATAGTTCTAATGAATCATTCAACAATGAAAATCTCCTGCCAATAATCTACTAACTGTTCAATGGATCAATGTTAGAAATCCCTAGATTTTGACTAAAAATATCCAACAAGCCATGTTTTATGCTCAACACTGTTGTTGAATGAAACACCCTTCAAATTGTTAGAAATTGACTAAAAAAGGTAATAGTCTGATAATAGTTAAATCATGAGATTATTGTGAACGTGTCAGAACTAAACTCTTTCTTTGTATCCATGAGTAGATCAAATAAACTGGCAACAATGAAGGAATGCTGGAATTTGTTTCTCTCAGTCAATGTGCATGGCACTCATGCACTATATTTCTGAATCTTACCCATTGATTGAATATGATGAGTAACAGTAGCATGAATGCCTTCTATCTTCTGAGTCAGTTCCCAAGTTGTCTTGTGCAGTTCTTTAATTAGTGCATGCAATTAGTTCTTATCAAATTGAACAGATTGGCCAGAAGGTGGTGAGTCTGTGAGTTCAAATTTTCTGTACTTGAAACAAGAAAACCATTTCTGTTCCATTCCATCAATAATGAAGTCATCTCTATACACAGCACAAATGTCTCAATAGGCTTTGTGACCTTGATAACAAACAAAGAGAAGATATTGAACAGGCTCTTTCATGTCTACTTGGCATCTCAAATGGGTATCTAATATGAAATCAAATTTCAATAACAGTTTCACAGGATGACCGGAGTTACTAAGAAGCAAAAATTGCTGCAAAAGATTATTCTTTGTGATCATTTACAGAACATCAGAAAAAAAGACTGAATCTATGTAACAACCTAATGATTTAATGTCATCAAAGCTACTATCTAATACTTAAATCCTCATGAACAGCCAGCTATGTAGTAGTAAAAAAAATGTAGGCAGACTGTAGCTCAGGTACAAAGATAAACTAAAGAGCAGTCTTAAAGCTGATGGTATACCCTATAAGACTGAAAAGAGTAAGCTATCATGTTGGCAAATTCAAGTTGAATTCCTTGCATTTACTTACACACAAATACCCTTGGGAAATGTATTAATCTGTCTCTTCCCTCCAGTTATAGGTTAAATAACTGGACAGACTGGGTTCTATAGCTTTGGCTGGCAACCAGTCTACCACAGAAAACAATGGCAACCTACCATGGGATAATCTTCTGCCCAGTCAATTATGTCTCTTTCGAGACATGATCGGCCAAAGCATGTATCCACGTATGGCACTTAACTGACTGATCATGTTGGCATTCATTTATTCAGTTAGTGTGTTTTGTGCCACTGTGGTCACCACTCACCTTATTTCTGTTGTAATTGTAGTTCATAGTGACATTCAAGGCAAAATGGTAAACATGCCTTGCCAGTTTCTTTTACACCAGAAATTTTCAGATTAGTCTACCCCTTCTTTCAGAAGTTCCCCTATCCACTAGTAAAGCTGCAGGTGCAACTTCTATGATGAAGCTAGCAACTGGACAATGAGTGCTTGGCACAGGTGGGTTAGGGAGAGGTATTCCCTTTCATCGGTCAGGTTGGGAAACCCTTCTATCTTTGCACAATTTAGCCAGCAGGTGGATGCCATTGGTTGGGACATGACCATCACAGTGTTCATGTAACTTATTGGAGCCATGGGTAAAATTTTGATGTTGGCTGTGGACCAGTACAGTTCCACATCTCAATTGACCTGATTAAAGCAGTAAAGCTGGGTTGACCACTTTGCTACAAAAGTACTGCCACTGATGATGCATCTATAACAATGACATTAAAACATTCAAACTCAGATACCTTCAACATCTAAAGGAGACAAAAGCAAGGACTAAACAATCTGCACTAAGATGAGCAACCTGGTCTCATAACTTACAATCTTGTGACCAAAGGGGTCTTGTATATAAGTATCTTTCAGGATTGAATTATTATATTTGACATAAACATCTTTAAGCTACTAGAAACTAAGAGGAGAATTATATGTAAAATTCAACAGTGCATTTATTAGATATAGAAATAGGATACATAATCTATACATATTTTAATAATAAATAAAACCTGAGCATTTTACTAAAGAGTGTCTAGTCATCAAGATAGTCTTTAAGCAAGTTCAATCTCTACTTGTGAACTATGTTTATTGATATTTGATGTGCAGTAAGCTAAATTTAGTAAATATAAACAACAAACAGAACTCTTAAAAAGTATTGGTTATATGGAAAAAAATGATCAAAGTTATTGGTGGTTAAATACTGGTAGGAGCAAGAATATTTTCATTTTATTAAACCTGCGATTGAGCTTTATATATTCTTTCAATGGCATAAATAATGGTTTCTGTTCTTGTTAATACATTACTGGGTCTGTAGATACTAAAATAGCTTTTGACAATAGAATCAATATACTTGTGAACAAGTCAGAGTTTAGAAAGCATTAAATACAATGCATATTCATATAAGTGTGTATTTGATTGAAGGCAGTGTAACTTAATATAGAAAGTAATTTAATATGCCATTTCTAACATAAATAATTATGTGTGTGTTCTTAAATCTGCCTATTCCTGATTTCTCTTTCTTACAGTTTTCTTTTAATCTGATACTCAATTTATCTTAATAGCACCCATAACATTTAGGGTTAAAACAACATTGGCTTATTTCCTAGCAGGCAAGAAACAAGTGTACCACTGTCTTCATTTAAGTTATGTATGTCCTAAAGAGCCAGTTGCATGTACATCTATTGCTTATCAATGAAACTATCTCCTAATTTTGGAGACATAAGAATTGAGGAAGGAAGATTTTTCTTGAATTAAAATTGACAAAATTCCCTTCCACTAAATAAATGACTGTTTATTCATTCTGTTCTTAATGGGCATCAGTTTAATGATGTTGTTGGTGGTGGGAAATAGCTCAGTCAGATTTGGAGATTTATTTCTTAAACTTAATTTGATAAACTTACATTCAAAACCAAAAATATAATCACTGACTCTCTTAGTATCAATATCTAAGTAAGTAAACCACATCCAGGCTTATGGTCACATCATGTTGAAACACCTGTTCCTATACAATCACCAAAGTTAAGCAACATTGAGCTTGGTCAGTATCTGCTTGAGAATACCATGTGCTGTAATCTTGAATGTGCAGGTTGTGCAATAGATAAGGGCAAAGAACTGTTAATCAGAGAGCTAAGTTCCAATTCCAGTTGGGTTTGTTATATTCACTTATGCACAAATACCCTTAGCAAAGGTACAAATCCATTTCTTATTCCACAAGATATGAGTTAAATAGTAAGTTTTGTATCTCTAAATCATTATTATTTTTTTTTAAATTCTTGCAATTTAAAAGTATTTTCTGGTTTTAAATAACCTACAAGGGGTTGATAAACTTTAAAAAATGTATTAATCAATGGCATTCAAGTAGAAATCTTATTTTTAAATCGTAACTGCTCACAGGTAATGTTTGCATTTTGCTATAATCAAATAATTTATTAGGTTGTTCAAAAAATATATCTAAATTTAGAAGAAATGTTTTATTTTCTAATATATTATAACAGTTGCTAAAAATATATTATTCGTTCCTAATGATTAAAGTGTCCTCTGTTAATTTTATGTCAATCTCTTTCAGAATTTAACTTAAAACATTATATACACTCATCTTGAACATGAAAAAAGAAGAGGTGAATTTATTTTTTTGTCATGAGTTCAAGCTTGGTCGTAATGAGTCTCAAATTGCTGCCAACTGAGAACTGAGTAATTAAACAGTATGGTTAGTTGACCAAAACCCATATCAAAATGTCATAGAAATGTCTGATAATGGCATTACACATTTCAACAATACTGAATCACCTCAAGAAAATTGGCAAGGTAAAGAGATTTGATAAATGGGTTCCACTGGAACTAAGTGAAAATCAGAGTTCAATGCTTTGAAGTGTGTTCAAAGCTTCATCTGTGAAATTTGAATGATCCATTTCTTGATTGAATAGTGACTTGGAATGAGAAATGGATCCTTTATGACCATCATAAATGATTGGCTCAGTGGTTTGATCATAACAGAGAGCCAAAACACTTTCCAAAGTTGAAATTGAACCAGTAGAAGATTATGGAGACTTAACCACATCCACCATATTTCCCTGATATTTCACCTGCTGACAACCATTTTTTTAAGCATCTTGAACATTTTTTAAGTCAAAAGACATTCCATTGCAGAAAGGATGTTAAAATTGCATTCAAAGATTTCTTGGTATCTAAACCGTTACAATTTTATCATAAAGGCATAAATAATCTGGTAACTCAATGGCATAAACATATATATGGTCAGTGTTTTTATTTTGATTTATTTAACCATTGTTTAAATACATTAATTCAGAAATAAATTTTTTCTAAAATCTGACTTTATTTCAAAAACAATCTAATACTTTTATTGTTATTACAAACATTCAGATTCTATCTTGTAGTGAAAAAAAAACAAAAACATTCTAAGTAGTCTTTTTCCCTCCAAATCCTAAACAAGTAATTTCAGCTATCTCTTCCCAATTTTAAATATAAGTTTTCTTTCTGTTACCATTTACTTGCTTGGAGTAAAATTATTTTTGATAAAATAATCTAATTTTACATTTACATAAGTAGTAAAGTAATCATTCTAAGTAACATGATTAATCAAAATAAATGCTGCAGAATTTGTTGTGTTTAATAACTGTCATAATAATAATATTAATATTAATAATATTTTCAGAGAGCAATATAAATTTATAGATCATAAAAAATGAATTTGGAACTTATATATGTAAACTAATCCTTATTTAATGATCCAGACGGCAATACACCACAAACACAAGTGTTTAATAACAGTTCCTAGATGTTAATATGTTCCATTTTGTAAATACCAAGCACATTGTAATACAAATTTTTTAAACAGATTGTTACTACAATACACGTCTCTTTCTTTCTTTTCTGAGATTCCACAAAAGAAATATCACCCCAAGTATGCAGTGTACTTGAATATATTTTTTTGAATTGTTATGTATGACAGCAAATGCTGGACAATCTCCTCAAAATGAAGAAGAGACTTGAAGTAACAGAAATGTGGTTCTACAGAAAGATGCTGAGGATAGCATAAGTTGAATATGTGAGCAATGATTAAATTATGGAGAAAATAGAAACAAAAAGGAAACTTATACTTAACATTAAAGAGAGGTAGTTGAAATTTCTGGAGTACATAATGAGGAAGGAGGGCTTGGAAAATCTCATACTCACAGGACAGATTGAGGGAAAGAGGGACAGAGGAAAGCAGTGCATATCATACTTGATGAGCTTGAGCAAATGGATGGTAGATCAAGGCTTGGGGGAGATAACAAAAAAGACAAAACTTATTCAGACCTACAAGGGACAGGAAAGTGTGGAGGGCCATTATTCCCTATGTTCTGAAGAGTCACAGTAGATAAAAGAAGATACTTACTACTCATTAAAATTACTTTACCTTTCCTATCTGCAGAGTATGAAATGAATTTCAAACTTTAATGTCTTCTCTAGGAAGGTTATATTGTAACATTACTCAACTTTGGATTTGCGGTTTGGTGAATTTAAATATCAACATGAATAAGTTGCTTTTTAAAAATGTGGAAAATGACCTAACAGTAGATTAACTGATAAAAATTACATGTTAGTTTTCATTCTCATTGCCATTGAAAAACATCAAATTTCCAGATAATTGATACACCCAATTACTCATTATCAAGAGATATGACTGGTTCAAGAAATTAAATCTTATAGTGATCCTATCTGCTAATTGGCTTCTACTTAATATTTCTACCTGACTAGTCATCAAAAACTGAAAATTTGTCTTGCATAAACATATGTATTAACAGAACTAGTTCCATACAAAAATTAAGTTTAAATCAGGTAGTCGGGTTTAAGTTGTATAAATCAGCTTGTATTCAAAATTGACATTTCCTCCTTATAAGTCAGTTTTAATAAATGCAGAACAGATAAAAATGTAATATAAACTTTGATTTTTATTTTCTTACCAGTATTTGTCTGTACTTCTCAGATGAGGCTGTATTTACACCACTTACATTGTTTGGACTACTGTCCCCATCTTTATTGCCATGTTTACAATCACTGGGGTATTTCATGTGCAAACACACTTCTGGTAGCCACGTCTCCCTTTTAACTTTTAACACATGGTCCAGTGGATGTAGACGTTGGTTAGTTCCAGGGACTTGACTGCAATAGTTGTGAGTTTAATACCAGGCTACAACAGCGGTGAGCAAATAACTTAGAGAGTTAAGTTAAATGGGAAATAACTACATGGCTACCAGTAGTGGCTTTGCACATGAAATGAAAATGATATACCCCAGTGATCATAATAAAGAGTTTGGTTTAAAATTCTTTGCACCTGAAGAAGGCTGGAGTTTACAATGGCCAAAATGTCATAAAACATAGCAATAAAGTTGGGGGGGGGGGCAGTAGTCTGAACAATGGTGTACTTTTTTACCAGTTTGTATTTTCATTTATAAGCATAAGGTGGAAGAGAACATCTCGCATCAGAATAATAATTAACAATCTGGTCTAAACAGAGTATTTCTATAGGGAATATGATTCTCACCAGGTTCTCCTGCTTTGTGATTTTGAGCCAAACTAAGTTAAAATTAGTAAACTTGAGTTTCAAATAGACAGGGTTGTTGGAATAAATGAATAGGCTGTAATTTTTATAATTTTAAATAATTTGTTTTATAATTTTTCCTAATGAAACTCTTTGTCCTAGAATGTTCACAAGCTAATCCTGGGTATGATGATAAACTACATCTGGCAGCAAGACCTCTGATCAAGTGGTTGGAGGTGTCGAAGAGCATGGAACCACCTTCTTACTGCTGTTGTTTTCAGGTCCACCCTGACACAGAAATGTATCAGAAATTGCTTGTTTTAATTCAGGAATTGTTTTTGGTTTGAGCCTGTAAACATGATCTTTCAATATATATGACAAGAAAGAATCTGGTGGTGTTAAGTCTGATGACTATGATGGCTACTCAATTGTTTCACATCTACCTCAGCTCAAAATTAAGATTTAACCATACTGAATGTGTAAGCCATAGTAAATCTTAAGCCATTTTAAACTAATGTAATTGACTTTTGTTCAATAAATGCTAATAGATAAAATAGGACATTCATTTTGCTGCAGCCTGTATATATGTTACTTGCTTTGCAATTTAAATGATATTGAGCACTTTGATTATGTTGGGACGCCCGCACCTATTCGGCTATAATGGACTATTCCATTACTATGTAAAGTAATGGTGGCATCTACGTAGGAGAGTGTGCCGAGCAGCCGATCGACAAGTCAGTCGTAGATTTCCGGTGACGACCCGGAAGTACCCATTGCTCATACTACGTCTTACGACGGTTGGGACGATTAACCTTTATTCTTGTATTGGATACTAATAACCTTTGTAAATACTATTTTCACGGAATACAACAATTAACCTATTCCTGTTGTTGAGTTATTTATTCTTACTCATGACACAACAGATTAGCTTCTAGAAGATCTTTTGAGTCATGTGACTGGACCACACTATCATTTTAACTTGAGTTTATATATAGGTCATACTGAAAAAGGAGAGACATAACACAGAAGAATAAGATCTTAACAACAACTTTTAATAGTGAAGAGAATGTATAAACCTATTAGACATGCTAAACAAAGATTTCACAAATTGTGCTATAAATATTTGTATCATATGCTTTTAATTTTCTTTTAAAAACTAATTTAAAAAATGTTTTCACAATCCATGAATGAAGACAATATTAAGTTAATGTGGAAATTTTCAGCATTTTCTCTTATATACATTTATAATTGTAGTATGTGATTCTAGCCAGGAAATACCAATAAGCTTTATTTGTTGGAAGTCATTTTTAATCATTTTTAGTTGATTTTGTTGAATGACATATCAACATGTATGAGTAATCTTTAGATATACAGGGTATGATAAATAAATTGCTTCCATTTTATATTTTTAATTTTATGCATGCACATTGTTTGATTTTGTCAACTGCAAAGTATAGCAGGGTCAGTTGGGCACTACCTGTGAGAAAAAGAGCACCATGGTGCAATTTACTCTACCTGAAACTTGGAAACAGCTGTACTTCTTGGCATTCACACCAGAAGCTCTAATACAAACACAGGACAGCACAGGGGTTTCAGAAAGAGCTGGATGAATCTAATGGTGATTACAAAAGTATTTAGAGTGATTATTAGTGATGACCACATTATGTCTTCCTTCATCTTCTCACAGGGCTTCAAACACAACATGAAAACCCATATCAAGTACGTTGGGAAGGTAGTACTGCTCTTGGTTAAGAGGGTGGCTGCTGGAAAACCCTATGTCTAGCAAAAGAACTCCGCACCATGCTACGCATGCTATGAGACAATTTTCTGCAATCACATCACCCTTACATCTGGCTACCTAATTCCCCAGAGTGCAACCCCCTTGGTTATTATGCATGGGATGTAAAACTCCTTTAACACTAAAGATGAACTGTAGGCAAAGATTATGACAGCATTCACCAATTAAAAAAAGGAGAACAACCAAAAAAGTTGCAGGGAATTCTGAAGTTGTCTGGAGGCTATGGTTGAAGCCATTAGTAATTATATTGAATAAATTTACTCTTTAGTATTTCAAGATATTCATGTAATTTTGGCAAATATATCTGTTAAAATGAGATGTCAGTGTTATTTTCATTTTTTGTATAATTTTGACGATAATTTATCCATCTTACCCGGTATAGTTAGTAGATTATAAAATGTATTGTTGGTAATTTTACTATAAAAATGTACTTTTATATTTTTAATCAAGAAAACAGCAGATAATAGTTGACATTGGATTTAAATTTTTTAAGATCAAAGTTGTCTGGAAAGCATAGAGCTGGAAGAGAATTCTACAAGTAAGAAGTGTGAGTTAGCATAGAATGTACAGTTGCAACTATTCAATTCAATTGTAAATTGATGAGGCCTTGTTGTCAATCTAGTATTGCACTTAAATTCATAAAGTCTAGGTACCATAGAGGAAAGTTCATCAGAACAATTCCATAAAAGTGTTTATAGAAAAGACACAGGGAAGCTGAATTATGGTTGTGGGAAAGAATTAAACTAAGGGATTAAAGCAGTATAAATGTGAATGAAAATGAAAGAAGAAAGTAATATTGTAAATAATAAAAAAGGACAAAGGCTATGTAATGTTTAATTTATATCAAAATGTTCTAATACAGTATCTTTTATGAAGCAAAAATATTTGCATTTATAATGTCTAACAGCTACAAAAATTACAGATTCCCAAATAAGGTACAGATATTTACTTCAAAGTCAGTTTATGTAAGCAAATTAAAAGATTCTTTCTTACAATTTTTTTTTTCAAAAACTGTAAAGAAAATATTTTTATATTTTGAGATACAAAGCACTACAGTTGACAAGATAAGTAATTACAAGAAAAGATGTTCAGTGGTTTTTACATCAGGAACTGAAAAGAATGACGTAAAAAGTTTCATTGATAAATTTTTTATTTTTATTTTTTTTTAAAATGGGAAAATATTTGAGCAGAAAATAAACTGTTCTCAATGAATCTTAAAAGAAGCTTACACAAATATTCCTATTGTAGCTGATTTAGTAATTGTTCATCACTAAGCACATCTCTGATGAGGATACAGTGAGTAGATTTACAGTGCCCCAAAAACAAGCCTAACTGATTCTAAGTGTTGACTGTCATCTGTTACATTTACTTGTATCCTGAACAAATACAGAAAATCCAAGAAAAAGGGTGTTACCCATAACCAGTCAGTGACATCTATGGTTTTATGATATAGATTTGAGATGAAATCTGATTTCTGAAAGGTATTTATTACTTAATTTTATTGAGGAAATCATTGTGGTGCATATTCTTTTGTAAGTGTTGCCTGGAATAGTCACACTGGTGGAATTTTTTAACTCCTGAAATAGATACAGTGAAGCAATTAGAAAAGGATTAGAAGTTCTATCAGGATTCGCTATTTGCAGACACAATCATAACATGCTGATGACACAGTGTTGATAGTAGATGAAGGAAATGACAGAAGGTAATAAAAGAAAGTGAGAAAAAGGACTAAACATCAATTATAAAAAGAGAGAATATATGGTTGTCAGAAAAAGAAATTTCCAACTTTACAAATTGGAGATGCCCAAATAAAACAGGTAAAAAAAGTAAATATCTAGGAAGTATTTTAACAGTGTATATAAAATGCAGCATCAAAAAAACTGAAGGCACATTAGAATAGTAAAATATATCTTTCAAAGGCTAAACAAAGTATTAAGAAACAGGAAAATTTTGTTAGAAGTAAAGAAAAGAATATTTAACTGTTATATAATATTAGTTCTTCTATATGACAGTGAATACTGGACAATCTCCTCACAGATGAAGAAGAGACTTGAGTCAACAGAAATGTGTTTTTTTAGAATACCATGAACTGAACAATGTAGAAGTTTTAAGGAAAATGAAAACAAAAAGCAACTTATACTTAGAATCAGAAAGAGTTAAAATTTCTATAGTATATAATAAGGAAAGAAAATTTAGAAAATTTGACACTCACAGGACATATTAAAGGCCAGAGGTACAGAGGAAAGCAGCATAAAAACTACCTAACAAGTTTGTGTAAATGATTATCAGAACAGGAGTTAGGAGAGATTGTGAAAAGGCAAGGTTTAATAAGAACTACAAATGACAGTAAATTATTGAGAGCCATGATCACCCAAAACCTGAAGAAAATTGGCACATAGACAAAGACGGTTGCAGTTCAAATAAACAGGTAATATCAAATGCATCAGTCATGAATAGAAATAAATTCAATCACAAAGAATTTCTTTTTTCCCAAGCCAACACACATGACTATTAAAATGTTAAAGAAATGAAAGAAAACAGTTAAATTCATAACCCCATTTTATTTAAAATGTATGTCATGAATTAATCACAAACAAAAATAATATAAATATTAATTAAATTATATTAAAGAAAATCAACAATAACATCATTTACTCACTTTTCTTTATTAGATATTAAATTACGTCATTTGGCATACTCCATATCTAATGAATATTTATGAGCGTTTCCTTTTCTTAATTTTGTTTATAAATACATCTTGTAAAATTATATATATAAGAAAAATTAAGGCAGACATACAATCACATGGTGAATTGGAAGTATAGGCCTATTTCAGGTGAATTATCATCAGCTTCCGTCTTTATTTAACAAAGGATTTAACACAAAAAATTTAACACATTTTTTGTGTTAAATTTTTTGTGTTAAATCCTTTGTTAAATAAAGACGGAAGCTGATGATGGTTCACCTGAAATAGGCCTATACTTCCAATTCACCATGTGATAACGTGTCTGCCTTAATTTTTCTTATATTTGCTCTATATGTATTTATATGCATATATGTTTAGAGCTCTCTTAGAGAGTTATCCTACCACTGTATATACAGGATACTCCTTTGGATTCTTCTATACCCACACTGCATGCTGATATATATATATATATATAGAGAGAGAGAGAGAGAGAAAGGGAGAAAGAAAGAAAGAAAGAAAGAGATAGATTAGAAATATTACTGAATATAAGATTAACTGAGAAAATCTCAAATATTCTTGCTATTGACAATGATTAAGACAATTTTTATATAGAAAATGTAATTCCATGCATTGCTGCCATATCTTGAGATTATTGACAAAATCCAAAGAAGGGTCTATAATGTTATTAGTCTTAACCTGGCATCTCAACTTCAGTCACTTTATAATGTAACAGAGGGAATTCTGTAAGCATTAGTGTTAATTTGAAATATATCACCTAAATAAATAAACAGCAAATTCTGCCCGTCTGTCAGTGTGCCTCAAACTGCTCTAACTCAGGCTAAACTTACTCTACATAGACACATTATACCTTTTTGGAATCAGAATGATCCTGGGATTGAAAATGTTCCCTTTGGTGTTTTAACATCCAGCATTCGAATTTGTGTTAAATGATGAGGAGACAGTTAAAAATTCAAATTTTAAAGGTTTTTAATTTATATTGAGTTTAAAATAATTCAAAAACTTTGTGAATTTAAAAAGTTTTGTTTTAAATTCAGTTTAAAATATCTCCCAAACATTGTAAATTGAGGAAATCAGTTTTATTTCTTCAAAATGCCAAGGAATCAGAGTTAAAATGAAAGGTTTCATCATGTGAAGTTTTAAATTTTCTACAGAGTTTGTGATTTGAAGAAGACAACTCAATTGAAATTCCACAAAGTTTGTTATTTGAACAATTCAATTTTTGGCCTGAATTGAAATTTTAGCCAAAATCAAACTTTCAGCCAGAATTCAACTTATAATCTAAATCAGAGTTAAAGTGAAACTTTGAAGTTACATGGAATGAACTGAGGAATTCAAAGTTATTTCTTCAAAATTATCATTGCTGTTTTCTAAACTGGATCAGAGGTTTCTTTAATTTTGAGCCAGAGACTCAATTAGCCCTCCAGGGGAGATAGCTTAAAAGTTTGCACATAGTGCAGCTTTTAAGCTAGTTATAAATATTTTTCCAGTTATCTATTGGCTTACTGACTAGACTCATATTAAATATAGATCGTGTTATTTTTCTACCTACTTATTTTAAATATATAATTAAAATGTAAACTGGTATCTGGCTGGGAAAAATAATAGATCTTTTTCCACTGCATATTTGTCAGTACAAGATCAAAAAGTAATATTTTTATGTTCTAAACAGAAAATATTTTCTCTCTGAATTTCTAGCATGAGGAGTTATCATTATCCACAGAACAATAGCCTAGTGAATTAAAGCATTGGTTTGTGAATTTGGTAACATAGCAATTGTGAGTTCAATTCTTGAGCTGGCCAGTGTGTACTTGGACTCAGTAGATATGGGTTGTGCAATAATTGAGCAATATTAAATGATAATTAGATGAGATCCCTAGACATAAGCAGTGGAGTGAAAACAGTCTACACCTGTAGATTAAATAAAGGGTTCTACTCAAAATTCCCAGATCAGCATATACCTGATGAAGGCTGGAGGGCACAATGGCTGAAACATTGTGATAAAAACAAAGATAAAGAAAATAGTCTCAATGTAAATAATAGTTTCTCTGATTTTAAAGTAAAATAATTATGCACAAAAAATGTATAAATACATATCTATTATCATTTATTTCACACTCCCCACTGGCCTTTCGAACAGGAGTAGAAGTTTATCCCTTGTTTTTAGTTTAAGATTTGGTTTCTGGTTCCTTCTAAAATCTCTTCCTTCTTTTTCACTTCCAGCAGCCTCTTGTATCTTAGTTCTGTTAGTGCATTGCTTGGGGTGAATTGATATATATATATATATATATATATATATATATATATATATATTTGTTTTTTTGAAAAATACATCATTTAGATGCAGTTAGGACACATCATCAGTGATGTTACCCTGGTTCATTGACGGTTTCGGTCCTTTAAAAACATCATAACTTCTCCCCAGGTTGACCCAGCCAAGGTTGATCAGGCCCCGGCCTGTGTCCAAATCTCTATTTGCTATGTTATTGGAATGCAAGATGTTTTGGTTGCACAGGAGAAGTGGAAAAATTCCTTGAATAAGGTCGTCCACAAATAAATGAATGTCCAGTATGGTTCCAGTAAATATCCGGAAATATATAAATTAAAATAAATTGATTTTCATAATATTAATGTGGAGATGAATGGTTAAAATAGCTAAATATAAATATATAAATTCTCCCCCCCACACACACACACGTGTGTGCAACTCTGAGGATTGTCAAAGAGAGATCAAACTAAAAAAAAAGAAAAAATTAAGTAAAGAAAGATGTGTACTTGGACTCAGTAAATGTGGGTTGTGCAATAATTGAGCAATACTAAATGATAATTAGATGAGAAAGATTAAGTAAAGAAAGATGGAAGAGGAAAATGTCTACTAACTGGATAATAATTGTTGAAATTGGTGGAAGATAGATTGAAAATTTGAGAAAAAAATTTAAAAACATAAAATGCAATGAAAAACATGTTTTAAAATAATTCTAAGGAGAATCTAATCCAGAATTAACTACACAGAATTCAGTAAGATCAAATAAAACCTAGACCACTGCCCTTCTGACTTCCTGCCATTAAAAAAAAAAAAAACTTATATCCAAACATTATTTGAATTTCCTTGAATGTAATCAATAAGGAAAAATTTAAGTGAAGTGACTATGAACAAACAGGCTGTGTGGTCTATTGATTGTAAAAATGTATAGATAAAAAAGTAAGCATTAGTGTTCAATTATAATTTGAAATATATCGCCTAAATAAATAAACAGCAAATTCTGCCCGTCTGTCAGTGTGCCTCAAACTGCTCTAACTCAGGCTAAACTTACTCTACATAGACATATATAGATAAAAAAGATAAGACTTTTTTTAAGGAGAAATGGAAATAATTTTCTTTCCTTTTTTTTTGCGAGATCACAGTATAAGACAAGCTGATGACTAAAAATCCCATTTTTCTATGCCCTTTTGAAAGTTTGGATAATTCTAGGAAGCAAGTTGATGTTAGCTGCTGAGAAGGTGGGAGAAGAGAGAGATTAGTGCTATCCATATAGACTAGTAGTATGAGGTGAGATATGAGGACTTGAAGTAAAAAGAAGGTGTCTTGATTCCTCTGCCACTCTCAAAAAGATATTTTGAGAATATGGAATTTTAGAAAAAGATTAAAATTCAACCAAACCCAAACTCAGGCCAATCTCCATCCTCAGCCAAATGCATGACTCTATATAAGCTGGAGATTTTAGAACAGTCAGAAGAAACTTGGAGACACACAAAAAGTCTCCACACTTTTGCTACCAGAGTCCACATGCTTCACTGAGGCCTCCTGCCTAAACCTTGTATCAGATAGAGAAAAGAGCAGATCGGAAGATCACAAAAGACCAGAATTTAGAAATCTAAGTTACTACCAACATGAGCTGCAGACTGAAGGTGATCTCAGTGTCATTTGATTTTAAGTGAAAAGAATTAAAACTGCTGTATTCAAGAAAGCATATATAAACCAAATCATTGTTACATTTGAACCTAAGTTAATTCTTTATTCCAAAAAGATTTTATTTTGTTGTATAACTCTCAGTGGTTGAAGCAGCCCCCACTTCAATTTTGCTTCATCAGCAATATTCTCACTCTTTGAGATCACAAACACAACATGGCAGAGGTGTAGAGGATCAAGCACAACTAAATGAAACTGTTTCACTAGGTGGAACTGGTTCAGCAACACAACACCAACCACAAAATGAGCGATACATTAATGAGTGAGGATTCAGCTACATGGTCGTCATGGGGGTCTGAAAGTACTTAAAGACTAATGTGGGTCTTAGGCCTACATTATTGGTTACCATTGACTAGGAGACTAGGACTAATATAGGAATACTATATTGATCGTCGCTGACCAGGTTCAAAAAGGTTGAGGGTTATATATATATATATATATATATATATATATAGTTGAGATCCTTAAATGTGTGGGTAGATGAATTTCTGTCTCAAAAGAATTACTTATTTCTGACAACTGTAAACCTATCATCAACTGATATCAGATTATATAAATTGAATTTTTCTGACAGAAAATTCAAGTGTGTTCATTTTTATTTTATTTAAATTTGTAACTAATTTTTCTTTTATTAAACTTAATCAGAATTATTATTTTAATAAAATTTCTACTGAAAATTGATACGAATTCAACTAAAATTATAGTTTGAAAAATGAAAGTACTTAAAGACTAATGTGGGTCTTAGGCCTACATTATTGGTTACCATTGACTAGGAGACTAGGACTAATATAGGAATACTATATTGATCGTCACTGACCAGGTTCAAAAAGGTTGAGGGTTATATATATATATATATATATATAGTTGAGATCCTTAAATGTGTGGGTAGATGAATTTCTGTCTCAAAAGAATTATTTATTTCTGACAACTGTAAACCTATCATCAACTGATATCAGATTATATAAATTGAATTTTTCTGACAGAAAATTCAAGTGTGTTCATTTTTATTTTATTTAAATTTGTAACTAATTTTTCTTTTATTAAACTAATCAGAATTATTATTTTAATAAAATTTCTACTAAAAATTAATACGAATTCAACTAAAATTATAGTTTGAAAAATGAAAATAAATTTACGGTGATATATGTGTACTAAGTAAGTTATTGTAAAAAACATTTTTAATGTATGTATATGATTACTCCTAGTTAGGTGCCTGATAAAAGTGGGGATATTTCTTCTTATGAAATTTTCTGTTTGCCCTAAGCTTATTAAAACCGCCCATATACTTTTACATATTTTCTATCTTTTAAATGACTCCTCCCCTTTATTGAATGTTTTCTGACCCTTCCTATTTTTGCATATTTACCCCTCATCATTATTAAGGACTTCTCAACCCCCATATTAGACACCTAAGAGAAGTTTTCAAAAATAGATTGTATATTCTCTTTTTTTCCTTTTTAGTTCATAAAGTATTTGCATATGAAATGCCTTAAATTAAACTGAAGCCTATCCTCCATTAAACTTGACCACAGGTTAATTCTTCTAACAAGATGACCCACTCTGTTTACAAGTGATCTCAACCAACACTTCCTAATTTTTTCCTTCCAAAGTATTGACATCATGAAGACAAATAATGTACCTGCTTGTACCAAAAGTATTTTGCATTTGAGAGGAAAAAGCAAAAGAAAAGATAGGAAGATAAAGGAAAAAATGGAGTGGTTTGAGTCATTGCCTTTCAAGTAATAAAAAAAAAATTAAAAAAGCAGAGTAAAAACTAAATTATTCATGTCTGTGAAATTGCATCCAATCTAACTTGGTTGGTTCAAGTGTTTGTCAAAAAAGAGTTAAATTATCAGAATATAAATTAAAAAAAGAAAGGTTAGACTGGTTGTTTTATGACATGTTACCCTTTGATGAATTATTTAATACTAAACTTTGTATAGAACACCCAGTGAAGAATGAATGGTCAACTAGACTAGCCTCATTAAACAATACCCCCATACATAGGTACCTGTGATTGAAGTAATAAATAAATATAAAGCATGAGATTGATAAAATTTACTCATATGTCTTTTTGCATTAGTAGCACATTTCCACAATATGTGTGTATAATGCTTTTGTTGTGTGTGTGTGTGTGTGTGTGTGTGTGTGTGTGTGTGTGTGTGGTGGGGTGTAATGGTTTCTTAAGGCAGTGGTTCCAAACAGTGTAATGCACCTCATATGTGCAGTGGAAGAAAATGAAGGTAAGGTGGAATGATTGAAAGACAAAGATTTAGAAACAATTTCAAAAAGTTTATATGCTAAAAATAAATATGATTTCAAAATTTAAAATATTATTATGGATTACTTGTAATTGTATGCATCAGTCCCAGTATAATGTTATAAATAAATATTTACTGATTTTATCATTGTGACATTTTTCAAGTATTAAGAATATAGTAACTAGTGTCTGAAAATTGGAGGAGAGAGTTATCAATGATAATGTTCTGATTTTGAATCCACAGTTATTTCCCTTTAACCCTGTTTTTATTTTTAAATGTATATTTTATCATATAAAATGTGGCGAGGTGTAGAAAATTTTTATTCTAAAAACTAGTGAAAAAACTTGGGAACCACTGCCGTAAGGCATAAAACTGTTGGCATTGGTGCAATGTTAGCAAGGATATCACACTGGTAGCTAACTCTAGGCAAAAAAAAAAAAAAAAAAAAATCTTAAAAACACAAAATTTCAAAAGAAAAAATACTGGTAATCACTTTTTAAAAAAGTTTGTCACAGTTTCAACTGGCAATTGTGAAAGAAGTTTCTCAAAGCTTAAAGGAATTAAAACATAGAAATGATCTACAATAAACTAAAAATGACTAACAATAATTTCTGTTCAAAGTGATTCCAATGTAGATTTCAATATTGTTATTGTTGTGACTTTTTACTTTATTATATAGTATTTTTTTATTATATATTTACTAAGGTGGAGGTAAATACTGGACTGATGGAAGGGAGTGCTAACAGATTAGGGGACACAATACATGTTTTGCACAGGGTGTTGGCAGCACATATTACACAACTGACTGCCAGTCACTATACAGTGGTAATTTCTATGTCTATACTCTTAATATTTATTAAATTGATTTATTAATATTAATTCAATGAAGTTATAGAGTATTAATAATAACATAAGTAAATGTTGAGTAGATTAGTAAAAATGTGCACAGATTAAGGCTCACACTTTCAACATCACCACTCCAGAATCCAGTGACAATGACCTTCTTACACTCCACAACACTTGCCTGAATCTATTTTTCCTTTTCCTAGTCTTTAACATCAGGAAAACAGTTGGGTTTCTAGGGCACATCATGAAGAAAGAGGCTTTAAAAAGTTTGATGCTCACAAGATGGGTCAAATATAAGAAGGACAAAGGTAAACAATACAAATTTACTTTGTCAGTTTGAGTAAATAGATATCAAAACAAGGTTTTAGGAAAGATAACTTTAAGATAATTATTTAAACTATAGCTGTAGCAAAAATGGATTCATGCCTTTCGTAAGGGTGTTAGTGCTAAGTGTACATAACAGACCTGATCTGAATTTAAACCCAGTATGCCAATTCTAGTATACTATAATTACACTACCCATACATCCAACATTGATGATGATAATAATGTAATGAGTGCTATTAAAACAAGTATTGATTAAGATAAGTATTAAGTCTTTCACTTCCTCAGCTATTTTTCTGTTGTTTTCTCTCTCATACATTTTAATTAGACGTTTTCATAAAGAAATGTATTGTAAATGAGTAAGTGTACTTTTGTATATAATGCTGTGAGTTCCACATGGAAAGTCACTCTATGAATATTTCACTGATTTAAAAAAGAAAAAGGAAACAAAAAAGGCACAAATAGAAAGGAAATATGAGTTGCATCAGTCATTGCCTTCTACTTTTGTTTCACTTCTGATCCTATTTAAAAATTCCACTTCCATCTCACTTGATTAGATCCTGCTGTCATTCTCTGAGGTTATTGTGGAGGTGGAGAAAAAATTAACTAAGAATTTAAAACAACATGTTCATGACTTATAAGATGTCCATGAATAGGAAGTCTATACTTAGCTAGCTAGGGTGTGGAATCACTGACCACTTAAGAATATGGGTGTATTGCAAGTCAAAAATTGACAAAAACATTATTTGAGATTTGAAGATAAATGTTTGGATTGACAAGAGTTTCTATTTTTATTCTTTATTTTTCTTTATGTGCCATGTCCTCTGAGGAGGAAGACAATCATGGCACTCCACAACTTCCTGTTACCTGTAGCACTTATTGATTTCTGTCTTTTTGCTATTTCTCCTAAATACTGTTCTGCCATCCATTTATACAAGCTCATCAAGTATGTTATATAGTTCTCATCTGTCCCTCTTTCCTTCAATATGTCCTGTGAGTATTTTCCAAGCCCTTCTTCCTCATTACATGTCCCAGAAATTTTAACTGGGTCTGCCTAATGTTAAGTATAAGTTTCCTTTTTGTTTCATTTTCTTTAAAACCGTGTCACTGCTCATGTGTTCAGTTCATTGCATTCTCAGTGTGTCTGATAGAAAACACTCTGATCAATTTAGACTTAACATTTCAGTTTAGAACTAAACATGCAAAACTATCCACACAGGTGATTTGATTATAGTGTTGAAGGCTTGTGTAGAACAAGCCACAATTTTTAGAGGAACTGATAAATAAGAAATGGTACACAGTTTGCTACAAAATATCCAAACAGTCTTCCTCAGGTTTAAATTCAGAATTTTTCTTTGCCTACACTGGCTACCAACCAAAGTAAGAATGACCAGTTTTCACTTTAATCCATAGCTGGAGGAAGAGGGTTAATGTTGTTTATGAATTCTTATGTCCTTTGGGAGATTGTATCTTCAACACTAAGAATCAACAAACAACATTAAATTTTAACATTGGCCACACATGCACCAAACTCTCTTGCAGGTTGACTTGTCATTTGTCAAAATTTAATGTAATTCATTCACAGACTATGCCAAACTTAGTGTGTAAAATTTGTTTTTGCTGACTAAACATGAAGGTACACTATTTACATTATTGGGTGAATTTCTGGGACTTATAAACCTAAAGTTTCAGTAACCATTATTTGGTGAATGTCTAGGACTTATAAACCTAATATTTAAGCAAACATTTTTTTACCAGAGTTCATATTGCAATTTTTGTTGTCCTTTTTACGGTGTTTCAGTCAGCTACACCTAATTTTTGTATCTCCCCTCATATCATGGCCTTGCAATGTTTTTGTAGCCTTACCTTAAAGAAGTTGCCTGTTTCTTTTTTATATTTCTTTCCACAGCTCTATGGAATGGCATACACACAGTCCTTAGTCATGTCCTCCTTTATGTAAACTTAAGCAATCAATGCATATTATAAACTACAAAAATCTCCTAAGCCAAACAAGCACAGAAATGAGTACAATATGGAAACCAGTAATACGGAGTGTTAGAGAAAATCATTAGCATCACAAAGATTGCAATTTGAGCTCTGGTAAAAAATCGTTACTGAAACATTAGGTTTATAAGTCCCAGAAATTCACTTGCTGTTGTCCCCAAGGACACATGGCCAAGTGGATATAGATGTTGGTTACTTATGAGTTCAATACCAGGCTACAGCAGTGGTGAACAAATAACTTAGAGAGTTAAGCTAAAGGGAGATAACTAATGATTACTGATGATTTGCACAAGGAATGAGAATGATATACTCCAGTGATTATGATAAAGAGTTTAGTTCAAATTTCCTAGCATGTGAAGCACGCCAGAGCGTATAATGGCCGAAAAGTTGTAAAAATGACAACAAAGATGAGGACAATAATCAAAATAATGTAAATAGTGTAAATACTACATCATCTCAGAAGTATAGACAAACATGAAGGTATTGTATTTGCAAGCTTACTATTTTTGAACTACTCTTTATAACTTATCACAATCCTCAAGCTCAAGCATTTGACTCCAAGTTTTTCATAAATAATACAATAAATGTTGTGTAATATTTGGCAAAAAAATATACTTTACCAACTGAAAAATGTGAGAATAAGTAGATTATATAAGCATATAAAAAGTCAACTTAAGTAATGAGCCATATGGCTTATTTATGGAAATACTTTTAAGAAAAAATGTAAATTATAATGGGATGAGTCAAATTCAAGAGAAAGTTAATAAAGTTTTGGGTTTACAGCCTATCACGTTGAATACACTGGTTCTCACTTGATCACCGAAGTTAAGTAACGTTGAGCCTGGTCAGTACTTAGATGGGTGACTGCTTGGGAATACCAGGTGCTGTCAGCGTTTAGTGATGGATGTGCATTGTAGTGCAGTGGATATCGGCTCGGAAAGAGAAATCGGTGAGTCGAATTCGAATTCCAGTTGAATATCCTGCATTCACTTAAGCACTGGTACCCTTGAGAAAGGTCCCTTCCCTCCAGTTATGGGTTAAATAACAAGGGTAGGACTTGGGGACCCTGCCCCTAAAAACAAATCCCAATGAATCTTGATACTCGAAAAGAAAAAAGTATTACTAGACACAAAACTTATATAAAAACAACAATAAATTGTTGGAAGAAAAAGGTATTACCAGCAATAAATAAATAAAAATTTAGTTGGCAGTAAATGACCCGCTGAGGTTGATATGCCATAAAAACAAAACAACCAAAAAAATAATCAAGTTTTAGATTCAGCTTTATTAAATGTTATTTATTCTGACTATATTGCACTTTATTGTATTTATCTATCATGTTTCTCTCCATTATCATTTTATGTCTTTTATTTCAATTTCATATTAGATGTGTATAGCGGGTTATCTATTCTTTAGGAGTTTATAGTGGAGAGTCCGTTCTAGTGAAGGGTAGTTGTGTATTGTTGAAGATTGACGGAATTTGGCCTTGTTGTAGATAACCCACTATAAGTCATAAAATGATTATAAATCAAGAAAAGCAAATTGAGTTGAAAAATAACATTTTATATATACACATATCAATTAAGGTTTTTACAATTAAAGTGATACTTGAAGTATAGGTCCAACGAACGTTAAAATGTTCATAGCAATAAAATGCTGAAAAGAGAATTAATGCTTAGGAATGTCGGGGGCGTTGTAAGTAAGGAATGTCTTTGATGTATTTGTTCCTTAGGTCAGTAAGTAGTTTTGAGACAGCAAAAGATAAGAGGAGAGGGAAGGAAGGCAACAAGCATAGTAAGCCACTTGACTTGGTCAAGGGAGATACTAATTACTCTCATCTGTCTTGAGTCAGTCTGTGTGTGTCTGCCTTGGTCTGTTTGTCTGGCGATGCTTTCTGTATTGGCTTTTTATATCTTCTTTTTGGACCGAAGCAGATCATTTGGGATTCACATTTGTACTTGATTCTGGGCTTCCCATTGGCTAATAAATAAAATTTGTGTAGGCTCGTGAACTGGAAATTTAATATTTAATTGATTTTTATTTTTCAACTGGAACATCTGCGCAAATCCGGGTGCGCACCGTCGACTTTTGGTCATTTGCTTTTTGGTCGTGAGAGTGCGAACATCCAGTCCCTCGCTATGCTCTATATCACCACATGTGCATCATGGTGCAATGGATATCGATTCAGAATGAGAAATCAGAGAGTTGAGTTTGAATTCTACTTATGCACAAATACTTTTGGAAAAGGCATCGATAAGTCACTTCTCCCTCCAGATATGGGTGAAATAGCAGGACAGATTGGATTCTGTAGCCTTGGTTGGCAACCAGTCTACCATAGAAAGTAATAGCAACCTATTGCAAGAAAATCTTCTGCCCATTCAGTCATGTCTCTTTTGAGACATGATCACCAAAGCATGTATCTCATATGAAGCTTAACTGACTGGTACGATAAAAAAATTCAGAGTATACAAGATAAATATATAGTTTTCCTTTCAAATGAGTCTCTTTATTTACTATTGGATGAACATCATTATAGAGACAGTGTTTTGATTCAATGAGTTTAGTACTTGTCTCGTCATTGATGAAAAGATGATTGAATTTCAAATCTAAATTGTTTCTCCAATTAAAATAATACATTTATTAGAAAATACATTCGGTTTAAATACAGAATTTATAAAAATGACTTCAACAGGACAAATATTTCAGTTTATACATTTTCCTGGTACTCATGGGTTGTTGCCAGATAGAAAAGAAAATTAGCTCTCACAACACAGATGTCCACTTCAGTTTCATTCAAATTGTGTGCGTATTTATGTTTGCATGTGTGTATGTATATTTGAATTCAATGACAGACTAAAAATGTTTCTACAAAATAAAAAACACAACAAATAGTTCTATTCATTACTGATTAATTTCTGAAAAGTTCAAGAAAATCTGATAATTATCTGATTTTTAGTGCTTAAGAATTTTTTTTGTCTCCAATTTTATGATTTCATTGCTCAGTTCAAAGTGAATGTCATCCAGACTAAGTAGAGTGTGTATGTATTAATTATCTAGCATATAAATGTAACTGCAACTTCTACTCTATCAGCTTCTTTCCACCTGTGAAATTCCCTCCCATATTCTTGCTTCCCTGACAGCTACAATCTCAAAGAATTTAAACACAATGTCAATTGCCGTCTCTTATCTCCTTGACTCACATCCTTTCCCTGACAACCGTTGTATCATATTCTTCTTCCTTTCCACTTTACTCTCATGTATCCCTCTTCACACCAGTGTTCTCATCCTTCTCTTACCCATTTTCTGACACTCCTGTAACTTGTTCCTTGTTTTCATCACTCTCCTTGTGCACCAGTGGCAGCTTTGCTTGGGATTAAATGATTAAAAAATATATGTATATTTCATACACTGTCAAATTGTGCCTGTACTTGTAAATGGCACATGCACATGGCACTCACACACAACACAGGCACAACCATATGCATTATATAAATGCATGCAAAGTCACATGCATACAGTATATGATGAACAAACAGAGAATCAGCTTTTCTTATAATGTATTATTATTATTATTATTATTATTATTATTATTATTATTATTATATATAATAATAATAATAATATAAGATGGATAGACAGTGAATCAGTTTTTCTTTCATAATAATATAATATATATATATTATTATCAAATATTATAAATTATAATAATAATATATGATGGACAGACAGAGAATCAATTCTTTCTTCATAAAAAATAAAATATATTATTATATATTATTATTATTATCAACTATTATATATTATAATAATAATAAATGATGGTCAGACAGAGAATAAACTTTTCTTCCATAATATACATTATCAAGTGTTAAAATCACTGATATGTGGCTCTTTTTTTCTGTTTTTACATGATGTGTTGATTTTTAAATCAAGATTTGTTAAGAAATTTCAAATTTTATTTAATCTCAGGCTTCCCATTGAATAAAAGTGAAGTGCTACTGCAAGTGGCATCTATTCAAAATTGTTAAACTTTCTGTTTTACCCTTTCATAGAAATCTTATGAGAAAATGAAAATGACGACACCTGTCATACCACAAAAGGGTGGGTAGTAAAAGATCTCAAAAAGCTTCATGTACAAATAAAAAAAGTAAACAATAATTTTTGAGGCTTTCATTTCATATAGAAAATGGTAGTTGGCCTTCTTCACAAAAACAAAGAAGAACAAACAGTAAAAGTATTGCTTGGAAATGCTTACACATGAGCCAATAGGTGAGCAAACATATGCACTGTGCTAGACTTCTTGGTTTGTGTGCCAAAGTGAAGTACAGTTTCTATACCCCACACGGTAAATATATGTGTCTGTATTCTTATGTACATACACCTATAGCCTCAGTAAATGGATTTGCTTTGACAACAAAAAGACTAAAGACGCAAACGTTACCCAGTTTGCAGTGAGGATATGCCATCAGTCAGCTGCTAGGCTGTTGCCTGTTTACTGGACTGATTAAATATTTCAACTGTTCTGGTATATAATTCTTACAAAATAAAGCTCACACTAGGCTAAGCTTCTCTAGTTTTGGTTGGCAACCAGTCTAAGAGAAGGACAGTTGTGAAGAAGTTAATTTCTTGTATTAGAAGTTATCATTATTTACACTATTAATATTTGAACTAAAAATCAGAGAACTGAGTGTAAATTCCAGTTGAATTTGTTGCTTTTGCTTACATGCAAATATCATGCTTCTCCCTCTA
This sequence comes from Ascarosepion bandense, assembly GCA_037127315.1. Lineage (NCBI taxonomy): Eukaryota > Metazoa > Mollusca > Cephalopoda > Sepiida > Sepiidae > Ascarosepion > Ascarosepion bandense. The sequence goes on along the minus strand of JBBBDQ010000886.1, from coordinate 5,554,862 downwards.
GCTATGGGTTAAATAGCAGGACAGATTGGATTCCATAGCCTTGGTTGGCAATCAGACTACTGCAAAAAGTAATGGCAACCTAGTGTGGGAAAATATTTTGCCCAGTCAGTCATGTCTTTTTTAAGACATGATCACCCAAGCTTGTATCACAAATGGCACTTAACTGACTGATATTTGAACTATTGTCTTCATCTTTGTTGTTGTTATCACAACATTTTGGCCACCATGCCCTCCAGTCTTCTTCAGGTGTATACTGATCTGGGTAACGTACAGGGAATTCTGAATTGAATCTATTATTTTACTTATGGGAGTAGACTATTCTAGTTCCACTTTCCATGTTTAGAAATATCTAGTCTTATTTTTATTTTTTGTACTGCTCAGTTATTGCTTGCTCATTTCCACTAAATCCAAGTACATACTGCCCAGCTCAAATATTGAACTCATAATTACTACATCATCAAATTCAAAAACCAATACTTTAATCCACTAGGCTATTATCTTACCATATTTTGAATTCAATCCCTAGGCCAGGCAATGTGTACTTGTATGACAATGTGTAAAAAGACAGTGTTTGATCAGTGAAATGTGTCAACATAAGTTTTTTTTTTTCAAATTGATTGAGATTCATTTTTTGACTTTTTGGAGTTGCCCCATGGACTGATATTCTTACCCTTTCTAGTGAGAATAGTGCCACAGAGGTTTATTCTTCGGCTAAAGCTGGGATAGATTATTTTGTACATTCTCAGAAATAGCAGGTGAAACTGCAATTCTCCATAGTTTATACCTGCCAGTTCAGTTGTTATAAGCCAAAGGTAACACTTTTTCCAACAGTACAAGTATGATAGTTATGGTCAAGACAGACACCCACTTTGTGTTTGTATGTAATAATTGCAAATATGTCCTCAAAGAGGCTAAGTCTTTGTTTTCTAATAGAATGAGATTTTGGATAGCCTTAAACAAATTTGATTCTCATGACTACCAGTGGCTCTAAAATTGTGTGTTAAAAAGAATAAGTCTTCTATTTCTTATCTCTTCAGTTAGTTAGAGGTATTAATATCATCTACTGATAAAACAGAATAGTTTGCTTATAAATTATTTCCCAATTCTACTCTTGAGTGATGTAGAGAATCTTTACATAGTTTTTTACTTAGAGCTGAGCCTCTGTTGTGTTATACACATATAACTCTCTTTGCTATCATCTCTAATGTGGATACCCACAAAGCAGATTTGCTATAGAGACCAGCCTGACCGAGCAAGGTTTAAATTACCTATTTAAAGAATATACACATTTTCTTGCTGAGTCCTCTACAAATACATACATACATACATATATATATACACACTCATGTTATCCTACATCTATAGCATGACTTAGAGTTTTATACACTCTGCAGTTATCAAGTGCATATTATGAACTGATTGTTCCAGGATTGACATTTTTGTTCTTGTGTTTTTTCATGGTAGTTATATATCATAATGCTAGGATGTTATTTTTTAATTGTATAAGTTAATTTGATTTGGACTAAAACTTAAAAAACTTTATATTTATATATATATATATATATATATATATATATATGTAAAAATATACTCAATTATAATCTGAGATTAAGGACAGAATGGTTAAATAAAATAAAGACAAGAGGAAAACTGTATTTTAAATCGCCTACATGTTTCATCCTGTGATGGACTTTTTTCCGGGATTGTTCCTCCATCTACATCGGAGAAACAAGTAGAAATCTAAAAAAACGTATATATGAACACAAAAGAGACATCACTAATAATAATCTTACAAATGCATTAGTGATTCACAGAAATAAATTCAACCACAATTTCGATTTTAAAAATGCCACACTAATAAAAAGAGTAAACAATTTATTCAGAAGAAAAGTTCTCGAGAGCACCGCTACCCAATACTGCCAAAACATCAATTTACGCCCCAGATTTTTTCCAATCTCACCTTTACTTATGGAAATTATACTAAAACAGACTAACATTCATAATAAAAATTTCAAAGAAAACGGTTGAATTCCCTTCATTTTAACATCTCTTGACTTTGCGCTACACATGAAGAAATTCTAAAACAGACTTACACACAAAATAAACAGTTCTCAAAGAAAATGGTCAAATTCCCTTCATTTTAATATCTCATGACTTTACACTACACATGAAGAAATTCTAAAAGCAAAAATATTCTGTTGATCTTTTGAAATGATTTGTGAGCATCTTTGTGGTTACCAATACTGTTTGTTTATAGATACGTAATTTAGAATAAAGCTCATTTTGTCTTTTTGCCTTGAAAAAGTCCATCACAGGATGAAACGCGTAGGTGATTTAAAATATATTTTTCCTCTTGTCTTTATTTTATTTAACCATATATATATATATTGTATTGTTTTGGAACTTATTAAAAATGCAGCAAGTATACATTAATCAGAATGTTTATAGTAAAATTGATCCGATGATACAATCCATTCATGTTTGAATGAAGCTTATCATCAGATGCTCAGAATGAAATCAATCATAGTAGTTTCTACTCATAGGTCCAAATATAGTTTGAGAAAAATGGAAATGAACTAATCTTTTGCATCTCATAATTATTTCTATCAAACTACATACAGGTGAAATCAAGTGCTTGATTTTACATGAAATTTATTCTTGTCACATTTTTTAATAAGATCAAAAATGTATAACATTACACTATATATAGCACTGTTATCAGTATATTGAAGTCTCCATTCAACAAAATCAACCGTAACATGTACTAGAATCCACTATAATAACATTTGAAATGATAAAAAATGTTGAATTAAAAATAAATATATTAATTTGTTAGAAATTGTTTTATTTACATATAAGATATGAGCTTTTGAGAAAAAGTAAGTGAATAAGGAAGTCTGTATTCCTTAAAAAGAAAAAAATAGAGCATTGCTGAACTGTAATGATCTTCACAGCTGAGTGGTAATGAAAGCTGAACCAAACGATGAAAACATATATATATATATATATATAATTATGAATTAAAAGTACATTGCGACATGAAAATTTCTATGTTTCAAGATAGAATCTCATCATCAGGCAATGTTGGATGTTGGTTGTGAAAATGATTATCATTTTCACAACCAACATCCAACATTGCCTGATGATGAGATTCTATCTCAAAACAGATATTTCCATGTCACAATGTATATTTAATTTATAATTACATGATTATATTATGGTCTACAATATTTATGGTATTGAGCACTGTTTATAAAAAAATAAATGCTAGGGAACTCATAATCATAAAACCTTTGGTCCTCTTTACCTAAATATATATATATATATATATATATATATATATATATATATATAATAGAACTGTGTATACAAATTTGTAAATACACATACTCAATTTTTTTATATCATTTCAACCTAAGCAAGGCAATAAATCCACTATGACACAAGGGGTTGCTGAGTGTGAAACAATAGCAGATAAAGAAAAACATTATTAAAGAGAGAGAACAATAAAAGAATGAGAATTAAAAATAAAGAAAATAACAATTGCATTTCAATTTTTGAAGTTGACAGTAAAGTATGTAGAAATTTTTCCTGGTTGTGTGTGTGCTCTACAGTAAGAGTGAAATGAATAAAGCCCAAGGCTTGAAATAATTGTTTCGCAACTTTTTTTGTGTCTGAAAGAAAGTGCAAAATAGTGGTAGTTTATGAGAACAAGAGATTAACTTCCCAGTTAACAAAGTTCTTGAGTAGACATTTTGTAGAGAAAGACTTCTCCACTAGTTCCAAAGAGGAATGAGAAATCTGAGCATCAAACTGCTAGGATAGGCCATATGTTTTCTGAAGCAAGGTCGGTTAGTAGACCTTTGAGCTGTGCCTTGAAGAAAATGAAAAGGGGAAATGAGACCAAATAGAGCTTGGTAATTTTTTTAATGATTTCTGAGACTTCTGGTTGTACCCTGCTGATTACTTCCATTGCTGTCACTGCTGATTCATGGAAAGTAAGGAAGCCACCATATTCCAAAATAGCCAATAAGAAAGATAATTTCTATAAGTAAGAGAGTTCCACAAACAAGAAATGTGAGAGAAGAAACTGTTAGCAAAGAACTTATGGTTGCATTGAACCATTTCAACTGTAAAATGAAGAGACATTGTCACCAATCTAGTACTCCCCTTAAATTTGAAAAGTTAAGGTACCAAAGAGGAAAACTAATTAAAACAATTACCATGAAAATATTTATAGAAAAGTATAGGGAACATATGTTAGTTCTATACTTTAAAATTAATTTTAAACCTAAATATGTAAACAAATGTAGTTTATATATTGTCTCTAAATGAGTATCCTTTAAAACATACATTTTATTATCAATTCAAGTGATATTTTTGTGTGAGAAAAACTTTGGTTCTTTCACATTTTTCTAAGATTTCTTAATTCTCTTTGAAAAAAGTTTTTTCATAAATTCAGAGCAATCTTCTTTTTCATTCTTTTATTATTCTTTCTTTACATTTTTTCATTTTTTTTTTCTTCTGTTCTTTTTATTTCCTTTCCATGTCTTATCTTTCTTTGTTTCATTTTTCCCTTACATTTTCTTTCCTTCTTCTGACTTACATAAAAAATTTCACTCATTTCTTTTCCTTTTCTTTATAACACCCCCAGAATAATCTTACATTAACTTAGGCCATCTGTTTTTAAATCAACATTTTTGCTATATATGTATATTAAAAAACTAACTTTACTTTTTTTTTATCTTACATTATAAATTTTTACCTTGAGAAAAAACCTGAAGGATCAAATCTTTGCAAAAATTCTTCAAGCCTAAAGTGATTAAAGCAGAACCAGATTATTAGGGAATGAATCATAATCCCCCCCACACCCTAGGAGACATGGTTGTTTGTGGACATTGGAATGTGTTTTCTTAATGTCTGAGTTTTAGTGACATGTTTGTATTGATGGTGACATCCTAATACAAATGTCATCACCCTTTCTATTTATATATTGGGCACCCATTAAATAAGGGGAGTAATTTCTGATATGTGTCCCATAATGAAACTAAATGTGTGTATATATACATACACACATACACATCTGTGCATGTACAGACACACATACTAAAATAGAATTAGGAAGAGGAGGTCTCCTTGCCCCACTTTCCTTAGCCCTTCAATGACCTATATATAGAACCCATTAAAAGGAATAGTGGCACTTGTTCAGAAAGTTGCATTAAGGTGTGAAACATATGGTTCACACTGTCTATATCTATAAATGCTCTATATCTATTATTGAGTACTCTTCCTATAAATATCCAATTTAAAATATATATATATATATATATATATATATATATATATATATAGCTTGAGATGTTGCTGAAAAATTATATACTCTAAATATATAACTGTTTAAACTTGTTCTATTTATGATAACATGCTCAGTATCAGGAATAAAGTATTTGTAGATATAAACATTAGAGGACATAGAAATCAGCACAGCCTGGTGTGACTGGCAGTTTCATGCTTTGAGCAATTATTCGACCATCTTAAAGTGTGAAATAACCAATTACAATTCAGTGTTGATATCTTTGTTCATCTTTCTCTGTATCTATCATTTGTGCCTATTGCATGATTGCTTTGTGCATGAAACTTTAAATGAATGGTGATGATCAGATATATAATTCTTCTTAATATAAATTTTGGGTCTTGTTTTACATCAAGCACTGTTTTATTATTGCTATCTATACTCACAGTGAGCTAGTAAATATATATATATATATATATATATATATATATATATATATAAACATGTTACGGAAATTAACAAATTTTAACGAAACTTGGTTATAAGCAACCGACAATTTGTAATGAATTATTTTTAACATTATTTTTTAAAAAAACAAAATATCTACTTAAATATGAGTATTGGTAAAAATAATGATAAAAATAATTCATTACATATATATATATATATATATATATATAAGGAGAGAATCCAACAAAAACTTGATAAAATAAAGAAAAAAGAACAAAGTTAAATCAAATCTCTATAATGACAGTGTTGATGTAAAAACAATCAACTATATAAAGTGTATTGGGTTTTTTCTCATCAATGGAAATTTTGTTCTTGTAAAATAAAAATAAATTTATTACTCTGATGATGTCAGAATTTACAAGCAAAGCACTCAACCTTGTCCGCTGTGACTGTGAGGACCTCAAATTTGTTGAATAGAGGTACTGAGGGGTTGATGTTGTTTAACACACTTTTGCAGAACTGTCAGTAGTTTTTGGAGCCAAATTTGCAGGATTCTATATGTGCTTTTAAGATTTAATAGAGCAAAAATAATACAAGTCTGTGTGGAAAATATGTGTGAGCTATACAACATGACAATAGAAAAAAACATTGCCTCATTTGGACTTCCTATACTGGACTTCTCACCTATAACTGAGGCTCCATTGAGTGATATTTATATAATCCAGTCTCTGGTCTTTAAAATATATATATATATATACTGGATTTTAAAATTAAATACACACTGGCTAGGGTTAAATAGGGACTTCGGTGTTTTGAATCTTTATAAATATTTCAATAGTTAAACATTTTTTAGATACAATTAAAAAGTTTTCTTTAAAACAAAATTTATAAGTATTATTAAAGATAGGTTTACGTTTACAAATATTTAAAACAATCTGTCGCTTTCTGCATCACGTGATGTAAACAATCTCTGTCAGATGAATGCTACTCGTGAAAACGTTTCTAATTAAAATTTTAAAATCATTTGTTTCTTATGAAAGGCCGAGGACAGTCTGAAATATCAAATATAATAATAGAAATAAATAAATACTGTCAAAAAGATACATTTTTAAACTTACAACTTTTTAGTAGTTTTTCCTGTACATATTAAGACAGTATACGTGGATCATCACTATTGCCTGGTTCACACTCCACCCACATCTATTGAACAGGTGAAGAGGCCCATCCCTTGTTTCCTGTTTAGGATGCGGTTTCCGGTTTTCTTTTTTCCAATCTTTTCACTTTTCTTCTTTTTTTTTTCTGTTTTTTTTTCAATTGGAGTAGATAGACTAAACTATCGCCTGGTTCACACTCCACCCATGTCTATTGAACAGGTGAAGAGGCTCATCCCTTGTTTCCTGGTTAGGATGTGGTTTCCAGCTTTCTCTTTCCCAATCTTTTTACTCTTATGTAGCCCCCTGCGCATCAGTGGCGTTATCACCTTGCATGGGGTGATATGATTAAAAATATATATATATATTTAAAATTTGATATTTATAGAAGAGTACTCTCTCTCTCTCTCTCTCTCTCTCTCTCTCTTTCTCTCTCTCTCTCTCTCTTAAGAGTTAAGCTAATGCATGCAAAGTTAAATAATGACTGCATACATATGGAGTCACATGATCCAATACAAAGAATTGGGCAGGAGAAATACATCTAATCAGTTGCACTCCAGATCTTAAAAGATGAACACTCCTTCTCATGTTATCATCAAATTAGGAGATTGCTTGATGAAGAGACTGAATCATATACCCAACTTACATATATTAAGAGTTTAGTTGGAATGAAGACTCCTTTTTCGTGTCATCAACAGATTTGGAGGTTGTAAAATGAAGAGCCTGAATATTTTATCCAACTCATCCACATTAATCCTACTACATACGAACATTTATTCGATTGATTAGATGCAAACCAAAAAAGCAACAGTGAATAACCAATTGTGTTAGTCATTGAATATAAAGGCATGTACGATTTTTCCAGTGAAGTAAAACTGAGAATACTTTAGTTAGCTTTTTGCTGAATTTTCGAAATGAAAAGATAACTTTTATGCTGTCGAAAACATTGACACGGAAATGAACATCACTTAGCAACAGAAAATTGCAACTCTAAGAAGGCAATACTTGTAGCTAAATGACACTCCCATGTGCATGATAAAGAAAGTAAAAATTGAACTGAAGTAAAAGAAGAGAAAAGAGAAATGTAAAATATAAAAGAGACAGACAGACAGAGAGAGAGAGAGAGAGAGAGAGAGAGAGAGAGAGAGAGAGAGTGTAAAGAAAAAGAAAAAATATATTTGTGATTTAAAACAACAGATCAAAATGTTTTTTTTTTATTCTTATGTTGCATAGATCACACACATCTTTCCAGACAGACATGTCTTCTGTATTATTTTTGCTTTATTAAATCTTGTTAAATTTCAATACTGGTGATTGTTGTCCATCTCTATTGTTTATTTACCTTATCTGTGTATCTGACCCTGTGAAAGAAACTATCCCCTATTAGAGTGGAAAACATTGGCCATACCATTTGGCAACAAGCTAAACATTTTGTTTTTCACTTTTCTTTTTAAATTTTACATTGCAGTAATTTAGTTGTAATAACATACACATACAACATTTACCTTATAAGGAGAAAATTTAATGTGAAATTAATTATGAAATGCTGATATAATTAATTAGTTATGTTTTCTGATCAAAATAGCTATTGATTCCCAAAAGCTTCTAAAAAGCACACAAACACACATGCAAACTCAGTTAAATCCTCTTACAAGCATGAATATATTCATAAAAACATACTTTTTATGTATAACCTATGTGTAAAATAACAGACTTCAATCAAATGTTTTGGTTCCAAGCTGTTGACACTGGCTAAAAGTACATTGAAAGCAAGAACATTGTTTTCCCAGAGGAGAAAAGAGTTTTCTTGAATTAGAATCTATATTCTTTACAGTATAAATATTCACAATAATCTCTTTTAACAAAGATATTTTTCAGTTCTTCTGTGTTCCATGTCCCTTTCAGGACATTGGTGATCATAGCTCTCCACAATTTCCTGTCCTTTTTAGCACTTAATAAATTTCTCCTACATTTTGTTCTTCCATCCATTTACACAATCTTGCTAGGTAAGTTATATTTTCCTCTGTTCCTCTTGCCGTTGATCGGTCCTGTGAGTATCAAATTTTCCAAGCACTCTTTCATCATTTCAACCATACCTTCCTGATGTTATGTATAAGTGTCTGTTTTGTTTTAATTTTAAAAAAATTTGCCATTGAACCCATGTTTGGTCTATGATATTTTTAAAAAATATCATTTCACCCCAAGTAAGGCAATCATGCTACTAGGATTCTGGGGGTTACAGGGAGTGAAAGAGAATGAGAAGACTTTTGAGAAGATCTGTAAGAAGTATGAAAAGAACTATAAAAGAAGAGTGTTACGGAAGACAAAACATAGTGATTGACCTTGCAATTTTTGAAGATCATGGGTGGTAGGGTGGTTTTAAAATAGAAAAGACCCTTGCACCTAGCTAGTTCAATAGTAAAGCAGTCAGATCTAATTACCAATCTAGTGCATGCTTAAATTTATGTAGATGAGATACAAAGGGAAAAAGCTCTGGAAATATTTGTAGAAAAGACAGAGGAAAGCCATGTCACATTGGTGAGAAACTGACTGGAACCAAGATGCTAAGTCAAGATTGATTACATTACAGACCCTATTTGAATCTTGTCAAGAATCTCAAAATATACAGCAAAAGCACCAGACTAGATATGCCAGCAGTATTCAGTGCACAGATGAATGGTAGATTTATGAATGTGCAAGATGAATTCTGACAAGAAATATTGTGAACAGAGAATCAACTTTTCTAGCAATAGACAGCAACTGATTCAATATTTTCATTCAACTTCATGTCAATGGAAAATATGAGTCCAAGAAGACAAAAAATATTCTCAGCACCCTTCTGTAGAAACAAATTTCAGTTTCTTAAAGGCTCTTCATCTGTGATGAGACTGTCGAGCATTCACTGCCATATAGCAGAACTGATATTACACAATAGTTCAGTACTCTTTTCTTTGTTTCTAACAAAACTTTTCTGTTTCTTAATACTTTACTAAGCATTACAGAATTGTAAATAAAGAGATATTTATCAGTATATAAATTCACATAATTGCAAATACACACATTTGTATAACTATCACTCATCAAGCCTCTACTGAGGATTAATACCTACACACAAATTTGGATTATGTAAAGAAAACTTGTATCTCCCTCACTCTAGCTTTCTGGCATGCTAGTAATTAAAACAGATAGCATCAAACTGATTGAAAATATGACAGAGCATAGGGACATTTGAATTCAAGCCTTTCTGTGGGAATAGTCTTGTAAAAATTGACATTGTTTTATAGAATTTATTATGAGTTGAATATATGGATCAAAATCTGACAAGATAAATAGAATAAGTAAAGAACAGGTAGAAAAAAAGTATCTTTAATCTAACATGTTTTACTTTAACAAGCTTCTTCAGAGATTTTTAAAGATGAATGATTTTTTAAAAATTTTGAAACAAAGTTTTACTTTTATTGAATTTTTTATTTAAAATTTTTTAAATCATTTGTCTTTAAAAATCTCTAAATAAGCTTGTTAATAAGAATTTATTATCTAATATTCTAACCATAAGTACAGTTTTCACTTCCTATTTCAAGGAATATACACTATATGAAATATAGACAATACCTTTATTATAGGAAAAAAGAATTGCACATGTTATTAAATATTTTCCATATGATATCATTTAGTTACATCAGTTCAGGCCTTTACTGCTAGCACATGCTATGCTACTTCAATAGAGTTGAATCGCCTTCATTTCTCCTCTATTCCAAATGTAAGTATAAAGTTTCACTCAGGCTGCTTTTTCTCAGGAACTCCTTTGTGAAACAGAAACTTTCATGAATGCTTCACTACAATTTTAACCACTTCAAGTCACTGATTAATTAGTATCTATCCTCTTTATCCTCATAATCTTCACTTCTTACTATCCTGTCCTGGGTATGACAATAAACTGCATCCAGCAGCAAGGCCTCTGGTTGGAAAGCTTTGAGGAATGTGGAACCACCTTGTTGCATCATGGAATGAAGAGATACACAGAGAAATGTAGATAAACTACTTTATTAACAGTGGTACAACCAAGATATATATACAATATTTAGTCTCTCACAGTAGTAGGTGTTACTTCCCGAAGTCCGTGATAATTACAACTCCCGTACTAAGCGCACATTGTCTTTTATACAACTGGGCGACTGGATATCACATGGTACGAGCCACAACACAACACTTCTCTTAATTGCTGTTGTTCCCAGGTCCTGCATGACCCAAGGTGGTAGCACCTGTTAGGGTCCCAGCTATAAGGTGGTCTATTAAGACGGATCAAAGTTAGCAGTAAATAAAACAGTGTTATGGGTGAAATTTTACTGATTTCACTATTGGATCATATTATTTGAGTCATGGCAATTATGTGTGAAAAATAATATTGCCCAAATATCTGCCAAGGCTTCAGTAGCACACCTCCACTTGATGGTCAAAATTTTTGATGATGTCTCTGCATGCTTGCTTCTTGATCTCACCAATATGCCTTGTTATCTCATCCTTCAGCTGTTGAATTGTTGTTGGTTTGTTGGCATAGACCTTACTTTTGAGATGGCCTCAAAGGAAGAAATCTAAAGGTGTCAAAATGCATGATCATGGGGGCCAATTGACATCACTGTTTCAAGAGATGATGCAACCTAGGAACTTCTCATTCAATAAACCCATTATTGCATTGGCTCTGTGTCATGCAACGCCATTAAGTTGGAACCACCAACCTTTGACATTCATAGTATTCAATTCAGACCATAATTGCCATGACTCAAATAACATGATCTGATAGTGAAATCAGTAAAATTTCACCAATAACACTTTTATTTACTGCTAATTTTGATCCGTCTGAATGAAAGCCTCCATAGTTAACACCCAAACTGGGATCAAAACACTATAAAAGTATAAAACATTTTATTGTAAAAGTGCCAGCCCCACATTTTCATATTAAAAAACATTACCAGCAATACATTTTTGTAGCAAAAAACAAATTAGCAGCAATACATTTCTGTAAAAGAAATTACTAATGCTCCCAAGAAAAATAAATTTTGGCATTAAATAACACATAAGAAGTTGATATGCCACTAAACAAATAAACAAACAAACTTTCTACCATCAGCTCTTTCATTCATATCATACCCCATTCATCATAAGCATTTTAACTGCAAATAGTCATGCAAACAGATATATACATGTATAAAATGTATAAAATGTGTATAAATATGGGTTCATGTGCATAGATATATGAGAGTCGATTAATAAGCCGATAGGCTGATACACAGTTATTAGTTGAACTTTGATCTGAAATTTACGATGTAATATTCAGCACTGAATTAAGTGAATTGAAAACAAAGATTATGCTGAAAAATAAATATAATATGTAATAAATGCTTTCTTCATCTTTAGGCTACAGACATTTTGAAGTACTTACATAAATGCAGTGGTATATACACACTCTAATATGATATGATACGCACACACAACTATATTCACAATTGCTAAAAAGAGATAAAACATACATACATATACATGTATACACACGAAGAAATGAGATACCAACATACAAACATAGACATTGTCACAATTATATGTGAATATTGAAGTGTACATGCACAGAAATATTCTCATTAATGTACTGAGAAAGAAAAAAAAAGAAATATGAGAAACAGAACACTACAAAGACAAAAAAAGAAAAGGTAAAAAATAAAGATGAGAAATATCAAGAAAAAGAAAAAAGAAAAAATGCAAGGAAAAAAAAGGGAAAATTAAGAAAAATTGAAAGAGAAAAAGAAGTTAAAAATAGATCTAAAAATATGATTGTGAGAGAAGGAAAAGGTGTGAAAAAGTGAAGAAATAGAGTAAAAAATAAAGAGGGAGAGACAAGAAAAGAAAAGTACTAAAAAAAAAAAATAAAGACGAGAAAGAGACAAAGAAAAAAATAGAAAAATCTGTTGTCCTAAACCTGTTTAACTGGTTTGAAATTCTTCTCCCATGCAACCTTTTATTTCAGTGTTTGTTTGCTTGGTTGATCAGCTGGGGATTACCTCAATACACTCTGTGGAAGCTCCACAGCACAGACGCTACTTTTGATAACAAATATCTAAAATACAAAGATATACAACTGCAAAATTTCCACTCAACCCACAACAAAAAAAAAAACAAAGAGAGAAGAAAGTCAAAAGAGATAAAGATAGTAGCTTCAACTGACCAATGACAATCAAGGAAGTAACTGGTTCTTCCTCTATCTTCAGGTATGTTTAGCCGCTCGGTCTACACAGTGTCAAATCGAATACAGTCCCAACCTCAAGCCGGGGGTCCAAGTGAAAACACAGAAAAAAATACAGTGCTTATGGCCACAGCCAAAGACAAGGACAGAGACATGGGAGAATCAACAAGTCACTGGATAGCAGAATGGGGAAGCTCATCTGTACTCTTAAAAGAGTTTCAAATGAAACATGAAGTCCCTAATCTTGTGAAAGTTACCAAAGGTCATTATATGAACATTGGGTTAAGTCGATTTGCATTACAGAAAACACATCAACAACTGTACCTTCATTCTATTAGGAGTTGTATAAAGGTTCTTGCTCACAGTATACAGAAGTTAACAGATGGACTTGTGGTTGGAAGTCGAAAGACCCGTATGTCTACAAGCAAAATATTGTCTTTGGAACAGAGACTATCCATTCCAATCACTTACCAGGGATGGTTTGAGGTTCTTTCAGAAGATGGAAAAGGGAGCAAACCCATAGAATCAGTGCAGGAACTTGCAAAACTATTTCCTGAGAAATGCTTGGTACGGCAGGATGTCTCGTCTTACTGTGCAAATGATGACGGCAAACTCAGTAGAGTTGTGACAAAGGTAAGAAAAAGTAAACGATTCGAAAACTAGAGAGAAAAACAAAAAAATGAAAATCATTTAATGCTCACAGAAATGGTGAAAGAATTTCAGGTGTAATTTTTAATTTTAAAAACCAGATAAGTTTGTTAATAAGTATTTATTTTCTAAATTAATGGCTTTGCAATAATAAGGGCACTTAGTTTTCATGTACTAATCCCTGACAAGTAATATAAATAAGTAGTGTACCTTATTTTAAATTAATTTAATTCTTGTCTTTTTTTAATCTCTTGTCTATTTATTATAAGAATCTATCTATCTATCTATCTATCTATCTATCTATCTATCTATCTATCTCAGTTTGCCTATTATCTATGTATCCATCTATCTCAGTCTATTCATAATCAATCTATCTCAGTTTTTTCATTATCTATGTCTATTCATTATCTATTTCAGTATGTTCATTATCTATCTATCTATCTATCTATCTATCTATCTATCTATCTATCTATCTAATTCAGTCTGTTTATTATTATATTCCATTATATCATAGATAATATATATCAATATATATATATATATATATATATATATATATATATTTATATCAATTATATAATTATATGTGTATTTTCATTTGTGTCTAGGGTAATATTTATATCAATACTTATATTTAATATTTATTTTAGTTCAAGATTATAAACAGAAAGAGTATGTGTGTATACATATTTTTTTAGGAACTGGATTAAATCTGACATATTTTAATATATTTGTTTAAATGTTTTTTTATTGGTTACTCTTATTTGAGTGGATATTCTCTTTTCATTATTAAATAGTACATTTATTTATATCTACCAGCCTAAATATTCAGGAAATCTTATTAGAAAAGTATGCATCCTCTAGCAGGATTCAAACCTGGGGGAAAATGTCATTATATCTGACATGTCTTAGGATCTTCTGATCAAACAAACCTCGAATAGTCCTTTGAACACACATTTCTCCCCATTCTCGAAATATACATATCTGCTTTATTTTGTACCCTGTAAACAAAGACAAGTTTTTAAAAAATGAATTAAAACTGCCATATTTTTAAGATATCTGTTTAAACATTTCTTTTCTTTTAATGGCTGCTCATATTTGAATAGATTCTCTCTTTTCATTATTAAACATTATATTTATTTATTTACATCTATGATTCTGAATATTCGAGTTTTAAATCCTGCTGAAGGATGCATATTTTTCTAACAAAATTTCTCAAATATTCAGGTAGATGTAAATAGATAAATATACAGTTTAATAATAAAAACAGAACCTCTACTCAAATATGAATATTCATTGAAAATAATGTTTAAACAAATAAATTATATATATATATATATATATATATATATATATATATTGTTTAATTACTTAGTTTTTGGTCATAATTAAATTAGACCAGTGCACATTTGTATTAAATATGTATATATATATAAAACAAAACGTTTGATATTTAAATCTGTTAAATAACTATTTCTACGAGGAAATCCTCGCTTCTTCAGCAGTGGTGAAGAATAAGTGAGGATTTCCTTGTAAAAATGGCTATCCAACGGATGTAAATATCAAAATTTTTGTTTTATTTTTTATATTTGGCTCTGTAAATAGAATATAATATTTGCATCGAGCCCTCCATCTTGATCAATTTTAATATTAATGAAATTAATATTAAGATCTGGTTTTTGGGATTTACTTATCTGATTATCCTTTTAGATTTAATATATATATATATATATATATATATATATATATATATATATATATATATATATAGATAGATAGATAGATAGATAGCTTGCGATGGGTAAATTGTCGCTATTTTATATTTATAATTTTGTACATTTGTGTTATTTTGTTGACTGCACAGTATAGTAGGGTGAGTTAGGTAGTATCCGTGAGAAAAAGAGCCACATGACATAATTCACTCTATCAGAAATTAGGAAATGTCATGCCCTACTGCTTGGCATTCATACCAGAAGCTGCAATACAAACATTTAAAAATGTTTTGGTGTCAAACTGAGAACAGTGAAGAGGATTCAGAATGAGCTGAATGCATCTAATGATGATTACGAAGGTGTCTGGTGGGATCACTAGTGATGGGGACATTATACCTCCACATTTACTTTCACACAGGACCGTAAATCCAACACAGAGGCCTACATCAAGTGCCTTGAGAAGATGGTGTTGCCCTGGTTCAAGAGAGTAGCTGTTGGAAGACCCTATGTCTGGCAACAAGAGTCTGCAACATGCCACACAAGCAGGAGAATCCAGTCATAGCTGACAGACAATTTTTCTGATCACATCACCACTTACGTTTGGCCACTTAACTCCCCAGACCTTTACCTCCTTGATTATTATGTGTGGGGTGCAGTTGAGCGAGAGACCAACAAAACTCCTTGTAACACCAAAGATGAAAGCTAAGATTATGGCAGCATTCCTTAACTTAAACAAGGAGAATGTCTAGAAAATTTGCAGAAAATTTCAAAGTCATCTGGAGGCCATGGTTGAAGCCAATGGCAGTCTTATTGAATAACTTTACTTTTTGGTATTTCAAGATATATTCATATGTAATTTTGGTAAATATGTCTGTTAAAATAAGATGTCAGTGTAATTTTAATTTTTGTGTAATTTAGATGACCATTTGTTCATTGCACTCTTTATATATATATATATATATATATATATATATATATATATATATATAAAGCATTAAAATTTGCTTTAAAGCTGATTTATATTCATTAAGAACTCATCAAACCTGCTGGATGAACTATATGTATATTTTCTTTTTACTAAAGCTGAGTAACAAGAACACCCATTCAAAATTTTGACAGAGCAAACTTCCAATTTCTTTTTAACAGAACGTCTTCATTTAATTAATTCAATTAATCAGCAGGCATATTTTTTCATTGTACATACAAGAATGAATGTGTATTAAGCTAACTACTTTTTAATAATAGAGTTAACTTGATTGTCTTTTTTGTGCTTTGAACATGTGAATGAATATTTGACTCAGTAAGAATGAAAGAATTTATTTTAAAATTGTCTTGTATCAATTTACAAATGTTATGAAGTAATCTTAAAATATATACTAATAATATCTATCTACATCTACTGTTAGCATTCATATGTGTGTGTGTGTGTGTGTGTGTGTGTGTGTGTGTGTGTGTGTGTGGCGGTAATTAAAAATTTTAGACCCAACCCACATCTCAAAATCTGATTAATTAATCAAACAGATTTCTTTTTGGAAAGGAAACTTGGCCAGACTCAAAAAATGTTAATCACTCTCTTGTATATTAATAGTTCACAAAATACTTTTCCAATGAACTGAACGGCCCTGATGTGTCAGGGATATTCTACATATGTGTGTTTGTGTGCTTCTTACACACACACACACACACACACACACACACACACACACACACACACACACACACACACACTGTAATGCATTCAATAATATACAATTCATTTTACTTGTAGATATCCAATGAATATTTATAATCATACATTTTAAACATATATAAAATGTCTATTCATGTTCTCAGTGTTGACAAACTTGTACTGAATATAATTTACTATTTATAATGATATTAAAGTGTGCGTTTTTATTATTTATAAAGTTGTAAATACATATGGTATAAACATATTGTCATCATATGTATACTTCTCTTTTCATTTTCCTAAGTACACACACACACACACACACACACACACACACACATATATATATATATATATATATATGGACTTGATACCACAGAGCATAAATACTATTTTGAATATTTTGTTTTCCCCTAACCTTTAAGATTCTTTTGTAAGTGGTAACACAATTAAAAATAATATTTTCTTTTATTCATAAATTTTTTATGTTTTCTTTTATTTGTAAATTCGTTTTTGATTATTTTTTTAATTGTGTTCCAACTTTGCCCACCTCTTCTTGTATGCCTCCATGATTAGTCTTTTGTCTTGTTATGTCAATCAATTTTGTCAACAGTACTTTCTGAAGTGTTGACCAAAATGATACTAAAGCTCAAGGGAAAAAAGTGTCTTCCTGCCTATTCAAATCAATATATATATATATATATATATATATATATATGTTTCAATGGAGTTGACTGGTAAGGCACTACAGTTAACAATTTTCTTATATTTTTCTTGTATTCATATAAGTGATTTCTTTTATGGACATAGTGTATGAGAACTTACACACTGTATATCCCAAAAAGAAATCACTTGTAGATATGCAAGAAAAAAAATAAAAATAAATAATATAATAAAAACCTTAATCACCAGGTCTAGTAAGTTGTCTTCAATTAAATTTGTATAAATTGTATAAATTAGTATCACCGCTGAAATATATACAACTCTGTGTGTGTGTATCTTGAGCATATCTAGTTATTTATTAGCTTATATTTGCCACAAGCACCCACAACAAGGATTAAGTTCATTAATAATGATTCACAATATCAACATTTCACAATGATGTAGCACAATATTTCTCACGGATATTTTTTGATCATATATACTGTCAATTTCTTTATATTCATAGAAAAATATAAGAGTTAGAATTAAAACTATATTTTCTATAGCCTATATTTCTGTGTTATGTATAAAGATACCTTTAAAGAAAGTAGTTAGGGCTCATAAAGATGTTTATTAATTAAAATCTTTCTTATCTTTTTGGGTCAGAGAAAACATAACACTTACAGGCTTGGTAAAAAGAAGCTATAATAGGCATTGCTATTATATTTCAATCAAATCTATACAATATTTGTCCTATATTCTAAGAGAGCCTCACCAGATGAATGTAAAAGTCAAATAACAATATGATACACAGTATTTTGATAAAGCTCAAGAAATAACCTCAAATAGTTGTATTCATTTTTATATTTTATTGCAATTTACATTTATTTTTGTTTTTCCATTTTTTTAATTTCTTTGACAGTATCTATTGTTCCAAATAAGAAGAAATTCAATACAGTAAATTATCTATCTATCTATCTATCTATCTATCTATCTATCTATCTATCTATCTATCTAAGTATAGGGTATGTATGAATGGAGTAATATTCCGTATCTAAAGCAACACTATTCTTAAAAAAGTGCTCAATACAAAGTAGAGCTAATAATATTTATTCAGAAATTATAACATGAATATGTTATAATATCACTACAAAAGTAGCTATTTTGTTTTGACACTTTTTGTGTCTTATCAAGTGATGAGATTTATTTCAAGTTGAAGGGTTTTAAAAGGCTCAAAACAAGCAAAACACCTTTAATCAGGGAGGCATTGTTGTATATACAATGTGGACCAATCAGAATAAAGTAACTTCTAATTTGAAGAATATGTGAGCAGATTTAAAAATAATTTGGGGGTGGTATTAGTATTAATATTTGATTAAATTGAGATCAGCATTATTAATTGACTATTAGATCTACTTTATTATTATTATTGCGAAATTTTAAAAAAAATTTCTAAGTTTAACAATTTACTAGATTTAGAAAGTTATTCATATTTTCAACAAGGAAGAGAAAGAACACACACATAAATAAACCTACAAACATCCACACATGGAAAATATATAAAAAAATATATATAAAAGTATATACACATACACTGGCAAACAGATACATATACAGATTAATATATGCACGCATATATACATGCACAAAAATACATCAATATAAGCATCTCTACATATATCCAGTATTTTTTTTAAAAAGTTAATCATTTTGTCTGACAATCGCAAAAGTGTGAAACCCAGGACCACAAACTTACATCCATCTAACTAAATATCTATCTATACACACACACACACACACACACACACACACACACACACACACATATATATATATACACATACACACATACATATACACACACATACACACAAACATGCATACACGGACATCTGGACATACATATCTACAAATATGAACACACACACACACACACACACACACACACACATACATATATATATATACACAATAACATTCAGCAAGCACCCAATCCAACACCAACCGCCAACCTATACAGCCATGGGGCATCTAATCTGACATCGATTATCACGCCAATACAAGACAGAGCCCAAACCAGTACATACCATCCAAGCAAAACCCAACACTGTTCTTTTGTTCTAGTAGACATATTGATATTTGTATGCATGTATGTCCAGATGTCCATGTATGCATGTTTATATATATGTTTGTGTATATGTGTATGTATATGCATGTGTGTGTGTATATATATATATATATATATATATATATATATGTGTGTGTGTGTGTGTGTGTGTATAGATAGATAGATATTTAGTTAGATAGATGTAAGTTTGTGGTCCTGGGTTTCACGCTTTTGCGATTGTTAGACAAAATGATAAATTTAAAAAAAAAAATACTGGATATATGTAGAGATGCTTATATTGACGTATTTTTGTGGAAGGGGGATAAAAATTGGGAGGAAGACTTGTTGTTGTGACACCTTTTACACAAACACAGATATAGATTAACACTTGTACACCCATTGATGTGCACACTCAACCACTGGGGCTCACACTGGCATAACTGCATGTGAACAATATGGGGCTTGGCATATATATGTATATGTGTGGTGTTTTGTACATGTATAAACATTTGATTGGTGTATAGTGTATCTACCAAGTTTGATGCCAGAGGTATTGTGTATTTTCATCTATGGGGTTATATATTTTTTACTATCTGTGGAGTTTTTGTCATGTACTTTTTTGTTTTTAGCTTGTGTATTTGCATAAGTATATATCTAATTATGTTTATATGTTCATGCACTGAAATATGATTGTGTCTGCCATGACCTCATTCATTCAAGGCTAGTCATGTTACAAATTCGTTCTTACTGTATCCAATATTGTGGCAATTCAGTCTGTGCCCAAATAGAGCTTTAAAATTTAACACACAAATTGACAATTTGATAAAAACAAAATCTTGAAATTTGTGCATGTATATATGCATGCATATATTAATCTATGTATGTATCTGTTTGCCAGTGTATGTGTATATACTCAGCTATTTTTCCATGTGTGGATGTTTGTAGGTTTATTTATGTGTGCATTCTTTCTCTTCCTTGTTTAATATATGAATAACTTTCTAAATCTAATAAATTGTTAAACTTAGAAATTTTTTTAAAAATTTCGCAATAATAATAATAAAGTAGATCTAATAGTCAATTAATAATGCTGATCTCAATTTAATCAAATATTAATACTAATGCCCCCTTCAAATTATTTTTAAATCTGCTCACATATTCTTCAAATTAGAAGTTACTTTATTCTGATTGGTCCACATTGTATATACAACAATGCCTCCCTGATTAAAGGTGTTTTGCTTGTTTTGAACCTTTTAAAACCCTTCAACTTGAAATAAATCTCATCACTTGATAAGACACAAAAAGTGTCAAAACAAAATAGCTACTTTTGTAGTGATATTATAACATATTCATGTTATAATTTCTGAATAAATATCTATCTATCTATCTATCTATCTATCTATCTATGAGGGAGTACTGAAAAGAAGTAAGCTCAACCAAGAATCCCTTTGAAAAATATTTGATGGTCAATAACTTTTCAGCAGCACCCTATATATAAAGTACATACTACTATTTTGTTTACTTTGTTTGCACACGCATTTTTATTTTCCATCCTTTTTTTCTTTCCTCTTACATGTGTCTGTAGAGTTACTTGTGTGAGCATGTAAGTATATTTTTTCTGTCTGCAGAGTTGTATGTAACCTTCATATATAATCAGTGCCTTTATGAAGAAATTTCTCATTTAGGATCATTTAGTCAAAAACCAAAAAATATTTTCATTTTAAAGTTTTCTTAATTATTTAATGTAATTTTTGATTCTGACTATTTCCCTGCTTTCTCGGCAGAGTTTAGATATAAATGTCTAGTGTCTTCTGAAACTCTTTCAAAAGTAATCTTGTTTATCCAAATCTATTTGTACATGACATGCATTTGAAGATTTGTAGGTAGTACAATGGTTATTAGTGCAGAAAGGGAAATCAGAAAGCCTAGTTTAAATTCTGGTCTAGTCTACTGCATTCACTTTTGCCTGCAAGAAAGGCATGTATCCATCTTTTCTCCCTTACCATTGATGGGTAGTTTAGTCTCTTTAGTATTTATGGCAGCCAGTCTATAAAAAGAAGAACTCAAAAATTATAGAAAAGACAACAACAAGCAACTTTCTTATCTTTCCTAAGAAGTCATGGCAATTCACAAATAATAAAAAATTTGTAGTTTGTCGAGAGCCATGATTGCTAACATCCTGATGGGCCATGGCATTAAACAAATTGAAGATAACTGACAAATTAAATAGAAAAGTTTTTCACCGTAAAATCAAAATAAAAAGAAAAAAAAGAAACATCATTTTATTAAAATTAAAATGTAGAATCTTTTCATTGTTAATCCTTAATGGATATAAGGGATAATTTCTATATCCTAATAAGCAAACACAAACAATCAGTATATTGGGAGAATATATTTATTAGTCTGACTTGTCCAGCATGTGGTGATTCTCTTTATTAAGGACTCACTTTTGTCTTCTTCCTCCTTTCTTCCTGAAAAGTGTTCAAGAGGCTTAACTTGTAACTTAACATTCTTCCATTTTTTCTTTTCTTTTATTTAGTATAAAATAGTCTTTTGAAAAAGAATATCAAAGAATGTTAATTCATTAAACAGTATAATCCTTGGGCTCTGATATAAACTCAAGAATTTTAAATGATGTTGATCTTTTTTTGCTAAAGATTTAATTTGTTGATCAGTTGGTATCCAAGAAAATTCTGCAATTTCCTTCCTATCTATTTCTCTCAAAATGGCCATCTCAATGTGAAGTCTTTTGTCTAAAATTCATGTTGAAAACATAGAGACAGGAATTGTCTGTTTTATAGATGATTAAAAAGTTGTCAGTGTTATCCTTTAGTTGAAGTAACTCCAACAAAAATTTTCTATTAAAAAGAAAGTATGCTTCTGAAATGTCAACTGCTGCTAATGTTTCAGTCACTAGTGTACTTTTGACAACCCTTCTAATACACTTGGATATATATTTATTGTTATTTCCTACCAAAAAGAGTATATATCCTCCTTAGGATCCTAAAGCAGCAAAAGAGGCATCATCATATGCAACAATTTTTAAATGTTTAAGATTTCCTAAGTCTGGTATGTCTATCTGAGATTTTTTTTCTTTTTTGCTTTCTATTTTGTTAGTTTGTTTTATACATTTTATATTTTTTAAATATTTTTTAGCAGTGAACTCAATGAGCTAACATCAAAGCTTAGATCAGGCCTGATTTGAATGACCAGCCAATTAAGATGGCCAATCATTTGCCTAATTTCAGTAATTTCTGTTGCAAATAGTGCATCTTTCAAGTTTTTACCTGCATTTACTGGAATGTATTTTAATTTTTTAATATAATTGTTTTGTCCTAGTTTAATAGAGTCTGAAAAGTCTCTGATTCTGCAAGGCAAAAATTATCAACATGAGCAGCTATTATACTTATCTCCAGAATGCCATTTGAATATTGTCTGATCATACTTAGAAGCTATTGCTTCTAACTTCATTAATTCTTTCTTGAGTGTTAGATACCAGGATCTTGAGGCATCAGTAAGACCATATACACATTTTTAGTTTCCAGAGATAACCAAGAGCCACATTAGCCTTTTCAGGGGGATCTAAAAAACCCTCTCATCCAATTCTTGCTATGCATAAGTGCAGTCTTTATATCCATTGATTTGCACATCCAAAGGTTAGCAATCATTATTGCCAAAGCTATATGCAAACCCTTTTGGGGGCGTGGGAGAATCACTTCTTATGTTGCAAAGCAACTTTGTCATGAAAGCCCCTTGCAACAAGTCTGGATTTATGGATTTGCTTGTCATTGGAATTTTTATTTGTAAAAATCCACCTGGTAGAAATTTTGGATTGACCCTGGCCTGATACTTGGGTATACACTTTATTTTTAACCTAACTTTCCAGTTTTTTCTTTCTTGTTCCAGGTCATTTTTTGAGGAGGAAATCATTAGATTTTCCTCATCACAAGAATTGTCTTTATCTTCTGTCTATGCAACTTCATTTGCTTGTCATTCTGATACTCCATGCTTAAAGTTCAGCCAAAAAGGTTCCCCCTGTTTCATAACCATATTCATTAAATGCTTGTTCTCGTCTGTGGCATTACCTGCTCTACTTATGACATTCAGTTTTCCCCATTCAGAATCTGTCATTGGCAAGCTTGCATTCAATGGTTTGTCCTGGTTTAGGAAGTTTGATCCTTCTGGAAGTGTGGT
Organism: Ascarosepion bandense; assembly: GCA_037127315.1. Classification (NCBI taxonomy): domain Eukaryota; kingdom Metazoa; phylum Mollusca; class Cephalopoda; order Sepiida; family Sepiidae; genus Ascarosepion; species Ascarosepion bandense. The sequence goes on along the minus strand of JBBBDQ010000886.1, from coordinate 5,530,764 downwards.
TTTGCTTGGATGATCTATAATTTGTTTATCTGTATGTACATTGCTCAGTCTCCTCATTTAGGTTTTCTAATTTTTCATCTATATCATTCACTTCAGAAATTGATACTTTTGAAGTTTCATCAAACACTTTGGGAATTGATACTTTTGAAGTTTCATCAAACACTTAGGGAATTGATACTTTTGAAGTTTCATCAGACATTTTGGGAATTGATACTTTTGAAGTTCATTAAACATTTTGGGAATTGATACTTTTGAAGTTTCATCAAACATTTTGGGAATTGATACTTTTGAAGTTTCTTCAGACATTTTGGGAATTGATACTTTTGAAGTTTCATCAGACATTTCATGTAAAGTGTTAGGTTCAATCATGTCACCCTCAGAAAAACCATGATATACCTCACTAAATAGAATGGATGTGTTCTTACCTTTGTGTCACTATATTTGACAAGTACAGTCCTTAGGCCAAACCACCTATCACTAAGATTTGTTTTATAAAGAACAATATCACTATTTTTATATGACTGAGCTAGATCTTCTCTAACTTGATGATGAAGAGTACGTCTTAATTTTCTTAGAAGACTCACATGCTATGAATTGTTTCCTGGCAGAATGCATGGCATTGAGATTATTTGTAACAACTTCACTATTGGAGGTACTTTCCAATGCAAGGAGTTTGTCATATAGAAAAAAGAGCAGGTTGGAAATCCTACCAAAAACAAATTGATTGAGACTAGACCTGTTAAGACTTTGAAGTGTATTTTTTGCTCACTTCTAGCCCATACTAATGCTATTTCAAAGTTACAGTATGTATTTTCTAGGGTCTTCTTTACCATTTCTCCCAATATCCTATTATGTTGTTCATTTAACTCATTACTCTATGGACTTTCAGCAGCAATGGTACAGACAACAATATTCAGATTCTGTGTCATGTTCCAAAATGATTAGTTATTAAATTTCCTAAAAATATTGGTCAAGATAGACCCTGGAGTCTCAATATAGACTATCCAGTGCTTAAATAAGGCATTAATGATGTCAGAACTTTCTTTACTAGTAATCTTAACTCCAGCACTGTATCTAGTACTGTGGTCAATCAGGTGTAATACTTTGTTGCTATTAATTTCTTTGATATCCATAGCAACACATTCATTGAAATATGATGAACCCAACAATAGGTCTGGGTTCAGTCTTTTTGTATTGAATGCCTATTTCACAAGAATTTGGAAGTGCTTTCAAAATTTTTTATAAATTCAGGATCCCTTATTCCTGCATTTCTGACTAAATCATATAACTTTTACTACTAGGATGAATTAAACTGCCTATGTAACTTTGTTGCAATTTTAATGGAATCCTGTTTTGAAACATGGTAACACTGTTATTCTCAAGGTTGAGACAAGTCCTGGTCCTTTTCATCACATCTTTACTCATTAAAAGTGTAATGTCAGAGTTCACAACATCAGTGATGATACTGACTTTGATGCCAGCAATGACACATGGTAGAGTAGTTTTGCTGAGTGATTTCAGCTTGTTTTTATTGCTTTAATTTAAAGGTTCTCACTTCTTTTTGGACAGTTATTTTCTTTTTCTGTTTATCTGTTAACATTCCACAAAACCATTTGTACCATTTTTTTCCTTAAAGAATACCAGAAGCACCATTATTGAGAATGGCAGAACTAAGTGTTTCACTCAAAAGTGTGTTACTATTTTAATCATGTTTTTGCTAACTCATCAGCACAATGTTGGCCAGGGAAAGGTAACTCCCTTTTTTGCCATCCTCATGTTTATCCCTAGTATCATCCATGTAAGGACAGTCACAAGTCCAGTGAAATTGCAGCCACACTTGAAGCATGCAATGGTGTTGCCTTTAGGTCTTAGTGGGTTTCATTTGTTTTTGTCAGTGGTGTGTGTTTTGTCATAGTCACCGTGTCCTCTGCTACCACTGTTTTCTTTGTCTCACTGGCTGGTAAAATAAGAAGCATATCAATACAAAATATACCATAATATGCCTCACTAGGATCCAACTGGTTATTTTCAGTATAGGCAACAACTTCTACTTCATTTTTGACCATGATGGGTGAAGTGTTGGGAGATGAAATATCAGAAGACTGTTTGTGCATAATTTTCCTTAACTGTTCCAACATGGAGGACAGTGTTGACTTGCTGACAGTAGCCTTGGCTAATCTCTCATTCTTTGAGATGAGATTAGCACACTTTAATGCCCTAACAGCAAATACTGGTTTTGATAGGAGAGTTTTGAAGTCTCTTAAATTGGTGACATGTTGGCCGAAGGAGAAAAAGAAGTCAGCTATTGATGTCTCAAGTTATCTCTGGTATGATTCAAATGTCTTGTGGGCTGTAAAAGCAAACTGGTTAACAAGAAAAGTGTGTCAAGTTTTTCATACAGCTTTTCTACCTTGTCCTTGGAATTAAGAGTTGCAGCACCCAATTCCAAAACAGACTCTCTGGTTTCTTCTTATATGGGAGCACAACTTGTTTTTTCAACTAGAGTGCCTAGTTCCCAAACTCGCATTTCCTTCTTCCATGTGTAGTATTTGTTTTTATGTAAGACAGGTGGAAAAATGTATCTCAAAGCTCCAATAACAATCTTTTGTTTTGCTCTGCTACTAATGTAGATATCCAAATAAGCAAACACAAACAATTGGTATACTGGGAGAATGTATTTATTAGTCTTGAAGCCATAGGGAAGATGGTTAATGTTTATTTATTTGGTTTTGTGCCATACATAAATGGACTCCCTACAGCTTACAAGTTTTATCCAGAATTATCATCAAGTTTTCATCAGAAGGTTGGTTGTAGGCAGGTTGGAATGTGTATTTTTGTGGGAGAGTGTAAGAATAAAAATATACATTTTAAATGCTAAAATAGAAATTTATTATAAGAATAGAATAACAAGAATAAGTATTAGTTAAAAGTTCTATGAGAAAGTTAAAGGTATCAAGAGTTCATACAAATGATCTAGTAGTAATTTGTTGAAAGAGTATATGTGTACATACTATGTATAATCATTTGTTTTATAGATCAGAGCCTTTTACTGTAATTTAGATTTTTGCACTGGATCGCTAAATCTTCTAGATTTTGCAATTAGTCCCATTGGTCAGAAAATCAGTTTAACATCTACTTGCGAAATCCGGTTTCTTTTTCTTTAAGCACATGGTCAATCCTCTTTCTATTTAGGAAAAAAACAGGATTTTACACATCATTGTGAATTTTTGAAGAGAGTTGATTTTAATTCTTAATTTCATATCCCTACAGTCTAACAGCATGTGGCGATTCTCTTTGCTGGGTGCCCACTTATGGCTTCTTCCTCCCTTCTCCCTGAATAGTGTTCAAGGGGTTAATTTATGACTTAATATCTAGAATTAAGGATTTTTAGTTGAAAATCTTGGTAATTCTAACTTTAAAGTTTCATTAAAATTACCAGGGAGTTTTAGTATTCCTTGTATAAATTGCAAAAGAAAATGAGGATTTTACATATCGTGTATTTTCATTGCAATTTGTATAGATGAGAGTTCATTGTGTATATATGTATTCACAAGCTTTACAGCATACTTATTTATATATACAGGTTTATATATCTGTATATTAAAGCATATGTAAATCTACACTAAGTCAATATGCAAGTCAATAATTTCTCAGTACAATTAGTATTTACTACTTTAACCCCTGATCTCTATTTAGTTTATTAACTTTAATAAAGTTGTTAAAATATAATAAAATATATATTTTTAAAATATCAAATATCAAATTGTCATAGCCTAGTAGTGCCTAGTAGTGCAAGGTTCTTTATTATTTCTCAGAGAACAATGTGGCTAAATAATACCCACTTCAAGTAAAATATGACAGGGTTATATAGTACTATGGATGTGCGTTGTGGTACAGTGGATATTGGCTCGGAACGAGAAACCGGGGAGCCGAGTTCAAATTCCAGCTGAATCCATTGTATTCACTTACGCGCAAATACCCTTGGGAAAGGTATTAATCCGTCTCTTCCTTCCAGTTATGGGTTAAATAACAGGACAGATTGGGTTCTATAGCCTTGGTCGGCAACCAGTCTACCACAGAAAGCAATGGCAACCTACTGCGGGATAATCTTCTGCCCAGTCAGTCATGTCTCTTTCGAGACATGATCGCCCAAGCGTGTATCACGTATGGCACCTAAACTGACTGATATAGTACTATAACAGGGAGTAATTCTGTACATAAGTGATTAAGAGAAGTGAATTCATGTCTTTTGCAAGAGTATTTGTACAAAGTGAACACAAACTACTTTAGCTGCAATTTGAACTCAGTTTGCAAATGTATTAGACCAACTTTACAAATGTTTATGAAAAAATACAATGGGGAAAAATTGTTTATATTTTGGGTCATGTGATTGTGATAGAAAATCTTCTGTCTGTCGCCCACAAGAATTAAAACTGTTTTTTCTAGGCCAGTGAATAATTCATAGCTTTCAGTATTGACAGAGTGCTGAAAAGTTCTTTACACAATCCATTTCCCACAGTCTACCAATCTCAATTTTTTTTTTGTAAAAACATTCTTGGTTGAATCAGAACTTTTCAATATTCACCTTACATAAGATAAATTGTTTTGTTAATAAAATTTCCTGATAAGTCAGAAAAATTTTGAAAGTTTGCAAAATATACAAAAATACATAGAAAAAGAATTTTTGGCAGTAAATAATTATATCAAATTCTATTCTAAGTAAAAAAATTTCTCATTTAATATTATTATAAGTACTCTGTCAATCTAATTCTGTATTTCTTGTCTTTTCCAGATATTTCTTTGTTTTTACACCTTTTGCATGAATAATAAAATATCAGAACTGTTACATACTTAACAAATGATACTTTCCTGTTCTCACTGACTAAAGAGGTCACAATCTAAATAAAGTATTACTTGTGTAGAGAAGTTTATATCAAATACAAAAACTGCTAAGTAAGGGTCATTTTTTTACAAAGCAAAATAAACAAATATTTTTTTTATAAAACACGAAAAGAATGAAAATAGAAATGACTATAAATGAAAGCAATTCTACCATATGATGTTAAACATGATGCTTAAATGGGTTAAGTTTTCTCTGTGTGTGTAGTGCTTCCAGATGTTTACAGGAGTGCCTAATATTTTGGAGTGTATTTTCTGAATATTTTATTGTTATTACTCTAATTATTGTCATGAACAGCTGTGTCAATAATTGTAACACAAAGATAAGTAATTGTGTTGTTTAGTGCAGTTTAATATTACAATATAGGTTTTAGTATTATCATTATGACTCTTGTAATATTAACCACTGATGTTGATATTATTTATGTACGATAAACAGAGATCAACATTATCATACTTAATCAATTAAAATTAGCAATACATATATTAATTAAAATTAGTGTGTGTGTGTGTGTGTGTGTGTGTGTGTGTGTGTGTGTGTGTTCGGGTGGTATAATGGTCAGTTGATTGGAGTGCCAAATAAGTAAACCAAGTTTGAATTTCACAAACAGCAAATTTTGCAAAAGATACTTGTCAGGTGCAATATAAATCAGTTGAATTTATTAACTATATAATATCTACCTTAAAGACATTATATAGAAAAAAGTTTCGTTTTTACAACAATTTTAAATCTGCCCTTTCTTAAAAATGCTATTATATAACAATCTAAAAAAAGTATTACATGCATGGCTGATGATTGCTTAAGCACTGGAAATGCCAGTCTTCACGGTATCATGTGATCATACATTAACACTTTAACATGGGCTGATGATTAAATAAATTATGAAACAATGCAAAGATGATATCTATGTCCCCACTGCTTATAGCTGCAAATGCTCTTTCCCTAATACTGAGAATTTTCCTCTCATGAATTAACCAAATTATATATATATAACCAATATATATATATATATATATATATATATATATATATATATAACCAATATATATATAAAAATACACAGTATAACGCAGATATAAGATACCCTGATATAAGAGAAAACCCGGATACAAGAGAGAGTTTATCTGGTCCCAAATTAGAGCCTGTGGTAATGTATATAAAATAGACCAAACCCTGACATAAGAGAAACCCGGATATAAAAGAACTTTTATCCGGCCCCAACAACTCTCTTATATCAGGGTTACACTTATATATATAGTATTAATGTATATTTAGGCAGCAATCTTTCTTTTAAATGTTTTCTTAAAAACAATTGACAAGGAAGATTTTATTAATTTTTGTTTTAATTTTTCCAGTATTCTTACATGTCTTTTTTTTTTTTTTTGGAGATAAGGAATGTAAAAATGTTCTATAATGATAAAATTTCCAAGTGCTTTCAGCCATTTTACTGGCCATTGTCAAGGGTGTTATCTTACCGATGTTGTTATTTTATCCTCATGTTTTCACTGTAGCATAATTTATTTTGTGCTTTTGAAAAGGAGAGTTTTTAAAAGCTATTATGTGATGCACACAACTGGAAATCTTTTGAGCATCTTTCTATTTAAAAAAAAAACTTTAAAAACTCCATTTCCACTATTAAATAATGTAGGAAAGAATTGTCTGATATATAGTGCCTCTCTTATAGTGAAATGTTTTTGATGTGACTGAAATAGTATTTTTGTATTTTTGACCAGATTTTTTCTTAAATGTTCTTGTAAATTATGGGTTAATAAATGTGTTTTTTTATATTGCACTGCTCAAAGAAGTGCTAGTGTGTCCAATATAGGTAATTTATATATATATATATATATATATATATATATATATATACAATTCTATGTCTAGAAACATTCATATTTACTTGTGTGTAAATTTTTATATGTCTAGCTATCTATCTATCTTTCTATCTATCTATCTATCTATCTATCTATCTACACGCACACACACACGCACACACACACACACACACACACACATATATATATATATATATATATATATATATATATATACACATATTTTTTCACTTGTACTTGATAAAGCATTTAATTTTAAAATAAAAAGGATACATTCTTTCATGTTTCTTTCACTTTTGGTATTTGTTCTAGTTCACATTGTTGATAAAAATCTTGTAACTATTCCTTTCACCCAAATAATAACAACGCATGATATGTTATGAAATCAACAAAGTACTTGAGTCATTATATATACAAGAAATAGAGAAGTGAGACAAACAAAAACAATGATCATAAAATAGTGATCCTAAAAATAAAATAATAGTGAAAATGATTCAGCTAAAAGAATATTCAAATAAATAACTACACGGAATAGAGAATTAGAAAGATATTTAGTGGCTGAATGCACTATTTAATCTTTGATAATTGTGTGGCTAATGTAGTCATAGCAAAGCTCATAAAATATAGGCTTCCATGGTGTGGAATGAATCTCAACTAGTAATTACTTCTTACTTGCCAATTTGGGGTGTTTGTTCAAGGAGGTGAATTGTGTATCAACCAAGAGTATTGTGATTAAAAATCAACAATAAAAACATTGAATGGTATGGTTGTGTGTGTGTGTATATATATATATATATATATATATATTGTGTGTATTTTGGCAGCATTTTTTCATTAATGCAGGTTTCATTGAATAATATAGACAAGTTTTGTCTATTAATTTTGTGTAGGATCCGTTCATACCGTCTGATATACTTGATGGTGATGTCGTTAAAAGACAACAAAAAATCACAGTATTTGTTGAATTTTTTATCGGGTCTAAGCTTTCGGCTCACATAAGCCATTATCAAAGAGTAAATAATAACACACAGTAAACATAGAACATTTAAGCTATTAAATGAAACCTGCATTAATATATATATATATATATATAGCTTAGTGTTAGATTGTTGTTTTTTCATTGGTTTACTAATAAAAAGATATTTTGGCAAGCAGGTATTTTATCATAAAGTGTTCAATATTAAGATGGAGATAGTGTTAATAGGATTAATGTAAAGAAGTTTGTCACTAAGCTGAGAAAAGTCATGCCAACTCTAAAGTTTTGTGAAGGCACCATTATGAAGTCCTCACTCCGCATAGCTTTTTTTTTCATTCTGCTGATTGAAAAAAACCCTGAAGAGTGAGGACATCACTTCAAAGTAGGCATGTTGCTGCTCAGTTAAGTGGTAAACTTCTCCACATTAATACTATCTTTATATATATATATATATCATTGGTTTATTTGTTCTATATTATCTCACAGCACACCATGACATAGGGATGATGGACTTACAATAGTTCAAAATTCCACACATTTTAAAACCAATAAACTAAGAAAACTAATTCATAGAAAATTCAAAAATCTCAATCTAAAAGTAATAATCAACATTAATTTAAAAGTAGTAAACTTCCTTGATGTAACACTAGACATAGTAAATGATACTTGTCAACTATACATAATACCTAACGAATATACATTATACATCCACCCAAAGTCTAATCACCCCCACCCGAAGTATAATCAAATATATACCTTTCTCCATAGAATATAGAATTAGTAAAAACTCTTCTAGTGAAGAAATATTTTATAAACATAAAAGCTTTTATACTAGTGAATAGTGGTGACAGAAACCAGGTTATTAAATGCATAAAAAAATATAACTACAACAAAACTAGAAATAGAAAAATCATTTCAATCAAATGATTAGCACCAATTTAGGGCTGAAGTTCCTCAATTTAATTAAGAAACATTTCCCTAATAATAACCTTCTAAGTAAAATCTTTAATAAAATACCCTTAAATTAAATAATAGTTGTACAAATAAGCTAGAAAAAATCATTAAAAATCATATTAATAATGTTTTAAATCAGCACATAAACCAAAATAACAATAACTATCCAAATAATAAAGATAACAATAATACATACTTATGTAATTGTCAAAATTCTAACAATTGCCCACTGAAAAATAGGTGTCTAACAAATTCTATTGCTTACAGATGTAATATAACATCAAATGAAAACCTAATTATTAAAAAAAAGTTTACATTGGATCTACTAAGAACACTTTTAAACAGCGTTGGTATATGCACTTAAATTCCTTAAAAAAACAACACATACCAAAACCAAACATCCCTTTCTGCATATTTTTGGAAGTTAAAGGATACAAACAAAACCCCCAAAGTAAAATGGAAAATTCTGGAAAAAACAAGAATCTGTGAATTATTCTACAACATCTGTTCTTGGTGCCAAAGTGAAAAGCTGCAGATTTTAAGGTTCCCTAAAAATGGGGAACTACTGAACTGTAGAGATGAACTGACCGTTTTATATAAACATCGAAAATATTTTTCATTAAAATTTAATTAATTATAATGTTTCATTTATAACTTGTGCTCCAATATAACTTAAAGATTAATTTTTTTTCACTAATATAAATAACCCACACAATACTGGTTGATTTTCTTAACTACAAAATACTTTAGTTTATTATAATTATTTAATTCTAATTCTAACCTAAACATTCCAGCCCCTTTACTCATAAAGTTATACAAAATCTATAAAAAAAATCTTTAAAATTTAATTAATTGCAATGGTTCATTTATAAATTATACTGCAATATAACTTGAAAATTAAAAATTATTTTATTAAAATAAATGACCCACACAATACTTAATTGGTTTTTTAAACCATAATATACCTTAGTATACCATAATTATTAAATTCTGATTCTAAACTATACATTCCACCCTCTTTACTCATGTGGTAGTACAAAATCTAATTAAAAAAGCAAAACAATGTATGGTTCAACAATTTATCTTACCCAGACTAAATAATTCTCTTTTAAAATTTAATAAATTACAATGTTTCACTCATAACTTCTACTTCAATATAACTTAAATATTAAAAATTATTTTTTTTTTAATAAAAACACCTAAAATTCAACCTGTTGTTAAAAATTATTGTCTACCCATTTAAAAAAATTTATGATCCCATTATGTATCCTATCCAGACAAAATTAAAAAGTGACATGTCTAGATACCAGGCCATCCTGCTACTTTTTTTTTTTTTTTAATCATATCACCCCAAGCAAGGTGGTGACGCCACTGATGCGCTTGGGGCTACTTAAGAGTAGAATGATTGGAAAAGAGGAAGCTGGGAACCACATCCTAAACAAGAAACAAGGGATGAGCTTCTTCACCTGTTCAAAAGACGTGGGTGGAGTGTGAACCAGGCGAAAGTTAAGTCTATCTACTCCAATTGAGAACAAAAAAAAAAATAGAAAAGAAAAAAAAAAGTGAAAGAAGATTGGAAAAAAAAAAAAAAGAAGAAAGCCAGGAACCACATCCTAAACAGGAAACAAGGGATGAGCCTCTTCACCTGTTCAAAAGACATGGGTGGAGTGTGAACCGGGCGATAGTTAAGTCTATCTACTCCAATTGAGAACAAAAAAAAAAGAGAAAAGAAAAAAAAGTGAAAGAAGATTGGAAAAAAAAAAGAAGAAAGCCAGGAACTACATCTTAAACAGGAAACAAGAGATGAGCCTCTTCACCTGTTCAAAAGACATGGGTGGTGTGTGAACTGGGTGATAGTTAAGTATATCTACTCCAATTAAGTCTATCTACTCCAATTACTTTCACAACCTAGATCTTAAAACTCCATGGTTACCTAATTCTCATTTTTGATTGAACAATATTGTCACATCTAAAGCATTTCTCCAACTACCACTCCCTAATTTTCTAAATAACTATGAATTCATCTTATATTTTCAAAATAAATCATTTTCAATATTTATTTTAACATATCACCTGAAGAAGAACAGTATTGTTCTGAAACATGAAAATGTTTGTGTAGTGATATCATACTTTTATAAACCACTGTAATAACAAAATGACAATATATATAGGCATATTTTGGGGCTGTTCATAATTGTTTTAATTGAATGTGACTGCAGGGAATTTAGTTCTGCAATATATCACATACAGACTCAATGGGGTTTAAATCTGGCAAGTGCATAAGCCAATGGAGTATCTGGAGATCAGTATAATCTTGCTAAAACAGTTTGACATAATCTGGCCATGGTGAAGGTTGCTTTATCTTACTGGAACAATCCACCAACACTGTGGCAACCTATTAAATGTAGCACTTGTCTGCAACCATATCTATGAATTTTACATCTCCCAAGATTCCAGTTTCACTCATGACCCTTACAAACTACAATATAACATAGCCCATGCCATTTAGAGTAGTGATTCTCAACAACCATGCCAAATATTGTCAAAAGAAGAAAAATGGGGATCTGCTTATCACACATTTGAACAAACAATGAAAAAATTGTGAAAAACGACCAGGTACAGGTTTCACACTAAATGAGCTAAACAAATAATTAAATAGAATAAAGAAAATAAAGAATATAGAAATAAACTGAGTTCATATTGTGTGTGTGTGTGTTTTTTTAAATCTTTGGTTTTATTTTGTAGCAACTTTAAAAGTTTTGCTAAGTGTGTCATGATATCTTTCTTTACTACTAAGAATGATATTGCTTAAAAAGGTTACAAAACACACTGATTTAGAGAGTCACCAGCAGATTGAACAACATCGTGTTGATATGTTGGATTTATGGCTATAAGGTTGACTGCCTGCTAAAAATTTTTAAAATATATCTTGTCTCATGAGACTTCAGATTTCTAGCAGTCTAGTGCTGATGTCTTCAGTTTCAGTAATCAATGCTTTGGTATCAAAAGTATTAACTTTTTTCTATGTGACATGTCTCCAGAAATTTAATGTTCTTTGTAGCTCTTAATAAATTATGTTGTTTTGCTATCTCTCCTCCTGTTCTGCAAAACATTTATGCAAACTTGTTAAGTAGATTTTTTGCTACTTTCCTCTGCCCTCTTGGCTTTAAAATTTCCTCTGATTATCAAATCTTCTAAACCTTCTTTCCTCATTATATTCCCTAGAAATTGCATTTATCTCTTTCTAATATTAAGCATGTGTTCTTTTTGTTACCATCTTCTCTCAAACTTTGTCATTGCTCACATATTCAGTTCCGGTATGATCTGCATCCTTCTGTAGAACCATATTTCTGTTGTGTCTCGACCCTTTTCCATCTGTGAGATGATTTTCCAGCATTCACTGCCATATAGAATGATATGAGTTGTAGCAATAAAAGAAAAGGTTGATTTATTTCATTGGTAGCTGTTTTGGAACACATATGCAAATGTCATGTAAGAGAGTTCAGTAAACTGGGAGAAACTATTGTGCTCCTGTGGGGATGTCTTTTCAATGTTCTGCTATTTCTTGGAACTAAAAGAAAGAGAAAGGAAATGTTTGTCCTTTTATAGACTTGAACAGTGGCACCTAATGGATATTTGTTGAAGCCAAGTGAGGTAATAAAATTTCCAGTTTCTTTATTACTAGCATTTTACATATATATATATATATATATATATATATATATATACTAGCAGTATAGCCTGGCATTGCTCGGGTATAATGAAAGCTTTAAAACTAATCCATGGTCCTGGAGCTCAGATTCTTTGGACGTTGGCATGAAAGCAATAGTTGTTTCCAGTTAAAGCAAAATCATAGACTGAAAGAAAAATGAATGGATGTAAGTCAAATTTTTATTTCCTGGTATTGATATCAAATAAGTTTTTTTCATCGTAAACTGAAATTTGAAGGCTAAATAATTCCTCTGAGTAAATGGTATCATGGCTGAGACTAAGAACTAAAATTATATCTACTTAGAGCCAAACCCAAAGCAAAAACTAAAATAAAAGGGCTGAAAAAATACAGACATACAGGCAGATAAACAGATACACACACAAACTTCTTGCCTTTTATATATATATATATATATATATATATAAAATCAATTTTCTGTACGATTGTAAGAACTGCAACCTTGAATCTTCTGAATCTCATTTTTTGTCTTTGTCTATGAGTATATCAAATTTGATTAAAATCAGACCACTCCTTCTATAACCCGATTTTTTCGATTATCAATTTTTGATATTTATCAGGGGTACCTTGACACAAAACCTAGCTAAGAACACTCACAGACGCTTATAGTACAACTGTGTAAATTTTCAAGAAAATCGGTTCAGCCGTTTCAGAGTCTATAGGTAACGGGGACACAGACACACACAGACACACACACAGAGATAAAGTTCCATTTATAAATAAGTTATATAAATATATATATATATACATACATATATATATATATATATATATACATTCTTTTTCACTTTTATAATTTTATTATTTTATTTATTGACTTTATTTACTTTTCCCACAAAAATATGTCAATCTTATTTGTTAATAAATACAAAACATTATGAGATGCAGTGTATGCTATACAAGGACTTTGATGGTCTGAAAAGCATAAGCACTGAATTAGGACAGGGTTTAATGTAATGTCTCCTATTTTTGCATCTACTGTGAGCACTTGTAGTTTTCATATGCAATTGATATCTACCAGGAATTAATATAATTCTGGTATACACTTGCTAGAGAAAAGCCTACAGTAGCAGTCATCTTGGAGATAGACTGACTTATCTTTCTGGCCCAAACACTCATTATGCACTCTGATGGCATTAAGTCCTGTTCACATCCCATAGCTGCCCCAGCTACACTACTTCTATTCCTATTGCATCCACCTTTAGAAATTGACTCAGTTTGATGACATATATGTCATCAAACTGAGTCAATTTCTAAAGGTGGAGCAGGATAAAACCATCTAGTTTATAACCACATATACATTGTGTTTAGTATAAACACAGTATATATGTGGTTGTTATAAATAAGTAAAACCTGAAAATATTAATTCATATGAGAAAATGCACAATGTTTGATTCAAGCTTTCACTGTCTTTCACACTTTCTCATACACATTTTTATTCACAGTCACACATAAACACAGATTTAAACATTTTATTTCTTCTCTATCTCTATTCTTTTTTCACATTCATAATTAACCACCATTTTAAATATTATCATGACCATCATGGTTTTTCAAATCATATTGATATTGACATTTCTGTTTGAGAATTTAGTTTGTTAATATAAATTGAATCAGACTTTTTTTTTACTATTATGATTATTATTGATGTTATTAATCTTTCACTAGTTTTATGTCATTTTATGATTGTTGATTATTAATTCCGTATTATTGTTCCATTTTATTATTACCTTGACTTAAGAAAGTGAATGAAATAGTTTCTTGTTGCCTTCTTGATGGTTTTGAAATTCAAAGTTGTACTTTTTCTAGACTGGCTGCCACCAAGACTAGAGAGTCTAAGCTATGCATCAGTGGTTAAGGAGAAGAGATGATTTCATACCTTTCTTGCAGGCTAAAGTGAATGCAGTAGACTAGTCCAGAATTTGAACTAGGATTGCCAATTCCTCTTTTTATGCTCATAACCATTGCACTACCTGAACATCTTCAACTGCATGTTATGTAAAAGTCAGTCAGTCAGTTGAGTGCCATATATGATACACACTGGGCAGAAGATTATCCTGCAGTAGGTTGCCATTGCTTTCTGCGGTAGACTGGTTGCCGACCAAGGCTATAGAACCCAATCTGTCCTGTTATTTAACCCATAACTGGAAGGAATAGGTGGATTAATACCTTTCCCAAGGGTATTTGCGCATAAGTGAATGCAATGAATTCAGCTGGAATTTGAACTCGGCTCCCGGATTTCTTGTTCCGAGCCAATATCCAATGCACCACAACGCACATCCTATGTAAAAGTAGATTTGGATAAACATGATTACCTTTGAAAGAGTTCCAGAAGACACTAAACAATTTATGCTCTAACTTTTCTTGGAAAATGGGCAAATGCCCAAACAAAAAAAAGTAACTTAAAAAAAAATTGTATTAAAAATTACAAAAAAAAAAAAGAATTTTTTATTGGATTTCAACCAAAGTTGTATAAATGAGAAATTTCTGCACAGAGGTAGTGAATGTATGCGCATGTATATAAAGGGTATTTTTGATCACAATACTCTTGGTTGATATGCTCTTCAACTACTGAAACAAATCACACAAACTTGGAAATAAATTAGTAGTAGCTTTTGCTGAGACTTTGAGTTACATTCCACAACTTGGAGCTTATATAACATGGGTCTTGTTATAATCATTTCAGTTATGTAATTCTTATTGATTAAACAGAGCATTTAACCATCCATTTTATTTCCAATTCTATATTCTATATTTGTTTTACTACTTAGTAACAGTAAAGTTATTTATTTAGATACTTTTTAGCTAAATCATTTTCACTATTGTTTCATTTGTAGATTCACTCTATTTTATTATGATTGTTGGATTTATCATACTACTCTGTCGGTACACTTTTCATTTGCAATAGCAAACAACATAAAATATCATCAGATATGATTTTTTTATTTGCACTGTTTGCGTCAATGATCAAAATGTAAAAAAGAAAAAAAGAGAGCTTTGTGATAAAATGCAACTAACAAGAAGAAATATTACAGAAATAATACTTCCCATTTATTTCTATAGAAAGCCCCAGATAAAAAGAGCAAAATAATACCATTAGACAGAACAACCATTCTACTTCAAAACACTATTTTTTCACATTTTCACTAATATTAGCTCTGCCTTTTTACCAGCAATGAACAAGAGCTAGCACCAGTGAAGATTCCACCTGTTTTGCTATTGCCACTACTGAAATGAATTACTCACTGCTTAACATTCACTATTTGGCCTCTATAAACATTCAGCAAGTGTTGATGAATATCAATGGGTA
The DNA here is from genome assembly GCA_037127315.1 of Ascarosepion bandense. Lineage (NCBI taxonomy): Eukaryota > Metazoa > Mollusca > Cephalopoda > Sepiida > Sepiidae > Ascarosepion > Ascarosepion bandense. The sequence continues at coordinate 5,515,059 of JBBBDQ010000886.1, read as the reverse complement.
CTAAAAAAATAACATTCTTGAAAATGGCCTGTAAAGAGGCTGAAAGTGCTTGGAAAGTAAAAAATTATGGAACATTTTTACATTCCTTATCTCTAGCAAAAAGAAAACATGTAAAAACCAGAAAAATTAAATCAAAAATTAATAAAATCTTCCTTGTTGGTAGTTTTTAGCAAAACATCTTATGTATTAGTATACCTATTATTTGAAAAATTTCATACTATGAGTTATATTATTGATTTTTGAGGAGAAAACACTTGAAATGTCCACTGAAATGTTACTCAAAATCAAAATCATAAACATAACATATCAAGATTTTGTTTAAAGCATAGCATAAGTTTTATAAAACTGTATATTTCAAGATATTATATTTTTATACTCACTTAAACTCTTCTTTATATAATTTTGCATACAGTAAATATCAACACACTTGCACATATTTTTTTCTCAAATATAGTCATACCATATGTAAAGGCCAGATTATTTCAAGAAGCGATGTTAAAATTTTTGCTATGGCAATTCTGGCTACCTGGTTGAAAGGCATAAATACAATATATCTATTTTTTTCTCCCACACAAAATTCTTTTAATTTCTCATCACCCTGTTTTATGTGCCATCATTAAAATAATGTCTGGGATCAAAACATTGTAACTGCTGACTGACAATTGTCTGTTGAGAACCAACAGAAACTGAAAACCTATCTGAATGACAACATTTTTCCCACAGAAATTTTTAACAATTTCTAGTTAGTTTAATCATATGATACTTCTACCTTTGTGCAATCTTTTTGTAGCATATAAATGCATTAAGCTAAAGATTAATATTTTATGAATATGCAAAACTAGGTGAGCATATAATGGAAATTTTGTCAGTGACAGACACAAGTTTATGCATGCATGTGGAAAGGAAAATGAGAAGGGAGGAGAAATAATACTGGACCAAGACATCTAGAAGTTTCTGCAATTTTCTTTCTGTCTGGCATCAACATGGTCTTATTTGCATATCTTATGTTAAGATTATGCTCACCAATAATAAATCTTGGTAGGACTTCTAGTTTTCTTAGGATTGATACTATAAAGGTTAAATAAATCCAATGATAAGACACAGCCTTGTCTTATGATTCCTTCAATTTTTGTGTATTTACACAAATTCAAATAAGAAAATTGGATTAAAAAAATGTTCTTTTATTCCAATTTTTTTTTTGTTTGTTTAATGTAAACAAAAATCCATTGCCAGCAAATTTTTACTTCACCCAAAATCTATCTCTTATTTCTTATTTCTGTATTGTTTATTCAACCTTCAGATAAAAATAAAGTGTGACATTTTATGTTACAGTCTGAAACCTTTTTCAAGTTGCACTTCCTTCTTCAGAGACTTAATGAAAGTAAATATCTCTGAAGTTGTATTTAATAAAACTTCCTTTTGGACATATTAAACTTGAGTTGGTTATATTCACTTTCTAAACTTCAAATGATTATAGGTATCATTATGGAATGATAGCTATTAAATTCTGAAAATCAGCCATGGTTAAAGATTATACTGAACAAAAGCTTGGAATTATAACAACTAATATTCTCTAATATTCCACTAATATTCTCTCACTATATTAGCAATTATGCATCACAGAACACAATATTTCTTTACTCAGAATAATTTCTTAATGTACTCAAAACATTTTATCTATAATTAGGAAGAGTTTGTCTGCTTTAAATGGCTAAACTCTTTCATGCAGATCTAGTAAAAGCTTTTAATATAAAATACACCATAGGCACAAAGTTTGGGGCCACCCTTCATTTCTTTAAGAAAAACTTATATTAGATATTTCTAAATGTTTTAAAGAGTAAAAGATAAAATTTCAGTAACTAAAGTGAATTTGCTTTTATTTAGTCACAAAATAAGCACTTAACTATCAAAAAATTATCATACAACAGCATCATAATTGTTTTTTGTCAATAAAACCAACACCTGCATCCATTTCTGCTTTACAAATTTTCAGCATACTTTTCAACAGTTTTTGAAAAAACAGTAGATGACAGATATTCCCAGGCATTCTGCAAATACTGAAAAAGCTTCCACTCACACTTTTGGTATTCTCTTCAAACTTACCTATTTAATTCATCCCATACTAATTCACTGAGAGAGAGGTCAGGAGACTGAGGCAACCAAGTTATGATTTGAAAAGTTTTGTTCCTTTTTTTTGACTAGGTAATTTTGAATTTGTTTCATTCACTTATGCACAAATACCCTTGGGAAAGGTATTAACCCATCTCTTCTCCCTCCAGCTATGGGTTGAATAGCAGAACAGATTGGTTTCTATAGCCTTGGTTGGCAATTGTAGACCAATTGCAGAATTGCAGAATGTAATGGCAACCTACTGTGGGAAAATCTTCCGAGTCAGCCATGTCTTGAAAGAGACATGATCGCTAAATCATGTATAAGTTTTGGCAATTAATTAACTGACTGACTGAATAAACTTTGACATAATTTAGAAGAAGATATTGGTTTGTTGTCTTGCTGAAAGATGAATTTTTCCACTTATATATAAACCAGATGGTATAAAATGTCTTTGTAAAATCAAATAATATTGTTCTTTTTTCATGATTCCCTTGACCTGAATCAAATCTTCAGCTTTTTTTCCACCAAAATATCTATATGTCATAACAGACTCACCACCATGCTTAAAAGAGAAAATTGTTATAATTTTTGCTTAAGACCTGGACATTGAAAGAATGGCAAAATGTATTGTGGAAAAAAAGATCAATTTTGAACTTCTTGGTAGTCAAAGGAGAGAGCATCTGAGAAGAAAGCCAGGAAAAAACTGAATGATGAATTTGTGGTTTCAACAATTAAGTATGGTGATGAATCTGTTATGAAATTTTATCTTTTATTTAAAAAGAAAATACAAAAAATATCTCATTTTAAGGTTGTTGTTTTTTTTTACAGAAATGCAAGGTACCCCAAACATTTTGCCTGTAGTGTAATTTTTACAGATGAGATAAAGGACTGTTTGTAACTGTTCAGTATAAGACTATAATTTCCCTTTTAATATTTTTTTTGGCCAAGAAAAATATTTATGTCATTCGAAAAAAGAAATTTCACAGAAAAATATAGTTATTATAATTTCAATAGTATTTCTTCATTGAACACACTGCAGGAACAAATAAATGTGTTTCTCTTTTATGCTGCTAATTACTAAATATCTGGGAAGTGTTCTGACAGAAAATGAAAAGTGCAACATTGAGATCCAATGATGCATTGGCATGGCCAAGGATGCATTTCAAAAGCTAACCAGAATACTGAGAGACTTTAAGTATAATATTACTGTAATATGAGTAATTTCTTGGTCATTTTAGATCAGTATATTCTCCTATTACCCCTCCAATGTTAAACAAAGTATCGTATCTTGAACAAACTTTACAATAACCTGATAGATCTTTGTCCTTCCTGTATTCAACTTGATAAACAAACAATTCAACAAAGCATGCCAAAATTTATCAGCTAAATTTAACTTCTTATTTCATTGAAAAAAAAAACTTTTATGGTTACTCTCTCTTCATCTTTATATGAAACAGTTAAGGGTCATATATGATACATGCTTAGGTGATCATGTCGTTTTCAATCAATGACTCATTGGAAAGAAAGAAAAGAGTACTGGATTACTATATGATATCTGTCCTTCTGTATGAAAGTGAATATTGAATGATCTCATCAAGGATGAAGGAGAAGCTTCAAGCAGCAGAAATATGATTATACAGAAGGATGCTGAGGATACCATGGATGGAGCATGCATGCAACGATGAGGTGTTGGAAATGATGGAAATGAGAAAACTCATACTTAACATCAGGAAGAGACAGATGACACCTAATGAGGAAGAAGAGCTTGGAGAATTTGAAACTCACAGGACAGATAGAAGGCAAGAGGAACAGGAGAAAGCAGTACTTGAAATACTTGATAGGCCTGAGTAAATGGATGACAAAATGGGGTTAGGGAAAGTTATCAAGGGGAAAAATATTGAGAGCGACAATAGACAGAGCCAAGTAGAAGTCCATGATCTCCTACATCTTGAAGGAACACAACACATAAAGAAGAAGTACATGACCAGTGTTGTTGAAAAATCAGCATTAGTGCACATAAATAGAATTAAACATTTTTAATTAATAAAAATGATTGTAAAATAGACATTTTTCATTATACAATTCATTTTTTTCACTTTAGTAGAATACAATGACAATTTCCACTGATAAACATTGATGAAGCTAATTTTCTATAAAAATGGAGCTGAAGATAGACTATAAGAAGTCAACAGAGTTTACAAGAGAACAGTGAGAAAGATATAGAATTTCTTATTATGAAGCAATTATGTGTGTGTGTGTGTGTGTGTGTGTGTGTGTGTGTGTGTGTGTGTGTGATAAAATATAGTAGTAAGGTATGCTGTATTTATGGAATAAAGTGCTCAATAGAGTGTTTGTAAATATAAAAGTGGACATTGAAGTCAATACCCAAAGGTGACAGTCTGTTTCATGCTTAAATGCTATTTTCAGGTCATAACAATTGCATTTAAGCCTCAGTTGATTTCAATGTCCACTGATATATATCTCACTTCTTACTGTGCATGCTTATAGCCATGTTATGTTGAAACATTGTTTTCCATATGATCACTAAAGTTAAGCAACATTAAACCTGGTCAGTAACATTTGAAAATATCTGGTGGTGTAAGCTTGGATGTGCAAATGTTCTAATGGATCAGATATGGAAGTTTCAATTTCAGTTGTGTATGTTATATTTACTTATGTACAAATATCTTTGGGAAAGGTATGAATCCACCTCTTCTCCTCCAAGCTTTTGGTTAATTAGTATGACTTGTATCACTAAATCATTATTACCTCTAAAAAATTCTTACAATCTAAAAATATTTTCTGACTTTATATAACCTGGAAAAGGTTGGTAAACAATAATAAAACAAATCAATCAATCAGTCTTACCATGTAGTATACATGTGATTTGACTTTTTGCAAGGAGGTGCTGAAAAGCATTGGGCCCAAGCAAGAAACCCTTCCAAAAGAAGAAAATCTGAAAGGTTTTTGAAAGTGGATTGAGACAAGAACTTTATACTAAAAAATAAAGTAAATAAATCAAAGATAAAATTACTTTTCTTACAATGATTAAACATTAGGATGTGGTTTTCGACTTTCTCTTTTCCAATCTTTTCATTCTTTTCTTTTTTTCTTTTTTTTACAATTGGAGTAGATAGACTAAACTATCACTCAGTTCACACTCCACCCACATCTATTGAACAGGCGAAGGAGCTTATCCCTTGTAATCAAGTAACTTTCAAGTTGTGCAGGTAGTGTCACAATTAGCAGCTTGAAATGAGAAGTCAGTGTGCTGAGTTCAAATTCACTTAATGTCAGAGACTGCTCTGACATGTGGATGTATGCACATGTGGAAAAGAACTGCATGACAAATGTATATATAAACACCCACCCTAGAGATAAGAGAGGGTGATAATTGATGAAGATATATATTATATATATTATATTATATATATTATGGATTGAAAATCTGTGAGTTGCAATAAAAGTCAACTGACATTAAGATTTTTAAAAACTGTCATCAAAAATAGATAAGTGAAAAATATTTTGCCTAAAAATTAAAAATGAATATTGCTACTAATAATGTTGATGTTTATAAATGAAGATAGTTGCATATCAGGTAGTACAACATAAATAATAGCTGTAAAGTTAGATTTGAAACTCTACAGTATTTACATTATTCAGACTATTGTCCTCATCTTTGTTGCCAATTGTACAACATTTTGGCCATTGTACACTTATTACAATCTTTGGGGTATATCATTCTCATTCCTTGCATAGTAATGCTCAATTGGAAGTCATGAGTTTTCTCCCTTTAATCCTAAAAATTACTTGTTCACCACTGCTGTAGCCTGGTATTGAACTCACAACTCTTTGAATCAAGTCACAGGAACTAACCAACTGGGTCATGTGTCCTTAAGGACAAGAAAAACTGAATTTTTGGGATTTATAAACCTAATGTCTAGTAACTCTTTTTTACCAGAGTTCATATTGCAATTTTTTGATGTTAATAGTTTTCTCTATTATTTTTGATGTTAATGGTTTTCTCTAGTATTTTTCACCAGAGCTCATATTGCAATTTTTGACATTTTCTCTGGCACTTCAGATTACTGGTTCCCATATTGTGTTCTTTTCTATGCTTGGTTGGCTTAGGAGATTTTTGAAGCCTAGCATATGTGCTGATTCCTTAAGTTTGCATCATTTCCAGTGGCGTTCTCTATCTATTTCCACTTCATCTCATAGTTCTCTATCTATTTCCACTTCATCTCATAGGAGGCATTGATCCCCTTTCTTCCTCGATATGTCAGCTACACCTGATTTTTCTACCTCCCCTTATGTTACGACCTTGAGATGTTCTTGCAGCCTTATGTTAAGGGGGCAGCCTGTCTATCCTTTATATTTCTTTCCACAACTACATGGAATGGCGTACACACAGTCCTTAGTCATATCCTCCTCTGTTGAGGGTCTTACTCAAGAGAAGTGTAGAACCACTTCTGAAGATCATCCTGATGTTATATGGACCATAGATTCTTTGAATTTTCTCTGATAACTCCTTCACATAGGGTAGACAGACCAAGGCTATTTTCTGAGAGTTGTTATCCTCATGCACCCTCCCTTCTAACAAAGATGAGGACAATAGTCTGAATAATGTAAATACTGTAAATACTACCACATCTCAGAAACATAGACAAATATTGAGTCTCTGTAGCCTAATAGGTTACACAGCTGTTGCAGTAGAATAAGCCTCCTGAGAAAAAGCAGTTTGAATCTTCTGGAAGCTTTCTTTTATTTGTGATATATACAGATTACTTAACAGGCATAGAATAAAAATCTGAGAATTGCAATAAAGAGCAAATGACAAATATGAAAGAAATGTTAATGGAAAAATTGATAGTAACTGACAGTGTACATTTATATTTAAATACCTATATGCAGTTAATTTAAAAGATATCCTTTGATGGGTTAACAGTAAAAAAACCTAATAAGTAGAAAATCTGCACTCTCTGAGGAAGGAATAGCAGTTAATATTTATATGATTGTTTCACAAGTCACTAATAGTGATTTGAACTAGGTGTTCAATGAATATGGCTCTATTCTAAAGTTGACAAATTTCAAAAGATACCAAAATGTATTGAATTCAAGTATGTCTAAGTCATATATGGATTAATTGACTGTGATACACACTTAGGTAAGTATAATATTACTGTAATATGAGTAATTTCCTGGTCATTTTAGATCAGTATATTCTCCTATTACCCCTCCAATGTTAAAAAAAAGTATTTCACATTGAACAAACTTTACAATTACCTCATTGATCTTTATCCTTCCTGTCCTAAATTATTCAACTTGATAAACAAACAATTCAACAAAGAATACCAGAATTTATCAGCTAAATTTAACTTCTTATTTCAGTGAAACAAAACTTTTATGGTCACTCTCTCTTCATCTTTATATCAATCAGTTAAGGGTCATATGTGATACATGCTTAGGTGATCATGTCTCTTTTGATCAATGCCTGACTAAGCAGAAGATTTACTCACAATAGATTGTCATTTCTTTCTGCAGTTGACTATTTGCCAACCAAATCTACAGAACTCAATTGGTCCTGCTATTCAACTTATAGCTGGACAAAGAAGAGATGTAGTGATACAGTTTCTAAGGGTATTTGTGTGTAAGTGAATACAAAGAATTCAAAGAAGAACCCAACTCAGCTCTCCAATTTCTCATTCTTAGCTGATATCCATTGCACCACAACAGACATCCATCTAGAGTAATAAATGTTCATTTTACATTTACTGAAACAACAATAAATACACTCATATCCCCATTGTCATCAGCTCATGATTGGATGTAGTCATAGCGCTGTTGCACTGCTGAGCACCTAACTTGCTCCATCCATATGTCTTGTTTGCATGCCAGTGTAGTGAACTGGAAGATCATGTGAATGATCTTCCAGTTCACTCAGTAATAATTCCAGCCCATTTTTTTTCTTTTTTAGCCTTTTCTTTTGTTTAAGGTGGTACCTTGTAGGATATCGATGGAAAAATTGTTGACTCTTATGACACATTCATACCATATCAGCCTTCTGTACTTGACAGTGGTTATGAGGTTTCCTAATGAACCTATTAGTTGTTTGTTAGTGTCTTGCACTGTGTCAGTTAAGATGCGGTTTATATAGAAGATGTTTAGGATGGTTCTGTTGATTCTCATTTCTAATGCTTGGATTCTTTGCTCTAATTCTGGGATTAATTATTTTTTTTTTTTAAATAGTTACTTTTATCCTACAAGAATACATATTATTATTTACCAAAAGAAAAGCAATATTTAACTTCAATTAGATATTCTTTTGATTGATGTATGCATGATTTATTTATAAATATGTCAACTATAATTTCTATCTGTTTCATTTTTTTAATTATGATAGTGATGATACATACCTTGAATCTATTATAAAAATTGAGAGAGTAGAATGAATAAATTCTAAACACTTTAAATATCTCTGTGTGTGGATCAGTTATAAGAAATTTAATATAGAAGGGTACTTTTGTTGAAAATCACAAGATGCTATAAAACCAAAACATTAACCTAAAAACTTGAGTTATGTTCTTAAATAGCCTCATCAGATCTTTCATGTGGAGGTCATGTATGGCATCCAATTCATTTAGAAAACTATTAGCTATATACAACTCTTTTCACAGTTTCAATTTTACAAAAATGGATTTAAGTAAATGAATCCTTCAGATCTTAAAAAAAAACAATCCTTCGACTGACTCTATAGACTTTTTGCTACAGAATCGCAAAGAACTGTACCAAATAACAAAAATTTCATCACTTAAAAAGTAAAATATGAAATAGAATTATTTTTTCTGATGATGATGGGTTCATCTGTAAAACATTTTAAAGTAGAAACTTTAATATTTTGTCAAGTTTATCAGTTACTTTGAATTTTAAATAATACATATACATTATGTATAACAATCTGCCACAAGCTTTTTAAATTACTTTTCTATTTTCATTTACCTCTCTCTCTCTCTCTCTAACACACATACCAATCAATGACTCCATAGTCCAACACATAATTATTACTGGAATTTTGATCTGAAATGTTCTTCATATAATGTTCACCCTATGTAATTAATGGAGAAGCTTTTATTGTGAGTGCATTGACTAAGAAAGAATAATTGTTGTGTAAGATAAATATATTTACATTATTATACTACTGATTTATTCATGTACCTCAAATATATATATATATATATATATATATATATATATATATGTTTTTTTTTCTAAACATTTATTGTAAAATATAACAGACAATGAATGACTATTATGTTTAATCATGAGTCATTCTAAACATCGTATTTTGGTTTTAATTTCAGGTGAAAATAAAGACCAAAATTAGATTCTTTTTTATTATGTTGGTTCTAAGCTTTCAGAAAGGTTACAGGGACATTAATATAAAGACATCCATGATCAAAAATGATTTTATCTTGTGTTGACATAAAATATTGGTATGCAATGATAACAATCACCAAATAGCAGACGCAGTTCGTAAATTTGTAATGCAATTCTGAAATTAAAGGCTGAATACAATGTTTAGAATGGCTCATAATTAAACACAATAGACATTCATTGTCTGTTAGATTTAACAATATACGTTTAGAAAATTTTCTGCTGCCTCAATACACTATATATATATATATATATATATATATATATATATAGTGTATGGTGTATATTGTCCAAAGTTCCTTTTGAATATATATATATATAAATTAAAAAAGGATTAATTCAATGATGTTGAATGACCATTTCGATATGAAGATCCCCACGGGAGATGTGTTATCCCCTGTGGGAATCTTCATATCGAAATGGTCATTCAACATCATTGAATTGATCCTTTTTTAATTTATATTTGCTCTGTAAGATTTTATTACATGGAGCTCTCTTCCTGTATCATTTTTTAATATTAAAAAAAATTTTAATATTAATTAGGATCGGGTTTTTGGAATTTACCTTCCTGCTTTTTTCCCTTGGATTAAAGTATTTGAATTAGAAAATATATATATATATATATATATATATATTCAAAAGGAACTTTGGACAATCTCTGATGGTTGTAAATCTGGTTTTCATCATATACCAATCTCTTGCATGTCTGAACCAGCCTCGTCAAGTGGTAATCAGTGGTCCTGCTTTGGCTAATCTGAGATCAACAACACAGCGTAAGCGGAATCGGACAAAGGTCAGGGAGTTTGACTGGATGCAGCCAGGGGTTGTGTTATACAAAAAGCCACAAAAGATGCTAAGTCAGGATCTATTACATTGCAGATCCTTCTTTGGATCTTGTCAAGTACCTCAAGTAAAAATGCAGGAGCACCAGACCAGATATGGCAGCAATATTAAATGCACAGATGAATGGTAGATTCATAAATGTGCAAGATGGATTCTAATGAGAAAAATTTTCTGATACAACGCACTGACCCAACTTTTGTTGAAGTAGCTATTAATTTCATGTAGTCTCTCGACGTCAAGTCAGGTACTCTCCAGGAGCCTAGCCTCAGTAATGCTGCTATGGTGGTTAAATGAAAGCAGTTTTGTTTTGTAGGCTTTAGAATTTGCAAATATTAGTGAATTTATATATATATATATATATATATATATATATATATATATATATCGTCCATACCTCAGAGGTAGAATTGCTGACTGATGCCAATTTGGTCAGGTTTCAGTCCTGAGTAAAAAGCAATCAGCTGTCTAACCGTACTGATGAGCTGTGATACAGTGAAACAGATCTGTCTGCGGATGACTATATATATATTTATATATGTCTATAGAGATATTTAGGTGCTTCAATCAATCAATATATATGTGTATGTGTGTGTGTGTGTGTGTGTGTGTGTGTGTGTGTGTGTGTGTGTGTGTGTGTGGGTGTGTGTGTGTGCATCGAGAAATCAATATACAGGGTGCCTAAATTATGCCAAAATGAAAATAACATTGACATGTCATTTTAACACATTTATTTACCAAAATTACACAAAAATAACTTGAAATAATAAAAACTAAATTTATTCAATAAAATTGCCATTGACTTCAACCACAGCCTCCATACAATTTTGGAATCTCTTGCAACTCTTTTGGATGGTCTCCTTGTTGAAGTTGATGAATACTACCATAATCCTTGACTTTGGTTCATCTTTCATGTAGGAGAAGTTTTGTTGGTCTCCCACTCCACTGACCCCCACACATAATAATCAAGGGAATTACATTCTGGGAAGTTAGGTGGCCAAATGTAAGGGGTGGTGTGGTCACAAAATTTGTCTAACAGCCATGACTGGGTTCTTCTGCTTATGTGACATACTGCAGAGTCCTGTTGCTAGAAATATGATCATCCAGCAGTCACCCTCTTTACCCAGGATAGCACTACCTTCTCAAAGCAGTTGATGTAGGCTTTTGGGTTAAGTCTGAAGCTCTGTGGAAAGATGTATAGAGGTATAACATTTTCATCACTCGTAATCACTTCAAACACTTTCATGATCTCCATAAGACTCATCCAACACTTTCTGAATCCTCTGCAGTGTGCTCAGATTGACACCCAAACACTCTGAAATGTTTGCATTGGAGCTTTCAGAATGCATGCCAAGCCATATAGCGTGTCATTTCTAAGTTCCTGGTAGATGGACTTGCATCATGTTGCCTTTTTTCTCACAGATGGTACCCAAATGATCTGTGCAGTCAACAAAATTAAAAACAAATGTATATGTGCAAAATTAAAAAAATATAAATTGGCGACAATTTACCCATTTTAGTCTGCCTGATAGTTCTAGATAAATACTTTAATATCTATATATTGCTCTGTTCATCATTTTCCTTGTTTCCTGTATTGTATAGGCAACTTTACCATATTTGTTTGATATATATATAATCAATATATCAATATTGCCAACCTGTTTTTATTATTGTTTTTTGATTATCTATATTATCAATAAGTATCTATTAAATTTTTATAAATATGATTTTCTCTCTCTCTCTCTCTCTCTCTCTCTCTCTCTCTCTCTCTCTCTCTCTCTCTCTCTCTCTCAGTGCATCTACTACTATTCTGATAATTGTTTTACTTAATGTTGATCAATGAAATCCGCCCTGTTTTTTTAATAAGATTACTCTTTTCTTATTTATAGACTCACCTGGGTGGGATAAATATATAGAGCTAAGGACATGCCAACAATTCAGACTTTTTGTACAGTCAACGGTTTATCTTAAAAAAGTTCACAATTGATAATGAAATTACAATATATAAACTGAATAAAAGCATGATCTTTTCAAACAATTGTAGTGTTTAGCTTACTGTACTAAAAGTTACTATAGTTTCTGGACAGTTATTTAATCATAAAGGATAACTCAGGATAACTCAGTACAATCATTTTTATTATTTTATGTGCCATGTCCTTTCAGGACGTTGGCAATCACAGCTCTTCACAATTTCCTGCTCTTTGTAGCTCTTAATGAATTTTGTCTGCTTGTTATCTCCCCTAATCTTTGTTCTACATTTACTACAGCTTGCTAGGTAGGTTATGGATTGTTTTCCTCTGTTCTCATTGCCTGCTATCTGCACTGTGAGTATCAAATTTTCCAATCCCTCTTTATTCATTATATGTCCCAGAAATTTTAACTGTTTTTAGTATAAGTCTCCTTTCCATTTCCATTTTCACTAAAACTTTGCTATTGCTCACATGTTCAGTCCATGGTATTCTCAGTATCCTTCTCTAGAACCACATTTCTATCACTTCAAGTTTCTTCTTCATCCCTGTGGAGATGTTCCAGCATTCACTGCCATCTAGGAGGACTGATATTATTCTTGCCCCAATGTATAGGTCAAATAAGTCCAATAAGAAGACACATCCTTGTCTTACACTCCTTTCTGTTTTTGTATATTTACTAAATTCATTTTCTATCCGTATTGCTGCTTGTATAGGTTCTGTATTATTTTAATATCCTTCCCAGATATGTCATGGTCATCATGGGGCAATTGATTGCAGTGTTAGAGTTAAATGTTAATGTTAACTTTTATATAGAAATATTTGGTTTATAATTTCTTTATGCATATATGAGTGTGTATGTCTAATCCTAATAGCTCAAGAAAGACTAATTATTATTTCAATAAGTTTCAATTGCTGACTTGTAAATATAACTTTAATTTTAAAAAATTGATTTTTTGAATGAAGTATTTTAATCTATCCACAATATTTTTGTTTAAACTAAAGTTTAAATTTGAATCACTTCAACTTTTGTTTCTCTATTGAAAATAAATACTATGATAATTGCTTATAATAAACACACAAACACACATCTTTAAGTTTAGATGCATATACATATGCTGTATAGTTGGAGTTTTTGAGGGTCTTTAATACAGAAAATGCGTCCTTCAACAAAGTTTGAATCTGCAGCTTCATAATGTTGGAGAAACTACTGAAGAGCACACATTGTTTATTAAAGACTCATGAAAATCTCAGGTCAGTAGAAGAAAATTATACTGTTAAAAAAAACCCAGAGATGTCTACTGAAACATGTGTAGCCATTAAATGTATCATATATAGTAATAAGAAATAATATTTCTATTATAAATGAAAATTCGTTGATACTGGAAGACCTAAGTAGATCTATTTGTATAGCACTGTCTAAAAAGGCAAAGTTCAAATGAACGTGAATTCCATCTGACAATCTGCCTAATGAGCCATTTAATAAAATCCAAATTCTGATGAATATAGTGCGTAGCAGATTTAGACCAGAAACATGATAAAAACAATGTGGTTTCGTTAAAGACACTGGAACAAGAAATGCAATATTTATGCTCAGAATTTTATAAAAAGGTATAATACAAATGCAAAAAGACATATTTATGTCTTATAGATTATGCAAAATCATTTGATAAGGTACAAAGAATTGTTTGAACTGTTTGGTAAATTTAATTTATTTTGGAAATATATTAGATCCAGAATCTAACCTATACTAGGATCAAAGTACCTGTATATGGATAGAAAATGAATTCAATAAAAACACAAAAATAGAAAGGAGAAGAAGACAAGGATGAGTTTTCTCACCAGACTTATTTTAACCTTTACAGGGAGGTGATCTAGAAAGAACTAAAAGTTCTACCAGGATTAATTATTGGTAGCCACAATCTTAACAACATAAGATAGGTAGATTTTTTTTTTTTAATCATATCACCCCGAGCAAGGCGGTAACGCCACTGATGCGCAGGGGGCTACGTAATAGTGAATATATTGGAAAAGAGAAAGCCGGAAACCATATCCTAAACAGGGAACAAGGGAAGAGCCTCTTCACCTGTTCAATAGACATGGGTGGAGTGTGAATGGCACAGTGTTGATCATAGACACAAGAAACCCCAAGAAGTCAATTAAAAAAGGTTTAACATCAATTTTAAGAAAACAAAATGTATGCTTGTCAGCAAAATGAACAGCTCAAGATGTCATCTATGAATTGGGGAATACCAAAACCAAGCAAGTACAAAACTTTAAATACCTGGGAAGTGTTTTAACAGAGGACAGAAAAGGTTACACCAAAATCCAAATTTTATATAATATCAGTCACCCAATATGGCAGTGAATGTCAGACAAGCTCTTTACAGATGAAGAAGATATTTAAGGCAGTAGAAATATGGTTATACAGAAGGATGCTTGATGAAATCTGTTTGTAACATTTCATCATTTCTGGAGATTATATTTTAAATTTCCAATGTAGACCTGCTTAAATTTTCAAAATGGTTAGGTTTTGGACATAATCTGAGAGTTTGAGACAAGTTGCATTAGTAAGAACCCTAACTCACCTAACATATTTGCTTCAAAAAATTACTGTTTAACTACTATATTTTCTCTACAAATATTCCTCAACTATGGAAGCCTTACTTTCCCAACATACTCTTGTAAAAGGCCCTTCTGAAGTCTAATATATGAGTATGTTTATTATAATGTTATTTTTTAAATCCAGTCTCTCACCATTTTTTGTTTTGGTTTGACATGATTGAGAATCTGCATTATGTATTAACCAGGGTAAGAATAACAAAATATGTCATAAGCGTCCAATTTTTTTGCTTTAATTATAATTATTAATAGAAATGTCACCAAAACTGGTAAATTCCTTAATGAGAAATACTCCTCAAAGTACATCATGTTTACAAATACTGTAATCTATTAGGGTCATTGGGATACCTAATGTATAAATGTTATAACATTGATAGAAGGGTCTAGCTCACCCTTCTTCCCATTGGTTTTCAATTCCGAATTGTCCATCTCCAAGACTGGTTGTTCAATCAGCTTTATTATTTATCTATAGCTAGTGAGGAGAAAAGATAGATTCATGCCTTTCTCAAGGTCATTAGCTTGAAGTGGACACAAAAGTTTTTTATGTATCCATTACACCACTTGGATATTTTATAAAGTATATCAAAATTGGTGAATGTTTGTTTTATTAGAATATTTTCCTCTGTCAAACTGTTTGCTTCTAATTTATGTATAAATATTTAATTGGTCCTGATCTGTGTTTTTTTCTTTCTTTTAAGGAAGTTCACTGTATATTGATCTATGTAACCTACATAGAATTTGAACTGAATCCTTTATTGAATTTACAGAGTTAGACTGTTCTCAAATAACAAGTGTTCAACAGCGGCAGCACTTGACAAGTGGCAATAGCTGCAGTTGTAACATTAATCAGTAGCTAGGTTAGGTTTAAGACTCCAAGTTCATTAATGGCCTAGTGGATTAAAGAGTTGGTTTGTGAATTTGGTGAGTTAGTGGTTGTAAGTTCAGTTCTTGGTTTGGGCAGTGTGTAGTTGGACTCTGTGAAAAGAGGTGAGCAATAACTGAGCAGTACTAAAAATAAGAATTAGACAATATCCCTAGACATGGGCAGTGGAATGAGAACACTTTATCCCCTTAAATTAAATAAAGGGTTCAGTTAATAATTCCCAGTAGATTACCCAGATCAATATACATCTAATATACAATGAGCACAAAAGGAAAAGAGCATGACCAGACTTAATTAAAACCCAGTTGGGCACAGACTGGCTGTTCCACCCAGTAAAAACAAACCTGTTACAGAAACCGCAGTAGTAACAGCATTGTAAGGCAGTGGCCTAATTTTCCTCTGAGAAGTAACACTAAAGAGAAGGAAGAATACTGTAGTATACTTACCCTCCTTTGTGAGATATACTTCATTCTCCGAAAGAAAAGAAAAAATAAAAGATTGAAGAAATAAAAAAGAAATAAAACTGTATTATTCCTCCATTCTTTTCATCTGCTTTTCTTATTATTCTTCTTTAGCTTTCTTACCCACAATTCTTTTCTCTTTCAAATTTCTTTTTACTCCATTTCCTCTCCCTTACATTTCCAATGGGTATCTGCTGCTTCCATAAACTTAATTTACAGTCATAATTATTTCTAGTAACATTTTTACCCAGATGATAACATTTAGGATGACCTTAACAATCAATGAGATTCTACCTGAAACTTTCACCAGCCATCATCAAAATGATTTTTGTGTGTTGATAGGGTTGTGTGCATAGGTATATACTGTATTTTTCCATGGCCTAGAGAGTAGCGCCTTCATGCGTTGCTGGATGTTATGTTGTTTTTTTTAAAGTATCATGATTTCACCTTTCAGTTTGGGGTGTTGTGTCATTTTTCTTTTTCCTTTAATCAAACTTGTACTTAGATATAGTTGAATAAACTGAGCTTGATATTTTCTAAGCTAAACACTCAGTATGACCAAACTCACAGCAGTTGTAATAATGTACTCAATGAAATAGTTAAATAAACGTTCTAATTTAAGAATAAAGAAGTGAGCATCTCTTGGCAAATCCTTGCTAATAAAAATATTTTTACCGATTTTAATTTTCTTCTTTTCAATAAACAAAAATTAGTCATGATTTTTAATGGGATTTCTTTTTCATTTTAGCAGTTGATTCATGATTAATTTTTGGTTTGTAAACCCTTTCTAGCTGCCGCTTCCTTGACTCCTAGGCTACATCCCTAGTACCTCCATCCCAGACTTGTATGAAGACACTTCTTTGGTATGATGTATACTGCAAATTTGTAACAGTAACTAATCTAACACTGCTGTTCATTTCACAACAAACAGTTACCCTAAGTCAACCAATTTCTTTAACTGGTTTAGCAACATGAAAGGATACATTTACTATTTTACTTGATGCAAAAATACTAACTTCTCATCAGGCTGGAAGACACTGAGAAAAAGTTTTAGATCTCTGTATTTAATAAATTCCAGATGAACATCCATGATTATATAGCTTCATTTACAAACCTAGAGCATTATCTATTGCCAATGACGGCTGTCTAATCTGTCTAGCATGTGACACATCCTGTTGAGATAATGTCAGCAAGATAGAAATATTCAAGTTCTTAACAACAAAATAAAATAAAACCATGTTAATTTTTGTAAAGCATACCTATTCTTTTAGTTCAGTGATTTCCAAACTTTTTTTTTCTGGGCCACATTTTCAGAATTAAAATTTGCTCATGCCTCACTAAATTTTATGTGATAAAAAGTACATTTAAAAGTAAAAACAAAAAAAAAACAGAGAAAGGGTTAAAGGAAGATAACCGCGGACTTGAAATCAGAACATTATCATTGATAACTCTCACCTCCAATTTGCAGACCCTAGTTACTATATTCTTAAAAGTTGAAATAATGCAAAAAGATCACATTGATAAAATTAATCAATAATTATTTATAACTATTTATAATGAAACTCATGTGTGCAATTACAAATAATCCATATAATATTTTAAATTTGGAAATCATGTTTACTTTTAGCATATGCATTTTTTAAACTATTTCTAAATCTTTGATTTCTTTCAATCATTCTGCCTCACCTGCTATCCTTTTCTGTCACACATATGAGGTGCGTTGCACCATTTGAGAACCACTACTTTAGTGTAAGTGGTTTAAATTTTGTTATATAGAAAGGAAATGAAGGTGATTTGAATTCCTAGAAGTAGCAAAGTAATAGCTATTCTATTTTTTTTTTTTTACAAAAGGAAAAAGCTATTCGTTACTGACACAAAGTTAAATAACCATCATTTCTTTTGTATTCCAAATGTAAGGAGAAAGTTCTACTTGGTCAGGTGTTTTGTGGAATAGACTCATGTGTGGATGCTTCCATGAACAGTACAATCTTAATCTATTCAAGTCAAATGCCAATCGTTATTTATCTTTATAATCTTCACTTTCTACCTCCTCTCTTTTACTCATATTACACTCTATACATCATAACTATTTCAACAGTAACCTCCTACCTTGAGTGGCTCACAAGCCTTGTATTAGGTGAACTTTAGTAAACTTTTGGGTGAACTGGTTTTTATGCCACCCTACCATCTGCTACAACACCTTTATTTCTAACCTCATCTTTCCACTGACTCCCAGAGGAGCATTCTGATAATCTCAGAGATAGATGAATCAAAAACAAGTGAAATGCAGACCCCTTCGTAGTACGCTTTAGATGTCGAGCTGTAAGGAACAATATTACTTTGAACTTTGTTTATAAATTCTGTGCACTGATTCAGGTCCAAATAAGGTTGGAATTTATTTGTTAATTAATTACATTGTCTTTCATTCATTAGTTGTGTAAGTAATTTAATTAGGCTTTTGTCTTTAAGCTTTTGTTAATTATTAGTGTTGCATGGGAACAGGACTTTTTCTCATTCTGCTTGATCACTAGGTTGAATGCAATTTCAGCGTTTGCTATAGAGGCTCTTGTATTTTTAAATGACTATGATAAATATTCATATAAATTTACATGTGTTATGTGTATGTGTATAGATATATGTGCTAGTCTATATGTGTATTACAATGTATGAAAGAAAGACAATATGTATATGTGGTTGAGAAAGCAAAGTAGTGCGTATAAATGTATGTCAGGAAATCACTGTGCATATATGCATGAGTGAAAAAGAGAATGTAGTCAGAGAATGGAGGTGTGTATGTTTTCAAAAGAATAATTCAGCACTTAAGCAAACCAACTGCATACAGACAGTAAATGAATTCAGTGAATACATGAAAATATAAAGGGGCATAAGATCAAAGTGAAATCTTCTTACTAGACTTATTTAACCCTTACAGTGAGACAACCCCAAGAGAACTAGAACTCATTCCAGGATTTATTATTAGCAGACAGGTCTTAACAATATAAAATATACAGATGGTATGGTTTTGATAGCATATACAGAAAGAAAACTGCAGGAATTCTTACAGAAGTTAGTAAAAGTAAGTGAGAAGAAAGGTCTAAACATTAATTGTCAGTCAGTCAAGTGCCATACATGATACATGCTTGGGCGATCATGTCTCGAAAGAGACATGACTGACTAGGTCAGAAGATTATCCCACAGTAGGTTGCTATTGCTTTCTGTGGTAGACTGGTTGCCAACCAAGGCTATAGAACCCAATCTGTCCTGTTATTTAACCCATAACTGGAAGGAATAGATGGATTAATACCTTTCCCAAGAGTATTTGCATGTAAGTGAATGCAATGAATTCAGCTGGAATTCGAACTTGACTACCTGATTTCTCATTTCGAGCTGATATCCAATGCACCACAACGCACATCCATTGTAAGAAGACTAAATTCATGGTTGTCAGAAAGAGGAACAGACAAAATTGAGAGCTATGAATTGAGGATGCCAGTATCACTTTCTTAGGATGAAGATCTGCTTTTCAGGAGGCTAAAATTGGCTCATGTCGCTTACCACAGTATTTTTTTCGCTGAACATTGTTGTAAATGATCAATTTCTCATTATCAAAGCATTTGTCATCAATAAGGCTACAGTCGCCAACTTTAAACTTAGTGAACCACTTCCTTACATTTCTGTCAGCTAAGGCATCTTTGCCATACACAGCACATATCTTCTTTGCTGCTTGTGAGGCATTTTTGCCTTTAAAGTAAGAAAAAAGCATCAAGTATCTAAAATGCACCTTATAATCTTCCATTTTTATATGGATGCAAAATTGTCACAAATTAAGTAATTTTAAACTTTCTTTCTCAAGAGATAATTTGAAGTGTGTTCTAATCAGAAATGTTAGCATATTATTTCTGTCAATAAATTTGACATTTTCTAATGTGTTGGAACATGAATAACTAAAAATCAGCATGAACTTTCTGGACAAACTGCGTTAGCTCCAAAGCATCATTTCCCATGTTGTCCCATGGTCCCAATAGTATATCTTAATTAATTTTAGTACAGGAAGCTTTGTGTTTTAACGTTGTTTCATATATAAGGTAAGGATATCATAGGTAGTATTTATTATCCATAACCAGTACCTGATTCCATTTTACAACCCAGAGTCCTGTGGGTCATTGAAAAATTCCAAGTATACAAATATTGTAAGTAATTCTCATTTTCTATATTAAAAGATATTTAATTTTGGGGCAAAAAATGTGGTTCTGGTGTTCCATGGTCTCATAAGCAATTAACCATAGCATCCCAACTACAAATAATCCTCATAGAAAAGAAATTGCAAAATGACATACTGGAGGATGGTAGGGTCTTGCAGACATACCACTACAACAATCCAAAGGGTTGTGTGGGATCCAACATGTTAAGAAACCAACAAATTTAATTAGAAACAAAGAAAAAACAACCATGAGTCATATTCTGTTGGAGTGGGTATGCCGATAAATATCCTGATAAATATCACGGTATAATTTATGTACCCCTATTATTAAACTCAGCATAGGGGAGTGGTACATCCCCAAAGGCTTCACCTCACCTATTGTTCTGAGAGGTATGTCAAGGGGAAACTATTAATGGGAGAATTTTGAGGAAGGGAATTTTTTTTTACTAATCTCATATATGTGTAGAATTTAAACTCAGACATAAAATATTCTATTTGAGGGGACATATGGATAAATACTAAACCCACATTTTTTACATTATATTTCTACACATATAAGCACAACCATCTTTATATATATATATATATATATATATATATATATCAGAAATTAATGATGGAAAATAAAGGAAAGTATTAGCTTTGACTAAGACTAAATCATACGCATTACTTTGACAACTTTTGGCTGGAACAAGATGTCAAATTAAGCCAAGAATTCACTGTTTTTTTATTATTCTCTTCAGTTTTAGTCACAAATAATGAGAACACTGAAGAATGGGCTTTCAACCTCATCACACTAAAACGCTGGTTTCCGTATGATCACCAAAGTTAAGCAATATCAATATCAAGTCTGGTCAGTACCTAGATTGGTGACCCATTAAGAATACCAGATGCAGTAAGTTTGGCTATGCAAACGGTGTAGTAGATAATAGTTTGGAATTGTTAATTGGATAACCGAGTTCCAATTCCTTTTGGGTTCGTTCTATTCTGTTCGTGTAAATACCCTTGGGAAATGTATGAATCTACCTCTTGTCTTCACAGTTATGGGTTAATTAGTAAGGCCTGTATCACTAAGCCATTTTGATCTCAAAAAATTCTTACAACGTAAATATTTTCTGGCTTTAAATAACCTACAAAGGGTTGATAAACCATAAAAAACGAATCAATCAAACAATGAAGAATGACTAATACCTAATATCACTTGTCTTACTATGATATATTCTACTTTTCCATCATATAGACATAGATTAACACATGTTTGTAAGCACGTGTATATTTAACGTGTCAAAGTGAACTTTATGATTATTTAATTTAGCTGCTGCATGTCTAGTACGGGTTTTCTTTTATTTCACTGCCTATCCACTCAGCATAAAGAACTTTTCTATTTGTTTTGTTAAGGGTGTTAGGACACTGTAGCTATTTTCTCATTTATCTTTCCTTTTAGTGAACGGACTTTTTGTATTTGAAACATGTTTCTTCCTCTCATCAACTATCTAAGGTAAATTTCTAACGATTCTAGGTCATTATTTTTCGCGTTTGTTTTAGTTTTGAATCCAACTTCCTATTCACTCACCTTGTTTGCCGAGTTGATAACACCAACGCCTGTTCAGTTCATTTCAGTCAAAATATTACACTTATAATAAACCAACAATAAAAGCACACAGAAATTCTTGCATGTAGTACGGCATTTAAAAAAAACAAAAAACAAATATTAACTTTGAGTGTATATTCAATGACTCAAAAAATCAAGGGATGCGATAAATTAACTAATTAGTGTCATGAATATAGCGGCATGAATTGAGTCACTTCTTTGGATAAAATGACTAAAATAATCTTTTTGTTGAAGAAATCTGGCTTTATTGCAAGAAGATTGCCATCTTTTGCAATTGATTGTCCCCTTTTTTACAATATGGGTTTCTGCAGTAAACGAAGTTACGAAAACGTACATATTTTTTAAAGAACAAAATAAAAGAGAGTTTAAGAAGTTGGTGTTGATACAAGTAGGGTGTACGTTGTAACTGCAAGTTATAGTAAGTTATTTTGTTTGCCAAATGATTAATAGATAAAGGATAAACATGACTGGATGTAAGGTACAAAGAATCTCTTGGATTGAAGTAAATTTGGTTCAAATATCCAGTTAATTTTCTTTCTTATTCCCCAACTATAAGTACTGCACTTGGCCAGTCATATTATCCTAAATTAGGTAACGCTACTCATTTTCGATACTTAAGTTCTAAATTTAAAAAAAAATGTTTTCTTGAAACTTTAAATTTAGCTTAATTGAAAGCTAAATGATCAAATTTACTATTTCCAGCAAGCAAAATACTCTGATGTATTTTAAACAGAAATTATATTCATTGGAATCTAACATTTTAATTTTCAATTTTTCGGCCATTTTTTGAGCGATCGACACATTTGTAAACAAAAGTTAATTCTCGGTTTTAAAAATCTTGCAAAAATAAAACATACATCCCTTACGTGTTATTTTTGGAAAATTAGCAAATTTAGTTAAATTAATCTGATTTAAAACAAATATTACTTGTTTATAGCATGAAATTTACAGTAAAAGTATTTCTTAATCAGAAAGGTCTGGCTCGTTGACCTTTCAAGTGTGCGTTGATAACCCCTGTCATAAATCAGTTCACACATCTAGAAGTATGGTGACTAAAAAACGACATAACCCGATTTAACATTTCGTAAGGGAAACAACCCTTCAAACATGTGACCTTTTGATAAGTCTCTTATAAGTTTCCGTAGTAAAAGAAAATATGCAGTTTAATAGAAATAAAAAAAAATATTTTTTTAAAATCATAATTCTAAATGATTTATAATAAGCTTTTCAGTTTTCGATTTGTAAATAAAGTCTTTACTTAATAAATTAATAACCGAAGACACTGAGTAACTGGAAAAAATGTAAAAGTTGTTTGAAGCCTTATAAATCATCATAATTAGCGAAGAAAAATGAAAACAATTCTTGTAAAAATTAATTATTCATCGATTTTTTTCTTCTTCAGAATATGATAGCCTTAAATTATATTATTTATAAAATTATTTAAATGTTTATCTAAGTTAAAAATGGCGTAGTTTTAAAGCATTTTTTATTTTACTATTCTGTGAAGATTTTCAGAAAAATGGTCTCGTAAATAAAAAAAATACATGATTTACATTCCCTAATGTGTCCTGCATTTAACTAATAAAAAGAAAATTGGTATAGATAATGTATTCCTAGAAGTTTCACGCAGTTAATTGGCGGCGTTAACAGATGTAAAAAATATTTTTTACCGAGATTTTCTAAAAATAATAATTGCATACACAATTTCATTCATTTGTGAATAAGTCCTGAAAGTTTCATTAAAATCAGACAATTAGTTAATTTTTGCAAGAATTTTCAAATGAATGTGTCTTTCAACGTCAAAAATGACTCGCGTAATATTATGTTTTCCATAGTAATGACATTACGTAAACATAGGGTGAATCGCTGAAAGGAAAAAAATTTAACTGAAATTTCGAACGTGTTAGAAAGGATTATAATTTTTTAAAAAAATAACAACAAAATTTGATCCATCTTCTTAATAATAACATAAACATTTTGATGATAAAACTTTGTTTTTATTAAGTTTGAACCCTTTTAACATCACGCTATGCTGTTTTTTCGGCAATTGTGTAGGAGGTACCTACCCAAAATAAAGCATCTTTTTAACTATGAGTACAGTCGATGTTAATAAGAAAAGATGCATCCCTGAAATGTGAGTAGGCTACGGTTTCTTGTAAGGTGACAAGCCTGAATTATGACAAAAGAGAGCGTTTGCAACGTCCACTAGCTTTCATTTTCAGGTTCAGAGAAAAGGCATGTAAATCATTCTTTAGTATGTTTTATTTCTGGAAAATAAAGAAAAGCTTCATTTACTCTTCCGACTTCTATTCTTTCTTTTTTTTTTTTGGTCTTTATCTGCTTACCAGTGCTAGATACTACCCAGGTTCCCCAATATATATCTGGTAAACCAACATGCATGAAGTACTTTCATAAATGGACTTCAGGTCAGACTTGGCTTCCAAATAAACTTTCGTTAAAAAAGCGTGGACAGTGAGTGACTAGATTAATAGAACATTAAACCATTCAAACATTTTCATTTCTGTAATTTTTCATCATAACTGGAAAACGTCCTCTCTAATAAATAAATCTACTCAAATAAGATATCTTAAGTTCTACTTAATGGGTCAATATATTTCTAAAATGTAATGGGAATGAGGGTAATCATTGAACCTACTCAGAATCCTTCATAAAAATCAAAATGTTCAATTGATAAATTCTGAACACTTGAAATACTTCAATGTATGGATCAGTTATAGCAAATTTAGTATAGAAGATAAGGATGTTGAACAAAGGATAGATTACACTATGGACACTTTAGTCCAGCTACAAAACCTCAATAGTGACCCGAAAACGGAAGACGTTTTTAAATAACCCTGTCATATCTAGTCAATCATATAAATGTCATTCATTGTGCCCATCTCATTCAGAATTGTTTGAACAATTCTTCTATTTTCTCACCTCAATGGCTAAAAATTGCTTTAAACCAAATTAATCCTATAAATCTTAAAGACGATCATTTATCAGGCCCTACAGAAAGCATTACAAAGTCGCAAAGAGCTTTAGTAACTAACAAAAACCACATCACTTGAAAATTTCCAACTACAGCAACAAGTAAAATAGATAGTACAAGTAACTTGAAGAGAAAACAATGATATAATCAAGCTGTTAACTTTCAACACTACCAAAAGCAAAAATTTAGGAGGACATTTTTACTAATATTAGAAAGATCTATAACATTTATTGGACTTGAGAGTATCGCAACCGGCCAGAAGATATTACTAGCTGGGCAACGTTGCTGACCACGACCGACAGAAACATGGTCATTTTTTTTTTCAACCAACCACCAGGGATCCGGGGTCGAGCAACGTGCTCCCCTACCACCTGTCTGGCCGACCTTTGTCGCTGACCATAGCAGCAGCCGTCTCCAGAAACCAACAGCAGCCGCCGACAGCCAGCAGTAGCATCCACCAGCAGCCACTTCCAGCCCAGCTTGCCAACTCCAGCAGCAGCAGCAGTCGCTATCAGCAACAGTCCTTTTCAGGGCTCTCTAACTGCATATGCAAGTCTTTTTAGGACTCTCTGATTACATTGATATGGTCCTTTTCAGGACCTTCCGTTTTGATATGCACGAGTCCTTTTAAGGGCTCTTCAGCTGCATATGCAATAGCAATAAAATGCAATAACCTACCCCTGCAGCAGCAGCCACCAGCACCAGCGGGCGCACCAAGCACCAGGCAGAAGCAGCAGGCGCACCAACCAACACCAGCGGGTGTACCAAGCAGCAGACGCACCAGGCAGAAGCAGCAGGCGTACAAGGCAGCAGGCACACCAGGCACCAGCAGAAGCCGTAGTCCCGGCTACATATGCAACAGTCCTTTTTAGGACTCTCTGAGTACATGTGCAACAGTCCTTTTTAGAATTAGCCGTTTACGTATGCGACAGTTCTTCTAATAACTAGCCATCTCCAGCGACAGTCCTTTCTGGAGCGACCGAAGCAGAACCTCTAACAACCAGCATCACCTCTACACTACCCTGCTAACCACTGGTCTACCGCCTTGGAACCAAGCGATCCTTCACGATTGACACTGCCGACTCAACAAACTTTCTGTAAATACGTTTGCCAGATTTTGTAAATAAAAATTTGGCTTAACTTATAAACCCTCGTCTTCATTGTCCTTGATTTGATCGCATTACTTCAATTCTTTGCGGGGTTAACGGCACCTGCTTTGTCGATAGCCCCGCAACAAGAGTTTAATTTCTTGAAAACAGTTTTCATAAAAAAGATTTTATAAATTTCAACCAACAGTAACACAAACTGTATGGAAACATTTAATTTTACCATTATCATTTCCTATGTTATCGAGATGTAAACTTTGGACTCAGTCAGTTAAGTGCCAAACGTGATACACCCTTAAGCGATCATGTTTCGAAAGAAACATGACTGACTGGGTAGAATACTTTTCCGCAGTAGGTTGCCATTATTTTCTGTGGTAGACTGATTGCTAACTAATCCAATTTGTCTTGCCTTTTAACCCATAGCTGAAGGGAGATGCGACGGATTAATACCTTTCCTAACGGTATCTGTGCGTAATTGAACGCAACGAATTCAACTGGAATACGAATTTCTGCTCGAACTGGACTAGCAATTCATAAAGCCTTGGGCTAGTAATTCGTAATGAACGCAAAGAAAAATGCATCCAATGGTACACGGCAAATGAACAGGTAGTAGCCAACATCTGGCTTCAAGAATAGCCAAGGGAATATATCAACATGGAGAAATAAAAAAAAGTTGTAAAATAAAGGAAGGGATTCTGTTATTAAGTTCATAAGAACAGTTTTTTCAAAGGTTTCTTTTAGATATTTTCAAATTTCATCTAGTTTTTTTTTTCATTAGGATATATATCGAACATATATCATAGGTTTGGTAAAATGGTTAAAAAATCTTTCTAAGTGAGACATATAGAAATTATATAAAGTAGGCCCATGAGGTGATTCCGTAGTTAAACCATCGGCTTGTGTTCAAATGTTATCATAATGATCATAGAAATGTATTTGTCTCCTGTAGGACAGAAGTACGCTCTCTCGGAAACGCCGCTAGATTATAATGCCTCTCCTGGTCGCCACCGTTGTTGTGACTCAACAGGAGCTTCCGTTATCAGTCGCCGAGGTAAATTAAGCAGAGCTTAATCCAAGGACGTTTCGTTGTATTCCGTATTCAGTCCAAAAAATGAACAAGGTCTCGTGAGCGCTGGTCTCGTGAACAAGGTCGACTTTTACTGGACGGCTCCCTGAAAATAAAGTTAGTCCTGCCGAACGTTAGTTGATCGAGAGTTCGACAATCAAATAAACAAATTCAAGTCGAAGTTATGACACAAGGTCGGGTTTTAAAGTGGGGAACCCGAGCACGGACGCTCGGACCACTGGTCAAAGATTACCCAGTCCTTGTACACGCGGTAACTGGGTACAAAATTCTCGTACTCCCATCAGCAAACGGGTTTTTATATAAAACCAATCAGGCATAGATAGGTTGGTGTTATCTTCTTCGCCTATTACCAAGAAGATACGTCACCAAGCTACGTGTACTCATATCTTGCTTCTCGCACCGTTTGTATGGCACGAAGATCAAATTCAATAATTCAGTTTTCTCTATATTTCAGAGATAAGGTAGTATTTAGACTATTTACATTGTTCAGACTATTGTCTTCATTTTTATTGCCATTTTTACGATGTTTCGGTCGTTGTACGCTTCGGCCTTCTTCAAGTGCTAGAAATTTCTAACCGAACCCTTTATTACGATCAATAGGACATATAATTCTCATTCCATGTGCGATGCCACTTCTGGTAGCCATGTAGTTATCTCCTTTAACAACTCTCTAAGTAATTTGTTTACCACCGCTGTAGCCTGGTATTGAAAGTGGGGAACAAATAACTTAGAGAGTTGAGTTAAGGGAAGTTAAAGGGTGATAACTGCATGGAATCCGGAAGTGACATCGCACACGGAACGAGAATGATGTACCCGGTGATCAAAATAATGGGTTCGGTTCAAACTTTCTAACATCTGAAGAAGGTCGGAGCGTACAATAGCCGAAACGTCGTAATAATGGCAATAA
Organism: Ascarosepion bandense; assembly: GCA_037127315.1. Classification (NCBI taxonomy): domain Eukaryota; kingdom Metazoa; phylum Mollusca; class Cephalopoda; order Sepiida; family Sepiidae; genus Ascarosepion; species Ascarosepion bandense. The sequence goes on along the minus strand of JBBBDQ010000886.1, from coordinate 5,486,835 downwards.
AGATGAGGACAACAGTCCGAACAATATAAATAGTGTTGATAATTCAAGTCAGCTGGCTCTCGCTTCCATTTGTTTTATTTTACAGACCAGTGCTATTTTTAGAAATTCTCAGATTTCTTCTTTTGCCATTCAAGTAAGAAAAACGATACTCAAAATTTCGCTACTTCAGGGTTTTACACTTTCGCTAACCAGTTCACTTTTGAACTGTTTACAGATTGTTATTTGTTTATAATTTTCTCCTTAAATTCTTATTATTTTCCGGTTCTGCATGTATACATTACTAATTATAAAGCCAAATTAAGCAGCCGTTTAGTGCACAGACCTCAAAAGTGCACAAAAGAAAAAGATCAAATACTACAAGAAATATATTTTCTTAGTTTAAAATCCTGTACTGAAATACATAACAAAAATCCCATTTTTGAAGTGTTTTCAAACAAATGAGTGTTTATCACTATGAATTTTCACTTTTCTATTAAATATACTTCAGTAGATATCAGTCATCCGCTGTAACGGAAGTAGCACTTACACCCAAATGCGTTTCTCTTTATACACGCTTGAACACCAACAATATTAATCTGTTCCTGCATTTAAACGCTTGTTCTTTGCAATGTTTGTTCACCGGACCTTTAAGATTTTTTTCATTCTATTTGGAGGAGGAAAGATAAAACAATGAATTCAAAGTTTTTTATGTGCATGCATGTTATATTTAGTTAGAAGCTTTCATTCTAAATTTTAGAATCTAAAACATTAGCGATTTCACAAGCTTAAAAAGTTCATTCTTATCATAAGAATGAACTTTATAAGCTTCTTATAGAGGAAACATCCGCCAGACAGTAACAGATGTGTGTATATGGGAATATCCTAGTTGCCTTTTTTAAGTATTTGTATTTGTTAGCTTAATTATTCATACACAAATCCTAAACCACAATGACCTTCATAAAAACTTAAATTTTTTTTTCGCACGTTTCTCTTTAAAAAAAATAACAACATTTTTTCCATAATGTTGTTGATGTTAATCTTTAAAAGCTATGAATCCTCTATTTTTATTTTGATCTTCTTGAAAAAGGAATAAATTAAGCAATATATTTTTACCTTCTGTGTTATTTCATTTTCGTGAAATTTTGTTCGTTAAAATTGAAATAACGGATAAGTAGAAACTGAGATAAGCAAATTACTATTCATCAAACGTTTATGGCTACGCCCCATAGGGGACCACGATGGGATGATTTCAAATCCAATCTCTTAACCAAAAATTGAAGAATGACACCGAATGTCTAAAAATATCAGAAAACAGGGGTGATAATCGATTAGTATTTTTTAAAATCATTTTTTTATCAAATTAAAATATGAAAACAAAAACAATAACATTGTATTTTATAGTAGCTGTAAAATTTATCTTTCTGTATAGTTTTATTTTAGAGAATTTTGCATCAAAATAAATTATGCAATTTTTTGAAAAATACTAATAATAATAGTAAAAAAAAGCATAAAACAAATTTATTGAAAACTTTTTTCATCTTTTTAACCAATAAAACTTAGAATTCGTTAAACATGATGTTGCGTTCAACAACCTAACCTGTCAATAAGTTCTGTAACTCTACACCAGATTCAATTCGACTTTGTGTAAAATTTGCCTTTGTGTGAAGTGAGGCAAATAACATAGATCCCGTTTGCTTGCTTCACTGAGAGCTACAATCTCCAAAAGTTTAACTGCAACGTCAGTTGCTATCTTTTATCTCCTTGATTCCCATCCATCTGTTATCCTTTCTTCGACATCCCCTGTACCTTGTTTTTTCTTTCACTGTAAACCCCCTTCGCACCAGTGGCGGTCCTGCCTTGCTTGAAGTGAAATGATTATAAAATATTTTTTTTTAAATCAATAATATAAAAGTTATTTTATCAAAGGAAAAAGTAATGTAAAAATTTTTTTGCCAATATTCTGCTATGGTCAATAAGAAACGGCCTTCTGAGACCCAATACTACTAAAGTGCCTCCTGAAGTACATTCGTACATACAAAATAGATATTTCTGGACCGAACATGCAGGAAGAAGAGGCTATAAAAAAAAGTGAGATTAAAAATGGTATCGTTTAAAGGGATCCTGCCAAATAGTCATTGTCATTGGTAATTTACGTCAGTTTTGTGGAAACAAGAAATAATGAGTTGCATCAAATGATTTTCCCAAATACATCAAAAAACAATTTTTTTCCTATCCACTTTAACAGAATTGAGCACTTCAACACGGTGTAATGGTTAACAAGCATGTCGTATTGTATCAATTATTACTGAGTAGTGAGTTCGATCATTATTAGGTGGTCCAAACTTTCGGCTTTATACCAAATCTAAGCTTTGCTTAGAAAACCACTATACACTCAAATAGGATTCTGTGAAATACAAAGAAGACCATGAAAGGTAGTTACTATATTCAACCTCAGTCACCTCATTTTTTTTCTGTAAATTGCTCGGCAAAGAAACAATTACGTATCTTCTCTTAGGGAAAAATTGGAGCAATTATTTCTTCACATGAGGAGAATAGAAACTATTTAGAAAACAATTAAATCTGGCATGGACTTGAATTGCACCTCTGTAAAGGAAAAACAAATGATAATTTTTCTCACCAGAATCTCTTATACGTTTATAAATTTAACATTCCTACATGCATTGAATTTTGCTGCTATATCTGATCTGGTGCGTCTGTTATGTATTTTGAGATTCTTGATGAAATACAAAGAATCTGCAGTGTTATCAGTTTTGATTAACATCTCGGCTTTTGCTACTTTCCCACCGTTGTAATGTAGTTTCTCTGCACCCTTTCTATAAATATTTTAATAGTAATTGTTCTGATAACCTTTTTTCTTTGGTAAGTAGATTACCAAAATGGACATTGAGCTCAACACCAAGTAGACAGTCTGCTTCATGTTTGAACACAATCTTCAGGTGTCAAGCTTGTAGCAAATTGTCACCTCTTGATGTTGATCTCAGTCCCCAGTTTTATATAAAAGAAGTGCACACACACACACACACACACACACACACACACACACACACACAATTTCAAACTCTATAAATAATAGATCCAGAATGATAAATATCTAAAATAATACGTAGGGGGTATGCATACATTTGTGTAAATGTGGAGTTTCATATAAAAAGTACTTTTAGACAGGGCCGGTGTGTACTACCCCTAAACGCCCCCAACTGATTGAGGACCCTGAGCAGTGCTTTGTGACCCCACCCCCCACCAACTATTTTATCAACATCTTTTTGTACCTACATATATATACATTGTAAATTAAACTAAACAAAACTTAGTATTTTTAAAGGCTGAAAGATTTTGCAAATTTTGACATCGTTCTGGATTCTCTCTCTTTTTTTTTTGTCGTCCAAATCCGTGAATTTCTTTTGTTAAATCTCGAAAAATACGATATAAAATCCACTATTTTTCTATCTATAATGTCGAATGTATTCAAATTATTCAACTTTTTAACAAGAAAAATCTCAAATTGCCGTAAAACATCTTTAAGATGGAATGATCTACACTGACATATCTCTAATTTGTATTTAGATACATTGTATTTATTTTCAATTTTCTAGTTGAATTGTTCACCTGTATTTAATATGATCTATTATTGTACACAATTTGGTTATAATAATAAAAATAATAAAACATGCCCTTTTACCACACTTGAGTCTGAGAATTTTTTTCTGTTCTTGTTTCAGAAAACAGAAACGTTACGAAAAATAAAAAGTCCTTTGAAGAACAGTACAATTCAATAGATTTTTCTAAAATAAAGCCAAAGAATCCATTATTATTTCCTTTTATTTTTCCATTTTACTGTTTTGAAAATATCACTGCGCTGCTCTGGATTCTAGTCTCCACCTCCAACTGTTTTAATTGTAAAGCAAAAGCATGTTGGTAATTCATAACCATTTGAACGACCAAATCAAAATAACCGACCTATTTCTATTGTTGAGAATTAGTCAAATCCAAGCTGAAATAGTAACCCACTATTCTATGATGTCACACTGAACTGGTCAAACAAGAAGACTAACACACTCTCATTGTTGTTCGTTACACCTGATCATTTGCAGTTTTTTTTTTCATTTGATTGGCATAAATGTTTGTGACGTCATTTCTCACCATATCTGTAGGCAGAATCGCTAACTTAAAAGGAAGTTCAGCTTTATTTAGGTAGATATATTTTTATGATTATTATAGGTACCTCCAAGCATTTTCAATACCTAATTTTCAAGCTGAATTTTAAAAAATAAAATATTTCTTGATGCTTAATTTTAGCTTAATTAAAAGCTAAATGATTGAATTTACTATTTCTAGTAAGCAAAATACTCTAGTAGATTTCACAGAGAAACTATATTGATTGGAATCTAAAAATGTTTTAATTTTTTAATCTTTTAAATTTTTCGGCCAAATGTTGAGCGATCGACACATTTGTAAACAAAAGTTAATTCTCAGTTTTAAAAAATCTTTCAAAAATAAAATAGACATCTGTAACTCGTTATTTTTGGAAAATTAGCAAAATTAAAATTAAATCAGCCTGATTTGAAACAAATATTACTTGCTTATGGTATAAAATTTAGAATAAAAGTATTTCTTAATCACGGAAGTCTGACTCGCTTTTCAATTTTCAATTTTCGATTAGTAAATATAGTCTTCACTTATTAACTTAATAACTTAATTGGGACGATAACTGGAAGAAATTTTAAAAGATTTTTGAAGCTTTATAAATTACTATAATTAAAAGATAAAAATGAAAACAATTCTTGTAAAAATTCATTATTCATTGAAATTTTTTCTTCTTCATACTATGATATACTTAATATATATTGTTAATAAAAGCAATTAAAATTTTATCTAAATAACAGTGGCATAGTTTTATTGCATTTTTGTTTTCACTATTCGGAACAGATTTTCTAAAAAGGAGCAACTGTTAGAAAAAAAAAATGGTGATTTATATTCCCTAATGAGCCCTTCATTTGATTAATAAAACAAAGTTCCGTGACGGTAGTCGATTTCTAGAAATTTTAGGAAATTAATTGGAGGCAGGTAACATATGTAAAATAAAATATTTTACCAAGATTTTATTAAAAAAAAATAATCTCAAAAATAATTTCAGTCATGTGTGAATTAGTCTTGAAAGTTTCATCAATATTCGACCATTATTTGATTTTTGTAAAAGTCTTCAAATTAATGTTTTCACCCGCAAAAAAGTGAGTTGTGTAATATTACATTTGCCGTAGTTAACTCTTGTAAAAATCTGGTCACTCGCTGTCATCCACCCCCCCCAAAAAAAAACAAGACTTTTAAACAAAATTTCGAACGTATTAGGAATAAAAATTTGAATAAAATAATTAAAAATAGTTTGATCTTTCCTCTTAATAATAACATAAACATTTTGACAATAAAATATTGTTTTTATTAAGTCTGGGAACTTTTAACATCAAGCTATGGTGTTTTTTTCAGCGAATGAGTGGAGCTACTTAAATTATTTCAAATAAATTTCCTTCCGGGTTAAATTAGTGTTTCAGTTTGAGGAATATTTTCAACACCGATGTCTTGTTTAGTTGTAATTGTCCACTTGATGTCTTTTTATAGAAAAAATTTAAAAAAGCAACATCTCGATTTTAATAAAAAGATTTAATAAGGGGCATATTTTACGAAAGTTTTGATGGTCGCAGTGGAAACCAGTACAATTAAGAACAGTACTTGTTTGAATTCTGAATCTGAATCTTACGGAAAGAGATCGTAATACAATGTCCTTTCAATCTCACTAGATACACAGCGTTACCATCTTCGAATGCAGACCAGCTTTGGAGTGGTTAACAATGGCTCATTTTGTTTTCCGTTGAATCTTTTTCACCCCACATTGTCGTAAAGTAACAATCAATTTTTAATTGCTTGTGATCGTTCGTTTTTATTTCTTCAAAAATTTATCGCTTTGTGTGTGTGTATGTGTGTGTTTCAGAGAATTGCAGATGAAAGTGTAGTCCATTATGTTTTTCTTGTTAAATCATAAAACACCCAAATATCGTACTGATTCATATATTCAAGTGTTTTCTAATGCCTTACAAGGCTCATATGAGATATATTGAGTATCTTTGCAATGTCGCCAAGTGGCATGTGACATTTGACCTGTAATGTTGTCCAGTGGCATGTGACCTTTTTAATCAATGTTTCGATTTGGTCACCTTTAATAGCATGTTGGCCCGCCAGAATGTTTTAGGTCATCCAGATCAACATTTCCACTTATGAACCTTACGAACCTCGTATGAACAGTACTCTCAGCTCTGGCACTAAATGGAACATATCTTTTTGCAGCTGGTACAACGTTTTTTCCTTTTCAAATGATGAAAATACATCTCATTTATCCTCATTTTCACTTTTAACGAAAAAAAAAATGTTTAAATTTACAATCCACACACAAATTGCATAGAATGAGTCAAGGAAATGTCACCTTTCAGAATATGTACATATGTCATAAATTTCAGTTACGTATGAAACAAAATCTCGTTTTCAAATAACACCTACTGAAAAAGACTGCAAAATATTGTTCCAACCCAATATAAACAATCCTTTACATTCAACTCTGGTTTCTGGTTAGGGATTGCAGATAAATCTTTTGCCTTTTTACTTTCTTTCAATTTCTTTATATCCATTTTTCTTTCCAGTAGATGTTAACTTGTACGATTCCTTTCATAAATGTTTTACGCAATGTCAGTACTAGAAAATGGCTTACAAAACACGAAACTAAAACCACTTATTTCTTTGTATTTTGATGTCGTCTTAAGTAGTGAATACATAGAATGATCAGTTAAAGTTTAAAATAAAAAAAAGTAAAAAAAAAAAATTCAGTACGTTATCCTTGGGATTATCATAACATTGATTTGTGTCTTGGCTTATCAACATTTTGCAAGCTTAGAGCGACAGTATCGATAATTATATTTTGGCAAACATGGGTAAACGTGCCCACAATAAGACGAAATGTCAAAAAGACAGTTTTTCCCAAGACGCCGCTTTTTTTAAGTTTCCTTCACTCCCCGGTAATGTTTGTTGTTTTAAAAAGTGATGATTAGAATTGTAATAAAATCTAAATATATGATAAAAGTAAATTTATACATTTTTTTTTGTTCTTGAGAAAAAACAAAAATATTAAACACTATCTATTCATTAGAATGTTTATTTACAAGAATAATTTTATATTTACAACATTGTAAAAAAGAAAAAACTAATACAATTAGAACTAATGAATGCAATGCAATATTTATCATTTACTAATTTATAAAGAAAGTAAAAACAATTTTTATTCATAAATTTATAAACATTTACTAAAGTTATTAAAATATGTGAACCATTTATAAAGGAAATATTTCTTTGTCTATATTTCTGAGATGAGGTAGTATTTACAGTTTACATTATTCGGACTATTGTCCTAATTTTTGTTGCCATTTGTACGACGTTTCGGGTATATCATTCTTATTCCTTACCTAGAGCCCCTTCCGGTAGTCATGAGTTATCTCCCTCAAACCCTGTGAGTTACTTGTTCACCACTGCTGTAGCCTGGTATTGAACTCGCAACTCTTTGGGTCATATCACAGGAACTAACCAACGTTAGAAATAATATGCACTCGACCAAAAACAACTGAACTTTTGGAACATAAACCTAATGTCCCGTAATTCATTTTTTATCAGGGTTCATATTGCAATTTTTTTTATCTTAATGGTTTTCTCTAGTATTTTTTTATGTTAATGATTTTCTCTAGTATTTTTTACCAGAGCTCATATTGCAATTTTGACACTAATGATTTTCTCTGTTACTCCGCATTACTGGTTCCCATACTGTGTTCATTTCTATGCTTGGCCGGCTTAGATTTTTGTAATCTAGCATATGTGCTGATTACTTAAGTTTGCATAGTTTCCAGTGGCGTTCTCTATTTGTTATTTCAACTTCATCCCATAGGGGGGCGGTGATCCCCTTTCTTCCTCCATATATGGTCATCTACGCCTGATTTTTCTATCTTCCCTCGTGTTATGGCCTTGCGATGTTCTTGTAGCCTTATCTTAAAGGAGCAGCCTGTTTCTCATTTATATTTCTTTCCACAGCTACATGGAATGGCGTACACACAGGCATTAGTCATGTCCTCATCTGTTGGGTGTTTTACTCGAGAAAGGTACCTGTGATTGTAATAAAGGGTTCGGTTCGAAATTCCTAGCACCTGAAGAAGGCCGGAGCGTACAAAGGCCGAAACGTCATACAAATAGCAACAAAGATGATGACGGTAGTCCGAATACTGTAAATACTGGAGATATTTATTATTTATCATTTTATAATGTTTTTTATCAATTGGCAATCAGCTGATGTTGTGCTAACCATTCCAATAAATAATCTAATAAATAAATAGTATTTATTATTTTTGTTGTTAATTCTCAAGAATAACGAAAATGTATAAATTCACTTACATATATTTAGATTTTATTACAATTCTTCATCGTTGCCTTTTAAAATAATATACATTGCCGAAGAATGAAAAATCAAATTTTTCACGAGAAAAACATTCTTTTTGTTACTCCGTCGTGGGCACATTTATCTATGTTTATCTATTTTTTTATTTCAACATTTTTTGTGTTTGTCATGATATTGTCTACATGGCAATATTGCAAAAAGATTTTTTGGGTTTTTATTTTTATAAAGTATTCTCATATGTATCATGTTTATTTAATAATTTGGAGATCATAGTTCTCTAAAATTTCCTATCCGCTATAACTCTTCGTAAGGTTTGTCTTTTAATTATCCTTTCTACTTCCTGTTCTGCGATCCATTTGCACAAACTTATAAAGTAGTTTCCCTCTGACCCTCGTGCATTCAATATATCTGATGAGTGTTCAAGCCCTCTTTCCTCATTATGTACATAAATATCACACTAGAATTATTAAAGAGCTCAAAGTGTTTTTTTTGTGTGTGTGTGTGTGTGTGTGTGTGTGTGTGTGTGTGTGTGTGTGGTCTTAAAGAATGACAAAATATAAATAGTTCCACCTCGTATTGTCATTCTCTAAATCGATACAAAATCGTTGAGCTTCTTAACAATTCTAGTATCTGCTAATTCACTTTTATAACTCCACACCCATGGTGGGATCTAAAAAGAAATAATTTCACTGAAAAGACTCTATTTACGAAGATGAAAAGATACGAACAAACACATTTGTATTGTCCTCATCTTTATCTTTGATCTGAATAAAACCTGACATTCCCCAGAAAACATTCGTCGTCCGACAGTTTGTTATTCTTGTATAACAGCATTTTGTTTTAACAGACTTTTCAATTCATAGACTAGCTAAAAATAAGAAGTATTATTTGGTTATAAAACTAGATCTCAACTGCTGTGAGAATACTATTGTAATACTTTTTTATTCCCACTTTTCATGGGGAAAATATTTCAAAATACATGTCAGCGTTAAAGGTGATAATGGAAATAATAATCGTTTGAAAGGGAAAATAACCGGTGAAGAGATTTAAAATGTTAAGATCTTTTTAAAAGTTTATATATATTAACTAGACTTGAGACCGTTAAGAATGTAGTGACCGAGAAAACATCCTAGTACGTAAAAACGTTGGTTGGTGAATTTGGTGACATAGGTGTTGTGGGTGTTTAAATGCTCTGGATGGAAACGGGCGAGAAATAACTGAACAGTGCTAAATAAAATAAGTAGATATTCCGATATATGAGCAGTGGAATGAAGACAGCTACCAAAAAACGAACTAGTAATGTTCCACCATCACCGAGCAAACCGCGAACTATCATGATGGATGGGTGTTTTCTCAATAAGGCTCCTATCTTTGAACGCCTATTTGGAATTAAAGCTTACTCCAGACCTCAAGCGAAATTCATATGTATGATCTATTTTTTAAAATTTGTAAAATGGTCGTTTTATTTACCGCTCCAGTTAGTATCTGACTCCTGCTATGCTGTATCTTTACAAGAGCCAGATCAGACCAAAAAGAGAGTATTACTGTCATATCTGGACCGAATCTGATCAGTCCTCACTTGTCTGTCTTGATAGAACGTTTTGTTGGTGATGAATTATTTTCCACCTTACAACCCCTTTCCCCGCAGATGAAATATCGCAAACTTCTTACTATTCTATTATTATTTCCATGACAAATGTTCTAACAAGCTACATTCGATAGTACCGCCAGTCCTGAAGATATGAGTATGTTTTTAGGCATATATCGTCAGATTTATCAGAGTCTGCATGATCAAACATATCTCTTCCTTCATCCGAATTTTATTTTATTTTTGTAATCATTTTGTTTATACTTTAATTTATTTTCACTTAAACAGTGATCAGTAGCACATGTATCTATGTTTTATTTTTGTTCTTTATGTGATTTATTTTTCTGCTTATTGTCATTTTTCTATGGGTGTATGACTAATTGGCTATCTTTCTGACAATGATATCCAGGTTCAAATCACATTTGATCAGAAATAGAGGTTTAGCTCTTGTTTTCTGATTAGGATTCGGTTTCTGGTTCCTTCTAAGCCTACTTCAACTGTATACTTCTAACGTCTCCGCCTATTCAGTTTTTATTCATTATTTTTTACTTTCGGTGGCCCTTGCTTGGATTTGTGCTTCTTACTCTGTAAACCCTACCTAGAGTGGCTCTTGAGACTCATACATATTTCTTCCTTTCTGTGCCGTATCATTTCATCTACAACCTTTGATCCTTTGTAAGAAATACTTATCCTTATACGGCCATCCATTTGCACAAACTCATTAAGTAGTTTACTTGCTATTTCCCTATGCTTCTTTTACCTTCAACATATTATGTGAATGACGAATTTCCTAAGGCCTCTTTCTTCATTGTCTTCCAGAAATTTCAATTGTTTTTTATTATTCTAATTATATGTGATATTTTGCTCCCATTTTCCTAAATGCTTCCTTGCTGTTTACATTTTCAGTCCACAGTATTCTCAGCATCTTTAGTAAAACTACATCTTCATCTGGGAGGAAATTGTCCAACATTCACTACTATATAGGAGGATTGATATATAGAATTTTATTAACAAAATTTTCCGATCTCAAACTTTGTTTAGGTTTTAGAAGGCATCTTTTACTATTCCAGTGCTCCTTCGGATTGATGTGTCGCATTTCCGGCTTTCTGTTTAAACGCTTCCCAGTTAGATTTCTGTACTTGCTTGATTCTGACATTTCCAATTTATATGTTGCATCTCAGACTGTTCCCATTTACTAATGGCCATGGATTGTCTTCTTAAAACTGATGGTTAGTCCTTTCTTCTCTCTTTACTATTTTGTTTAAAAAAATTTCAGTTCTCTTTCTGTCTGCCATTAACACAGTGTCAGCTGCATAACCTATGTGCTGTTTCTTGTTTTATTTTCTAAACTCAAGGCACACACACAATAACATTAATTCACACCACGTGTATGTCTAAAAATACAATTGCACGGGCATCCACTCCTTAACAAACCCTTTGGGGTCAAAAACAAGGACGGCGCACCCAAAAGCTCGGACGTAGTTGAAGACACACCACGTGGTCAAAAATATGAATATATAAGAAACACATTTCTTGATCTCCCGGAGCCTCACCATCAAAATAAAAGGAAAGTAGAAACTTTCAACACACACACACAGAGGAACAGCCAGCTCGAAACACACAGGGCGGAACGGACAGCTCGGAGCAGACATACAGAGAGAATTCAGCAGTTCACACAACAGACAGTATCACGTATCAATGAACATTGTTTCACCCTCTTTCTCTCATCTCGCTCGCAACACATAGACCTTCCTTTCCCACTCACATTCCTAATTCCTTTCTTTCTTCCTTTCTTAATCTTCATACGGACAACCACGTTTTTGTATAAAAAAATAATTCTTTTATTTTTTTTTTACGAAAATAAACAAAAGTTTATTTTACTTTATTTGTAGTGTATTTTCCTTTTTATTATTGTTCAGGGGAATTATACAAGCCCCTACAATTATATTGTCTAGATTGTGTTCCTAATTAATAAATCCTGCTAGGACTTATACATTGCTCATTTTTAGTTTTTTGATTCTGGGATACGGAATGTTCGAAAATACTGAAAATAAAACATAATGAAATTGTACTAGATCTATGCTGATTTTGTGAGAAATATGAACAGAAGCTTTCTTCAGCCTTGATCCAACCTGACTCTTTGTCAGATATATTTACAAATCATTGTAATGACTGATGTGACAAGTGAAACAAGGTTTAAGTAGTTTTCTTGCAAGTGGCCATCACTAGAATCTAATTTGATAACAAAGCGGCAATTTCTAAGAGGATTCAAATTTGCAATTTATGCTCTATGAATATAAAAATAGTAGATGAGATTATTCTCATATAATGACGCCATGCAAGTTTTTTACATTGAATTTCAGCAATGATGGTTAGCCGTGAAGTTGTCAATCAAGAAAACAGCTGCAGGCTTTATAGCGTAGTTTCTGGATGGGTAAACTGGTCATGTTTGTCCGGAGTTGAACATAACTGCCAGGTTGAACATAACAAACAGATATTTATACTGACAGGCGAAAACTAATGGAAAAAGGTGCTTAGTGTTGTGTAGGATCCAGCCAAAGTGCAGCAACTGAATATAGCATGTGTTCTACAATTGGTGAGATGACCCTGGGGAGATGTTGAGCCACGCCAACTCGATAGCTATACACAACTTCTTGATAAATGCAAAACTTTAAGTATGAACAGACTTCTTCACCATACCTCATAAATGCTCGATTCCATAATGTTAATGTTAGGCAAATGTGGTGGCTACACCATTCATTGGAAACTTCCAGTAGGCTCCACAAACCAATTCTGGCTAACTTGGGCAACCGATGATATGGTATTTTAATCTGCTAGAATAAGCCATCGTTGCTGAGGTACATGGGGTAGGTGCAAATTAACATGAAGTTGTGCAATGTGATAGTGGATAGCTATATTCTGCACAACTCCGGGCAAACATAACCAGTTTAGGCGAACCAGCAAACTCAACCGATACTATGTAAACACACTCTCTACTATGGAACCACAACCAGTCTGCATGGTGATAACTGTGAGTTACACTAGAATCCTGGTATCATCTCGAAGCAACTGGAAGCATGACTCTTAAAACCATGTCACACGTTGCCAGTATTTCATGATTCAATTAACAATTCTATGAAAACAGTTGAGGCATTGACCGGCGTTGTGATGTTAAGAGGCCAATAACTGTAAATAAATAAATAAAAGGTTCAATATGAGACCAGTTAAGGCATTGACCGGTGTTGTGATGCGAAATTTGAAATCGCAAAGATAAGTTTAAACATTTTATTTGTTCAATATTAATGTTTTATTTCTTAACATTGAGCACTTTACTTACAAAGACTGCTTAAATGTCTTATCCTCCAGAAATATACCGGCCAATCACTGTGTGTGTGTGTGTGTGTGTGTGTGTGTGTGTGTGTGTGTGTGTGTTTTATTTTTTACCCGTATAGATAGATAAATTCTAACAATCTAACAAATTCTAACAATTCTCAAATAAAGAAATTACAATTTGTCCTGATTACAAAGAGCATCTTAAATGTCAATAGTCAAACTTTTCTTAGACCTTTTTAAAACAACTCTGAAAGACCTTTGAACTTGTAATAAGATTTATTCACGCTTCCACTGACCAGCATTTCAGAGTATCTTTTATATATATATATATATATATATATATATATATATATATATATATATATATAAACTTATTTATAAATGGAACTTTGTCTGTGTGTGTGTGTGTGTGTGTGTGTGTGTGTGTCCGTTACCTATAGACTCCGAAACGGCTGAACCGATTTTCTTCAAAATTTACACAGTTGTACTATAAGCGTCTGCGAGTGTTTTAGGTTTTGTGTCGAGGTACCTCCGATAAATATCGAAAATTGATAATCGAAAAAATCGGGTTATAGAAAGAATGGTCCGATTTTAATCAAATTTGATACACTCATAGACAAAGACATAAGAAACGATATTCAGAAGTTTCAAGGTTGTAGTTCTTACAATAGTGCAGAAAATCGATAATATGTATATATAGATATAAGGCAAGATGTTTGTGTGCGTGTCTGTTTATCTGCCCGTATGTCTGTATTTTTTTTTTTTTTTAGCCCTTTTATTTTAATTTTTGCTTCGGGTTTGGCTCTAAGTAGGTATAATTGTAGTTCTTAGTCTCAGCCATGATACCATTTACTCCGAGGACTTATTTAGCCTTCAAAATTCAGTTTACGACGAAAAAACTTATTTTATATCGATACCAGGAAATCAAAATTTGACTTACATCCATTCATTTTTCTTTCAGTCTACGGTTTCGCTTTGACTGGAAACAACTATTGCTTTTTAGTCTTTTGTGCCAACGTCCAAAGAGTCTGAGCTCCAGGATCATGGATTAGTTTTAAAGCTTTCATTACACCCGAGCAACACCGGGCTATACTGCTAGTATATATATATATATATATATATATATATATATATATATGGTGTGTGTGCGTGTGTGAACATCGGGCAATATCAGTTCTGTCAATATGCCTAAGTACTATCACAACAGCGGAAGTATTAATATTGCTTAAAACTGTATTGTAATCAAAGATCTGTAAGTTGAAGCTTGCAACCAAAATACTCATGCATACATTTACAAATACACATAATGTATAAATAAAGTTATATTGATATATACCATGACATACTGAAAGAGTTATTTCTTTTAATTTTTTATTTGTAGATGGTCCAGAAAGGAGAACAGTTACGATTATCAGGTGTCATCACAACCAGTTTTCCGCCCAGCAGCGTCAAAGTGAAGCTTCTGCGATGTATAAACATAAAAGGAGAAAATGTTTATTTACCGTTCGATCAGAGAGGCACATTTTCTTCCATTGCCTCACCAGAAAATATCACAGGCGTACAGCAAATTCACGACATCGTGAAAATGTACCGATTGCCCCTCACAGTAAAATTAGTTCAGGGTGTTTGGCCGCGTGTTGACGGCCACCGTTTCACTGGATTAATCCGGCTGGACTGGGTATATATTGATGAAACTGCTTTTGTGTGCCCTTTCGAAAAGGATCAACTGCGCATGATTCCAGTTCCACTTAGTGCTCCATTGCATGTTTGTCCAGCTGTCAATTTTAAAAGCATGACGGAAAGGGACAATTATAAAAGCATACTTCATCGCTGTAACCGAATGATATCCAACTATAACAACACGATACACTTGATTATCACCGTGCCAGATGCTGTTGTGAAGAACCTCAGCAACAAAATGGCACGTAACGTCTTTTCGGTAGCGACTAAACCGGAGACTCGCAACCGGTCCATTTCAAAAAAGAAAGAAGAAAAACTTATGAATGAAATTGATGACTTGTATCAATATGTTAGGGATGGCGGAGTGGCACCGAAATCTCGTTTTTCATACGATTCAGATGAAGAAAGTTACTGGGAGGAGCCGGCTTATGAGCCAATTGACGACTTTCAACAAAGACTAAAAAGCTTAGAAGATGGCAAACTAGAAACTCACTATGATAATTACATACCAGCCGATTTAACAAAAATCAATCTAGAAGTCCAAAATATTTCCAGCAGCAAAAGTACTAAGAAAGAAAGTCCAAAGCTTCAAAATAACTCTGAAGAAAAAGAAATAAAAGAACTGGTGCAAAAACAAGAATTTCTAAAAATTTCTGATGGCACCAACAAGAGTTCAGAAATAACCACAAGGTCGAAATATAGAATCAAAATCTAAAAATTTCGATAAGGAAATGCAATCAATTTTTCCTGTTGGAGAACCACCTCAACTTCCACCTCGCCGCTACAACAGATCAGGATCAATGCCAATACTTGATGCAAACGTAGCGATGGTAATGCGCTTTGCCCATACAAAGAGTGAAAAGTTTCTTGTTCATTCTAATTCTTCCAAAACGACCAGCAGCAGTCAAGACTCAAGCAGCAGTGGTAGTCGCAATCGCAGAAGAAATTCGAACCTGCACCTGTCGAAATCGCCAAAGAATAGAGGAATGTCATTTCTTGAAAAAAGACGACAGACAATGTTTTTGTGAAAAAAAATATTTTAAATTGCACCAACTATATGCAAGAAAATTACTTGGTGAGCAACCGACAAATATTTTTTTCAAAGTATCATAAAAACAACGAAAAAATAATTCAGGTGCTAATTATAATGTTTTCAATCACTGACATTTGATTGATTTTTTTTTAACACTGACATCATGTGGAACTTGAACCTTTTCAATTGCATTGTCTGGCTCTTTACCCTAACATTCTAAATGATCTTACATATTTTTGTAATTTCTGAGATCATTAAAATGTATTATCTAAAATGTGTAGATAAAAGGCGACATGTTGGACTCGGTGTTTCTCATTTCAGCAAATTTTTAATATCGAGTTCCTTTACCATTTTCTGCAACAAATTGTTGTTGGAAGTCATTTAATAGCTAATTATGATGAATTTGTTAAATGGTTTCATCAATTTTGGATCTCAGTCCATTAAAGTTTCGTAGTATTGGTGTATTAACTTTTAAATTTTAATAATGTTCAATGTGTTGTAACATTTTCTAATTTTTAATGAAAGATAAATGATTTTCAGTTCCAGCATTATTTCCCTACTGAAAAATAAAAGAGCTCAGAGTAATGAATGTAGGGATCAAGATCAAAAGTTGTCATTCTTATATAAACATATTTTAAAACGGTATTATATATAAAATAACGACAAGTAACCTCAGAACCTTTGTAAAAAATTCACAAATATTTTTCACTAAAAAAGAAAAATTGTACATATATAATATTTTGTTTTATTTTCATGTGTTCTTTTAATTTCTTTTTAAGCTTTAACCTGTTAGCAATCTAAACAATGTTGACGTGGATATAACATATTTTGAAGGAAAAGGGAAAATATTTCTGTGTAAATGCATTTAACTCTTAATTTATTTATTTTTAAATAGAAAATGATCAAATTTAAAACAGAATTAGTTTATTGGTTGTTCCTACAACGAGGAACAACCATTAAAGTCCGACAAGGCTCGTGCTGTTGCCCTGGATATCTCTAAGGCTTTTGATAGGGTTTGGCACGCTGGCCTTCTGCACAAGCTTCAGGGATATGGCATCACTAGACGCTTGCTTGATCTGATCCAATCTTTCTTATCTAACCGCATAATGAATATCGTCTTGAATGGGCATGCCTCCACATTCTATCCACACTGGTGTCCCTCCTACGCCCGACGCTCTTTCTAATCTTTATAAATGATCTCCCAGATGTGATCAAATCCCAAGTAAGCATCTACGAAGACATCACCATTTACTCCCGCATCAGTAAAAAATCTGGCGGGGCGGACAAACATAACTTCGCTACTGATCTTGAGAAGGACCTTCACTCAGTGGTGGACTGGGGTAAGAAGTGGCTCGTAAATTTCAGCGCTTCTAAAACAAAACTCCTATCTGTCAACCATCACAGGCAATCTCTCCTGCCACCCATAAGCATGGACCAAGCAAATCTCCCTGAAAGCAATACACTGCGCCCCCTCGGCCTTACCCTATCTTCCGACCTCAAGTGGAATAATTACATTGAATCAATAGCTAAATCCACTGCTAGGAAGGTTGGGTCACTGTGTCGGGCCAAGAAGTTTTTTTCCGCCAGAATCCATTTTGTACATATACAAATCAACCGGGCATGGAATATTGTTGTTATATCTGGTCAGGCGCCCCTGCTGTTCATCTATGTTCTCGACAGGCTCCAGAGGCGAATCTGTAATGTGATTGGTCCCGACCTGGTAGCTCGATGCCAGCCACTTTCTAATTGGCGGGATGTAGCTTCGCTCTGTCTTCAATAAATATTTTCATGGCTTCTACTCTGACGAATTTGGGCCAATGGTGCTCCCTCCACAAGAATTTACTCGGGCAACCAGACTGGCAACAAGGCCTCTATTTTACAGACAGACTGGCAACAAAGTCTCTTTTGCAGTTAGATCAACCAAATGAAGGCGACAATTCTATTCTAGCAGCTTCTTTTCTCGCGTTTTCCGCCTTGTGGAACTCCTTTCCATATACTTGCTTTCCTGACGGCTATAATCTCCAGGATTTTAAATGCAAAGTCAATTCCCATCTCTTATCCACTTAACTTTAGCCCTTTCTACATCACCCCGTGTATCTTGTTCTTTTCCTTTCTCTCTACCTCCGCAACTGTCTTCACTCCTATGTTCACATACTTCTCTTGCCCTTTCTCTTTCACCCACTGTAGCTGGTTCGTCTTTGTCTTCACTCTCCTCCTGCCTAATACTTCAACTCTTTTATGTAACCCTCTGCACATCAGTGGCGTTAACGCCTTACTTAGATTGAAATGATGAAAAATACTGTGTGATGCAGGAAGTTAAGAGGTATATTGTTATTATTATTATTATTATGTCATTTTTCATCATATTTCGATTTCTGCTTTGGTCTCACTACCAACCAAGTCTGCGGGGAGACCTAAGGCAGGTAGTGGCGTGTTGTTATGGCTCCATTTCATGTTTTTCTATCTTCCCTATCATCCTCAGCATTACATAGATAAAGTTTTCCTTAGTGTGTGGGCTGTACTTAATAAGACAATTTTTTGTATGTCTCTTAAGCTGGGGTTTCCAGGGATTCTTTCAATGTGTTGTTTTGTTCTATTTTTTATCATTCCAAGTGCACCTACTATCACTGGCACAACTCTTGTTTTCAATTTCCACATTTTTTCTATTTCAATTTCCAGGTCTTTATATTTTGACAGTTTTTCAAATTCCTTGATTGCTATGTTACAATCCGCTGGACAAGCCATATCAATTAATAGACAAGTTTTCTCCTTCTGGTTTTTAACAATAATGTCTGGCCTGTTTACTTCAATTTTTCTGTCTGTGTAGATGGTGTAATCCCATAGAATGGTTACATCTTCTATTTCTGTAACCGGTGCTGGATGATGTTCATACCAGTGTTTGTTTACAGCTTTTCCATAATGTTTGCACATTGTCCAATGTAAATATTGCCCAACTCTATCGTGGCGATTTTTATATTCGTTTGGGGCAAGCACAGAACAGCCTGAGATTAGGTGGTCTATTGTTTCTTGGTGTTTATCACAAAACCTGCATTTTGGATCCATATTATTATGCATAATATTTGCCTGAAAGTTTCTCGTGAAAAGACTTTGGTCTTGCGCTGCAAGTATAAATCCTTCAGTTTCAGACTTTAATCCAGATGCACGTAACCATCGATGAGTATTAACTTTGTCAACATTGGATTTATTGGCACGTACTGGATATTGGCCATGCAGAGGTTTGTCTTGCCAGCGCTATTTCATCTTTTCAAGAGCTTTATCTTTGGCTTTCATTTTCATATTTTTTGCCGCAATAGTTGGTTCTTGGCTTCTGTTTTGCTTTTCTACAGAATCTACTAACTGTAAATCTTGTTTGTATTTACTGCCTTCTTTTATTATTGAATATTTTTTCTTTCTTTCTTCATGTTGCCTTACTAATTGTATCATCCAATCCTTTGTTGTTTCTATGTATGTTAGTAAGCCAATAGTTGTTGTCTTGTATGACAATTCCAGCTGAATAAGACCCCTTCCACCTTCTTTACGGGGTATGTATAGACGGTCTACACCAGCCTTTGGATAATTGATTATTATTATTATTATTATTATTATTATTATTATTTCATTAGATGATTGAGAGAATTCAAGTTTTTTGATAATTATCTATAACAAAATCAGAAGAAATCATTTATATTTATAAGAGGCATTCACGAACTCGATATGCGTTAAAGTTTTCTCGAAAACAGTATTTTTATTTTTCTCTCCCATGAAAAAAGTTTTAATGTCAATCTCCTATAAACAAAGAGTAAAACTATCTGTAAATAACAACTGCATAAAATTATTCTTCATCGATTTAATTGAACTGATATTCTCATCTTGGTTGTTATAGGCACGATGCTTCAACCATTAGCTGCCTAGCTTCCTCAAATAGCTGCCATATTCGGTACCTTCCTCTGAATTTCAAAATTAACCTTTTGTTTAATCCACAGAGATAGACTGTAACATTATTTTTTGCTCATTCCACTGTGACAAGAGTATATAGAGTATAGATTACATGGTGCTTGGGAGTTCAAATCCTGGGCCAGGCAGTGAATAAATGTATGAAGTAAATAAGACATCTCTGGTAACACGAATTAGGCAAGGTACCTTAAATACAGAACTCAAAGACAGATTTCTAATAGAGTGTTCGATAGAGTACTGTTAGAGTTAGTTGAGACAATATTATAACCGTTATTAACGAGTTGTAACAGTGAATACATTTTGCTTCGTCGCACAAAATAACAGTGACGACAATAAATTAGAACTACGAATTGTTTTTACCTAAAATCAAGTACATAGGACAAATTAATGACAAAAATGATCATCAACCAGATTCATCGAAGGCAAGTGCAGTTAAGAATACGCCTTCTCCAACAAACGTTACCAGGCTACAAGCATTTTTACGAATAGCAAATTATTATCAAATCTACATACCTAATATACAGAATTTGAGATCTCCACTGAACAATTTACTTAAAAAAGGCGTAAAGTGGAACTAGATTGTAAGTGTCAAAAGGCGTTTGAAGAAATCAAGAAAATACTAACGTCAATTTTATCATTAGCGCAGTACGATCCAAAAGCAGAAATTGTATTGACTTCAGATGCTAATGACTATCGTATAGGAACGCTAATTCTACATAAAGATGATGTCGGTAACATGAAAGCCGCCGTACATGCTTTTCGTTCGCAACTAGCAGTAGAAAAAAATCAATAGCCAGATCGAAAACGAGGCTTTAGCAATAATATTTGCAGTGAAAAATTTTTACAAATATATATATATATATATATATATATATATATATATATATATATATATATATAACCGTGTTGCCCCAAGCAAAGCATTTTACTGCCACCGTTGTGCAGGGGGTTACGTAGAAGGAAAGTTATGAGAAAGAGTGATAGATTATAGGGGGTGTCAGGAATTGGGTAAGAGAAGGATGAGAATATTGATGAGAGTGGAGTGGACGGAGAAAGGAGCATGAGAGAGAGGGGGGATGCAAGTTAGTGAGACAGGAGATGACTATTGACTTTACATTTAAATTCTTGAAGATTGTTGCTGTCTGGAAAGCAAGTAAACGGAGGGGAATTCCACATCTGGGAAATGCGAGAAAAGAAGCTGATGGAGTAGAATTTGCGTTTACAATTTATTGGTTTCACAGTAAAAGGTGGGACCTAGATCCTAATCTTGTGGCTCGAGTAAATTCATATATAGGGGGTACCAGTGAGCTAAGTTCATCTGAGCAGAAGCTGTGAAAGCATTTGTAGAAAAGACACAGGGAAGCCACATTGAGCTGGTGAGAAAGTGACTCTATCCTAGCTGCTAAGTCGGGACCGATCACATTACAGATTCTCCGTGGGATTTTGTTAAGAACCCCTAGGTGGATAGCAGGAGCACCAGACCAGATATAACAGCAGTATTCATTGCAACGGCAGATGGTAGATTTGTATATGTGCAGGATTGTTTCAGACAAGAAAAACTTCCTGGCCCTGCACAGAAAACCGACCTTCTTAGCGGAGGATTTAGCTGTGGATACTATATAGTCATTCCGCGAGGTTTGTTGTGAGAGTTAATCCGAGGAGAAGCAGTGTTTTACTTTCAAAGAGACTAGCCTGATCCGTGCTAATGGTGGGTAGGAGCGATTGTCAGTGATGGTTAATAGATAGCAGTTTCGTTTTGGAAGCATTAAAATTCACGAGCCATTTCTAACCCCTCTCCACTGCGGATTTGAAGTCCTTTTCAAGCTCGGCAGCAAGGTTTGCTTTGTCAGCCTCGACAGATTTTTGATCGAAGCGAGAGTAAACCGTAGTGTCGTCAGCGTCTCTGGGATCTTAATACATTGGGGAGATCGTTAATGTAGATAAGGAAAAGTGTGGGACCTAGAATAGAGCCTTGAGGGACACCCGCGTTTGTGAGATAGTATTGGGAGGTATGTCCGTTCAATACTACCTTCATTGTGCGATTTGAAAGGAATGACTGGATTAGGTCAAACAATTGTACAGTTATACCATAGCTCCGTAATTTGCACAGAAAACCAGCACGAAAGGAGTTTTTGTTAACAGACAGATCACAGACTTCTATTATCAATTTTTGGTTCGAAGAAAAGGAATTCATACGCATACAGTAAATAGATTACAATGCTGGGGTACCATCTCATTAAATTACGATTTTAGGATAGTGTAGCAGCCACAGATCTATTTCCTTTCGCGAATCAGTGCCCCCGACGGGAGATTCGGTCACTCACTGACCAATCAACGGGCGGAGCGCATTGATTCCTCTCTAGAACTATTTTTCCTAGTCCTGTTGGTAGAACAGAGGAAAGGGAGAGAGCCATGAGCCAGCGTGATTAACGGACGTCTCTCTCACATCGCTGCCACTGATTCCCCATGGAATGCTTTCGCGGAAGACGCTGCTGCTAGCTTCACCATGGACACTGACATACTATCTGTTGCTAGCTTCACCATGGACACTTACATACTACCAATCTTGTACGTTTACTATGTAATAAACCATTCTTTGTTGTTATTCTAAAAGCAAGTTTCGTCATTCATTTGTGTGCCTAAAAAATATAGTGTTGGGGAAATTAAGCATTTCCCATAACCCCTATAATAGAATAACAATCGTCTAAAAAATTAGTTCCGAAAGCGTTCTGATAGAGTGTTCGTTAGAGTACCGATGAGGTCAATCGAGGACATAATTTTATGACCGTTATTAGAGAGTTATAGCAATAACATATACAGACTGGGCATCATTAATCTGACATTACTGGAACCTGCAGAATTACGCATAAGTTATTTTCGTAGATTACTGATGCTTATTTTTCTAATGCATATAATCCAACTGCTAAAGACTTTACCCTACCTTTAAAATACCTTGAAAATCGGTAAATACTGATCAATAAGAGAATGATAAAAATTAAATGAAAATCAAGTTCTGTACAGTTTCTGTTATGGACAATATACGGTGTTTGTAGTTCATGAGAAATATTTCCAGTATCCATTGGAGCCAAGACTGGGTTTAAATGCTGGTAAGTTATAATAATGCAAAAACAACAAGTACAAATGCCTTACCACCATTTATTGGTGTCATGTAGAAAAATAGATTAACCTTCTGAATACTTATTATTTAAACATGGACGTCCATCCGCAATGAGAAGAACGTCTAGTCATGGAACAAGCAAAAAGTGGATAACGCTTTCCAGTCGTACGTTCGTCTCTCTGAACTACTGTATTCTCAATCCATGTTCTCATTTCGTTAAACCTTTCTTCATTCAATTTTTATTTGCAGTATTTTTCTTACTTACAGTCTTATTAACCAGCAACTATGAGCGTTATACAAACTTTATAACAGAAAGTGCTCAAAACATCTGTTGCCGCTGCTAGCACCACAACACAGTAGTGGCAAAGTCGTGTGTTGACCCAGGAAATCTGAAATTGGTTTCGTGAAAATTAGTGCCAGATTATGAATTAAACCAGATTACTGATTTTTCGATTTATAATAGCCACTCTGTATTCTGGTTACCCTCAATAGACATCAGCTCCATTGCAAGGGTTTAATAAGAGTTATCTCTCCTAGCATAGACAGTAGAATGAGAACCAATCACTCTAGTAGGTTGAATGAAGGGTTCAGTTTGAAATTCCAAGGTTACGAAATGCAACAGGTTCTTTAAGAAGGCCGGAAGATACATTATAACATTAACACTCAGGATGGGAATACCAGTTTAAATAAATCATTATATAATTATAATTTGTCATGTCTGAAATTCGGACAGAAACTGTATAGAATGTTTTTCTATTATATGTATCTAAATTATATATATATATATATATATATATATATATATATATATATATATAATGAACCTAATTACAGTAATGCAACACTAATAATAACAGACTAAACTCCAAAAATAGTGCTAACTTAACAGTAATTTAAACCGTCTTGTAACCCTGCGAGAACTACCTCGTGGGTTAAATAATGGGGGAGAAAAAAAGAAACAAACAGCGCACAAGAACAATACGTCCAGTGCCCGTTAGAAAGAAAAAAAAAACAAGACGAAACCTTAACAGTAAAGTGCTCGATACGAAAGTACGAACGTACTAAAGTAGAGCGAGAATACAAGAAATCTAGAAGCGAACCACCACCAGGTGGTGGCTCGCTTCTAAATTTCTTGTATATATATATATATATATATATATATATATATATATATATATATATATATATGGTGTATGGGTAGGTATGTGAAGGCTATCACAATGCGTTTAGTATAATAAAGGAAGGTAAAGAAGGTGTTGGGTATTATCTATTTGTTACTCATTAATATTTTGAGATCAGAATCTCATCTTCAGAATGATAAGAGAGCTTGGTTTCAAGTTGTCCGTTGCTATACTCTCCTATATATATATATATATATATATATATATATATATATATATATATGTTCTTTTTATCAGACGATGACCAACTGACTCTACTATACTGTGCAGTCGACAAAATAAAGAACAAACAACGCGCATGCGTGAAATTAAAAATATAAAATGGCGACAATTTACCCATCGCCCCCTATATAGTGCTGGTAATTATGATAGTAAAGAATTAATTCAAAGAAAACGTTTTAAATAATTTAGATTAGGTAACCTCGTCAATAAATAATATGGGTGATAGAGAGATTTCTAGTGTGCAGTTCCCCATTATAAACATTAGTATATTTGTGATATCCTAACACCTTAATACAATAGCAAGGACCAAAATAGCTAAAAGAAAGTAATGACATATACGCATTGTTCGTGAAGAGAGTTTTATGCTGCTAAGTCATACCATAAATTATATACAAATATAGCTGTCACTATTTGTCTCATACCTAGAAACTATAACGCATATGAGTTCAACAAGCAGTGTGAACGGTAATTTAGAAAGTGTTACATGTAATATTTTCCGAAATTAAAACAACCAGGCCAGTGATGTTTTCTATACTGCTCTGGGCTTATGACGTCTATATTTGTCCTAGCGGCCTAGACTTACAGCCACTTCACATTGAAACACAAGTTATTGTACAATCACTGGAGTTAAACAACGTCAAGCTTGGTCAGCAATTAGATGGGTGACCGCTTTGAATTACCACGTACTCTAAGCTTAGATATGCAAGTGGTGTAAAGGATAATGGCTTAGAATTGTAAATCATATGGTCGAGTTCTAATTGGGGGGGGAATCGTTATATTCAATTACATGCAAATACCCTTAGGAAAAGTATTAATCTACCTCTTCTCCCTTCAGATATGAGTTGACTAGCAGTATAGCCCAGCGTTGCTCGGGCGTAATGAAAGCTTTAAAACTAATCCATGGTCCTGGAGCTCAAACTCAGCCTAAAGAATATTTGTGTGAAGTTTGGTGAGAATCGGATAAAAATTGTGGATTTGTATAAAGGACATACAGACAGATAAACAGACACACACACAAACATCTTGCCTTTTATATATATATATATATATATATATATATATATATATATATATATTATCGATTTTCTGCACTATTGTAAGAACTGCAACCTTGAAACTTCTGAATATCGTTTCTTATGTCTTTGTCTATGAGTGTATCAAATTTGATTAAAATCGGACCACTCCTTCTATAACCCGATTTTTTCGATTATCGATTTTCGATATTTCTCGGGAGTACCTCGACACAAAACCTAGCTAAGAACACTTGCAGATGCTTATAGTACAACTGTGTAAATTTTCAAGTAAATCGGTTCAGCAGTTTCGGAGTTTATAGGTAACGGACACACACTCACAGACACACACACACACACACACACACACACACACACACACACACACACAGAGTTCCATTTATAAATAAGTTTAGATTATTAAGATTTGTATCAGTAAATCATTATTATCTAAAAATAATTCTTACAATCTAAAAATATTTTCTGGCTTTAAATAATCTACAAAATGGTGATAAGCCATAAAAACAAATCAGTCATTCAAAACAATCCAGATGTGTGCTTGTCAAAATAACGAGATTAGATTGAAGTCACTATTTAGTCAATTACTCAACTGTTTTATTCGTCATTTTCTTGTTTCATAAATGGCAAACGTTAGTCAAGTCAAAATATTTGTATTCTTAAAAAGCAATTTTACTAAACAATTTTTAACAAAAAAAAATGTATTTTCTGCTTTTCGTAGTATTTTTTTTAATTAGAAATTTATCAGGGGTAAATTTATTTTTCTTTTACACTACTAAAGTAGACAAAGGAATCATTTATGCCAATGACTGATATTGGTGAAAATTAATCTTGACACATGTGAATAATGAGAATAACAAATTTTTAATTGACAACAAAAATTGTAAAATAAATATTTCTTAATTATACATTTCCTTTGTTTGAGCTTGGTAGAAGTTGTGTGAAACTGCTGCATTGGGTTAAGAGATTGTTTTACTCTAAAAACCTGCTGCAATCCAAGTCTTGACCTATTAACAGGTGCAGACAGGTATACATTTAAATCATTTTCACATCCAGTTAAAGCTTGGAAATGTGTGTCCACATCCTCCTCGCCTGAAATCTCAGAAGATTAGCACCATAAAATAACATTTTCCTATCCTTATTATATTAGCGTCTTGTCCAACTTGTTCAGAAATGTCTAGACTATCATCCGGATGATTTAAACATTTAAAAGAAAGATGATTAGGGTGAAGTCATAAAGGTTTTATTTTCTAAAAAATAAGAACTGCTAAGTATGTACACAAATGTGCCACATGCCTTTTCTTCGACACTGGAAAGTAAAGATAGCCAATGTTACAAAAGTTGTCTTTACTGACAAGTCTAACAGGTCATGATTCAAAGGGCTGTGTTTTCCCTACCTATGAAAAAAAGCATCCCTTCATAATGTCTAGCCCCCAAAACTACTTTCTGTACAGAAGTGGTCATATAACCGGCCAACCGTGGTATATACTAACTGGGAAAGAGAAAGGAAAGTTATTTCAACCTTATGATTAGTAATGGTAAGTTAATATATACAAATGTATCCATATAGTATTAGTCATCTTACGGATAAAAACTTTCTACTTTGTCTTTCTTCTTGGGTAAGCAATCGATTCCTGATGACCTTTCAAGATAATGAGACCATCGCAAATATAGTGCTAGGGTAAATAAAATTATTTTGATTAACAAATCGTGCAGCAGAATCAGGCCATAAATATGACCAGAACAGTGTGAGTTCGTTAAAGACACCGAAACAAGGAACGCGATACTCATGCTCAATATGCTGTCAGAAAAAGCAATAGAAATGCAGAAGAACCTGCATCTGTGCTTTATAGACTACGCAAAGGCGTTTGACAAAGTACACCACAGACACTTGTTAGGAATGCTTGGCAACCTCGACATATTCGCGAAAGACATTAGGATAATCAAGAACCTATATTGGTAGCAAACCGTTTGCATATGGACAGAAAACGAATTCAGCAGATATACAAAAATACAAAGAACTGTAAGACAAGAATGTGTTTTCTCACCGGATCTATTCAACCTGCACAGCGAAACAATTCTGAGAGAGCTAGAATCCTGGCCAGGATAAGAGGAAAAATATTAAGAGCGACAAGGAAGAAGGCCAAGTGGAAGTCCATGATTGTCTACGTCCTGAGGGGACACGGTACATAAAGAAGAAGAATACATCAGCTGTTCCCAATTGGTTGTCTATAACAAAGTCATTTGATTTAGGTTGACATCGCAAATAATAACGCCATTAAGGCATCAGAAACTCTCTTCTTTTGAGCAACCAGATAGAAGATTATTTGTTGCGGAGGCCGAAATACCACATAGGTTTGTGCTATATGAGTTCTGTTTGTACGCGAACGCGACGAAAACAACACGTGAAATAATGTGATGGCATTAATAATAATACAAGTAATTGTAGTGAATACCACTATAATTACTTGCATATTATTACCGACATCAAATTTTTGTGAACTAGCAGTATAGCCCGGCGTTGCTCGGGTGTAATGAAAGCTTTAAAACTAATCCATGGTCCTGGAGTTCAGACTCAGCCTAAAGAATATTTGTGTGAAGTTTGGTGAGAATCGGAATAAAAATTGTGGATTTGTATAAAGGACATACAAACATATAAACAGACACACACACAAACATCTTGCCTTTTATATATATATATATATATATATATATATATATATATATATATTATCGATTTTCTGCACTATTGTAAGGAACTGCAACCTTGAAACTTCTGAATATCGTTTCTTATGTCTTTGTCTATGAGTGTATCAAATTTGATTAAAATCTGACCACTCTTTCTATAACCCGATTTTTTTCGATTATCGATTTTCGATATTTATAGGAGGTACCTCAACACAAAACCTAGCTAAGAACACTCGCAGACGCTTATAGTACAACTGTGTAAATTTCAAGAAAATCGGTTCAGCCGTTTCGGAGTCTATAGGTAACTGACACACACAGAGAGACAAAGTTCCATTTATAAATAAATTTAGATATTGAAGTATTGAAGAGACTTGCTTTTAATTACAGTCTGTGACAGCATAAAAGATGCGCAGACCTATTATACGCACCTCAATTTCAGTAGGGCATATACAGGAAAAAATATTTGCTTTTCATAATCCTGCCCGCATTCTCCATGCAATGAATGTTTCGCAAGCAATGAATGTTTTGCAAGCAAGGTTAACCCCGCTGTTTCATAAACCAGTAACACTAACATCATGATCCTGAAAAACTCTTGATCTTTTGTTCTTCTACTGATATCCTGGCTTTGTTAGTTATCATTTTGGGGGTATCATGTCTGTCTAAATTCCTATGATCTACCATACGATTTTATTTTGAAGTTCAAGTCAATGTGAGGCTAGGTAATGAAGGTTATAATTGTCTTTCTTTTATCTGTCTTTGCTTGATTTTGCTGTTGCCAGATAGGTGTATCTTTTGGTAGCTAGCAAGCAGAAAGCTCTTTTTAATGCTCTTGTTTCCATGCAATTTAGCATAGTCCATCTATGAGCTTGGTACAAGTGACCGTCTGAGGGAAAATTATAGTCTACGCTAGTGAGCGTTGGATATGCAATATCAACTACAAAGAAATTGTTGCTAACACAGACAACATTTTGGGGAGAAAAAAGTCTCCAAGGTTTCCAATGTTCTCTCTACATAAAAAACATAAGAAAAAAGTCTTGAAGAATTTAATACTCACATGGCATATTGTGAAGCAGCGAAAACCAGTAGATTTGAGAAAATATACCGAAAGACAAAGATTGGCCATAAAGCAAAGGGTATTACTAAAATGAACAAAAAAGAAAAAAAAACAAGGCGCTATGGAGAAGAGAAGAGTGGTAATCGCCCACGCCCTGATGGGACATCGCATGTAGAGAGTGTGGACCACTGGTTACTACTGCTAATGAGATGATAATTTTCCACAAAGATAAGCAGATTTCACTGGGTAAGTTTGATAGACAATACATACGGTGTTTTGGAGTGTTCAGTATTTCTATTTTTATTTAAACTTTGCAATGAAAAATTATAAAATATCGTAAAATGTTAAAAAAAAAATATAAGTGAAAAAAGGAAGTAGTATAGGATTATGAAGGAGCGGATTTTTTACGTTCTTTGATTCACTCTGTTTAAAAACGAACTTACTTCATTCACTGTGTAGTGTGATGTTAATTACGGTGTATAATTGTAATATTTTTGGCAATGAATGGCTAGTTGAGTAGAATCATCCAAACGGTTGGATGTAGGCCATGCAGTTACATTAACAAAGGACCTATTACATGCTTTTTTTCACGAACAGCATAGTCTATATTTGGTTAAATGTGAGACGAACAAGTAGACGATAATGAAATTTGACAAACGTCGGTTTTACAAATCATTGTTACAATTTCTAAAATATAGTTTTGCCTTTTTGAGAAATGTTATCGCTTTCTTCGAAATATCTAATGCTAGTGTTTGTTTATTTAATTCTTATACAGAAATGACAAATTAGATAGGTGAGTTGTAATGGGTACGAATAATCTTTTATGCTCCGTGGTAGATCGTGGTTCTCTACAACTTCCTATCTTTTGTACCTCTAAGCTATGCTTGTTCTCTTACCATCCCCTCGAGTCTATGTGTCTTTCGTTCTAATTTTCTTTAAAATTTCCTCGCTGCTCACATGTTCCGTCCATGGTAATCTCAGCATTGTTTATTTAAACAAATATTAACCCTGAAAGTCTATACAAAAACATTCAGTCAGTCAGTTAAGTGCCATACGTGAAACACGCTTGGGCGATCATGTCTCGAAAGAGACGTGACTGACTGGGCAGAAGATTATCCCGCAGTAGTTTACCATTGCTTTCTGTGGTAGACTGGTTACCAGCCAAGGCTATAGAACCCAAACTGTCCTATTATTTAACCCATAACTGGAAGGAAGAGACGTATTAATTCCTTTCCCAAGGGTATTTGCGCGTAAGTGAATGCAATGAATTCAAGTGGAATTCGAACTCGGCTCCCCGATTTCTCGTTCCGAGCCGATATCCACTGCACAGGAAACATAAAATGTGACATTAAAAATAAACGGAAATATAGGGTTATGATGTAAT
The DNA here is from genome assembly GCA_037127315.1 of Ascarosepion bandense. Lineage (NCBI taxonomy): Eukaryota > Metazoa > Mollusca > Cephalopoda > Sepiida > Sepiidae > Ascarosepion > Ascarosepion bandense. The sequence goes on along the minus strand of JBBBDQ010000886.1, from coordinate 5,456,093 downwards.
TTTTTTTATATCATGATTAATTTGAAAATTCATATTTCACACTGCTGTTTGTCAGTGTATTTAAGTTATAAATAACTGTAAAACCTTCAGGTGTAATGTAGGTTTTAAACAACTTTAAACTTTAATATATTTAAAATTATGAAACTCTTTCTGACACTACCCTCCTGTTTCATTTTATACACACATACACACACGTATTCACGAAATTGACATTACACTGCACGTCTGTCGGGAAAATTTCAAAATAATATTAAGCTCAAGCTCCAGAAAATGGCAACCCTCGTCCCTACTTCTTCTTCGGGAAGATGTTAGGATCATTACCCAGCGCCTGATGCGTAGCTTAAAAAAGGAAGTACCAAAGGGGCTTTAGCAATTTTCCCACCTATTGCCGTAAAACTCACTTTAAACTGACCTTGTGTCATATTAGGTAGCGATGAAGGCGCGCTGAAAAATTCACTTAGATATAAACGATGGTAAAAAAAAAAAAAGAAAAAAAGTAGACTAGATACTGCACATGTATGAACATAACGTTCAGAAAACAGATTCCGTGCTGCAGAATACATCAGTCAGTTTAAGTACCATACGTGATACACGCTTGGGCGATCATGTCTCGAAATTAACTCAATGCAACAAAGATTAAATTTATTTTGCTGTTGGGATGATCGTTGTCGTGTGATCTACGATGTCAGTTGGGCGAGATGGTATGACGTTGAAAGACCCGAATCTATCAATGAATCCAATATTAACATCACTGATAACGTAGCCAGCGCATCCCTGCGATGTGTATTGAGAGTAAAGTCTTTAAATGGGTTTTATCCGCAATGTTTTGGACGGTTTGAGGATTTGATAGAAAGTAAAAGCTCATAGTATATGGAATAATTATATGTATACGGAGATAACTTGGAATGTAGATAACTAATAATCTTTGACCGTTTGCGTGCGCGTATTCATTCATTCGTCACTGGCAGTCATTATCTTAACAATATAAGATATGCAAATAACACAGTGCTGATAGCAGACATGGAAAGGAAACAACAAAACCTTTTACAGAATTTAGTGAAAGAAAGCGAGAAGAAAGGACTAAATATAAACTACAAGAAAAAATGTATAATCTTCATCAAAAAGAGAAGCCCAAAATGACAATTACAGGTCGAGGAATCTAAAATCAATCAGGTACAGAAATTTAAATACCTGGGAAATTTAATTGGAGTAGATAGATCTATCTATCGCCCGGTTCACACTCCACCCACGTCTATTGAACAGGTTATGAGGCTTATCCCTTGTTCCCTGTTTAGGATGTGGTTTCCGGCTTTCTCTTTTCCAATCTTTTCACTATTACGTAGCCCCCTGCACATCAGTGGTGCTACCGCCTTGCGCGGGGTGATACGATTTTTTAAAAAAAAGTGTTCTAGCAGAGGACAGAAAGTGCGACACTGAGATCCGAATGCGTATTGGGATGGCCAAGGACGCATTCCAAAAGTTAAGCAGAGTATTGACAGACACGAAAATTTCGTTGGAAACAAAGTACTGGACTATTACGTGATATCTGTCTTCATATATGGCAGCGAATGCTGAACAATCTCATCAAAGATGAAAAAGATACTCAAAGTAATAGAAATGTGGTTCTACAGAAGGATGCTGAGAATACCATGGACCGAACATGTGAGCAACGACGAGGTATTGGAGAGAATGGAAACAAAAATTAAACTTATACTTGACATAATGAGGAGACATTTGACATGTCTGGAACACGGGTCGAGGAAGGAGGGCATGAAAAATTTGATACTCACAGGACAGATAGAGAGGAAGAGAGACAGGGGAAAGCAGCGCGTGACATACCTAATGAACTTATGGATGGCAAAACAACGTTTGGGAGAAATAAGACAGAATATATTAAGAGCTACAAGGGACAGGAAGATGAGGAGGACCATAATCGCCTACGTCCTGAAGGGACACGGCACATAAAAGAAGAAAAGTCAGAACTACTCAGTGGAAAAGTTGAGGAAGACAAATATTTTTAGCGTCAACTCACACCATTATTATATTGACGTCGGCAAGTATACAGAATGAATATATTTATATTTTGAAAGACTAGACCGAGCCCATTTTGACTTCCTTGTTTTATTTGTTGCCCTATGCCTGATTTGCTACGTTACTGTACATAAACTTCGTTAAATTGAATTTATTAATCGTTAAATGTTATTTAAAAGCGAATAGGCCTGTCCTAACATAACTGCTCAAAAGCTAAAATAGTATAAAACATTAATTACCTTGAAATGTTTGACTAGACTATTTATTTATCAAATTTCTTTATAAAATCCAATATTCGTTTTCAAAAGAAACAAATTTCTTCTCTGAAGCCGAAAACAAGTTTGTTTTTGCTAACATGAAACCATAAATTATGCAATAAAAATCAACTTTCCTGAAATAACCACGAGGTTTTATCTGCAAGCCTCATGTGATTGCATATAAAAAAATTTTGTAAAATTCCACCTACAAACTCAGTCTGTTTAATTTTTTTTTTTATCTTTCACCACAGAAGACGATATTTTAAAGTGTGTATGTTTGATGTATGTGGATATCGGCTCAGAATGAAAAGTCAAAGAGCCGAATTCGAATTCCAGTTCAATTCATTGCATTCACATACGCGCAAATACCCTTGGGAAAGGTACGAATCCGTCTGTTCTCTTTCCAGCTATAAGTTAAATAGCAGGACAGATTCAGTTCTATAGCCTTGGCTGGCAACCAGTCTACCGCAGAAAGTAATGGCAACCTAATGCGGGAAAATATTTTGTTCAGTCAGTCATATCTCTTTCGGGATATGAACTCTCAAGCGTGTATCACGTATGGTAATTAACTGACTGGTGTTTGATATGCGTATCAAAATATTACCTATAAAATTAGGTATCTTCAAAGATTCGCTAAAAAATGAGTCTGCGTGATGAAAAAATATCCAAAGCAAAGTTTTATCGTCAAAATATTTATGCTATTATTAAGAGGAAAGACTAAAGAAATTTTTGATAATTAAATAAATACTTTAATACTTTTTAGACCTTTGAAATTTTGGTTAAAAATCTTATTTGCGTCAACGAGTGACCATAAATTAGTATGGAAAATTTGAGTGTCTTTTTGCAGTGAAAAACATTGATTTGGAAAGTTTTGCAAAAATCAGATAATTGTCGGATTTAAATGAAACTTGTTGACTTATTCACAAATGAAATTTTAGAAACATTTTTTTTTAAATTTTTGTAAAAACTTTTGTATGTTTGTTTATAAACGTGTTGATTTTTGTAAATATGGAGGTTCATACACAAAATTATAAAAAAATAAGAATGGTAACTGCAGTAAATTTAAAATTCATTGGTAATTTTCTAACATTTTCTCCACAAGCGTCTTCGTAAGTAAGACTATAAAGCCAAAGTAACTAAAATTCAATAAAATATTAGAATGTTTAAAATATTGTCATTTTTAAGATTACTGGGTAGTTAAAAATATTTTCCCCTTACCTAAATCTCACAATTGCCAGGTTATCGATAAATGTATTAACCTCATAAGAACACCCATCTACTTGTTAGAAACTATATTCTGCAATATTTTAAACTGAAAGTAATATTGAATTTGTTGTAATTCAGATTAATTAAACTTTAAATTAGTTAATCTTTATCAAATAACATTTTAGAAATTACATTATATTTTTTAAAGTTTTTTAATGAAGAGAATTATGTCATGTTGACATGGTTGATTTTACACACGCACACACACACACACACACGCATATATATATATATATATATATATATATATATATATATATATATATATATATATATATATGAAATGATGATATATATTTTTATCAAGAATAGTATTGAGGAAATTGTAAGACAAAACGGAAAAGTTTATTTGTGACGCGGTTCATTTGTTACATATTTTTGAAAATGTATGACAAAGTGGGAAAGTTTACTTGTGACGTATTTCGGCCTTCATCGGACTAAATTTGTTATGTTGATACGACTGCACATGCGCGCGAATCAAGGAGTGCTGGGAAATTTTACATTTTTTAATCTAGTCGAATTTATTCATTTAGAGTCTTTTTCTTTTCATCACTTTTATAACTACACACACACACACACACACACACACACACACACACACACACACACACACACATATATATATATATGCTTATATTGGCTGATTTTTGCATGTAAAAAAAACTTTTGTTAATTAAAGTTGAATTTTGTATGAAGCCCTCGGTGAAGACCGTACTCACAACCAAATAGTAATGGTTACTTAGACTATTTTCTTTAAATATCACCCCACTCTGAGGTGTCATATGCATATAGGTAAATCAACAAGTCTGTAGTCTAATAATAAAAAAGCGTTTATTTTTTTGTAACAAATATTTATTTTTCCATATTCATATTTCTTGTCAATCCACTTCAGTCCGTTAAGTACCATTTGTGAAACACGCTTGGTCGATCGTGTCTCTTTCGTGACATGACTGACTAGGCAGAATATTTTTCCCACAGTAGGTTGCCAGTTCTTTCTGCAGTAGACTATTTACCAGCCAAAGTTATAGAACTTAATCTGTTCTGCTATTTAGCTCATAGCTGGAGGAAGACGAGATGGATTAATACTTTTCCCAAATGTATTTGCGCGTAAGGAAGTGCAACGAATTCAACTGAAATTCGAACTAAGAAATTACAATTGTTCTTGTTTATTTTGATACTATAATCAATTTTGAAGGTCCTTAAAATTTTATTGCCTACGATTCTGCTCCAAAATATCACTTTCCAATATTGTCTTCTAAGTTGTGTTATCTATTTCCTCAAAAGATCCAACATGTTTACTAACCATCAGTTCCATCCAATCTAGCTCTATATTCATTACTAAAAATTACTGTTGATAAATCTTTTTACATGTACTTCTTTCGCTGTACTTAAACTTTTTTTAATGTTTACTAACAGGTAAGTTCTTCAAGTTCGCTCCAAATAAAAGCAGTATATCATGAATACTTTACCAACACGGTTGGTTAATACCAATTTTACTGTGAAAACATTGACTTGCATAAAATCTGAGGATGCAATAGAATCACTTAGAGAAATTTATAAAACGTTCTTTCCCGGTTCAAAAGAAAAAAGTACCAAATCCTCTTAAGATTCATTTTATATTGGAGTGTCTTTGTTATTTTTTTATTTTATTTTATTAACAAAGGACGGATAAAATGAAAACAGATTGATTCATTTTTAATTAATCAGAATAAAACATCGATCTTGAGTTTTACGGCTAGTTTATACTTGTTCAGAGCGAAATTAATTCTAGACCCTGCGTCACTTGCAATTCAACTGAAATGACTAGCGATTGTGTTTGCACCGGAAATATTGTGTGTGTATATGTACCTTGAATACTTGAGGTTTCAGAGAATTGATTTTAAATTAAACAACCAACAAATATTTTTTTACATTATTTACATTGTTCGGACTGTTGTCCTCCTCTTTATTGCTATATTCACGACGTTTCGGCTGTTGTACGCTCCTGCCTTCTTCAGGTGATTAGAATTTTGAACTAAACCCATTATTTCGATCACTCACCTTGAAGAAACATGGCCCTTCGATAAAAGCGTTGGTTGGATCAAGTGACTTGACCCAAAGGGTTGTGAGTTCAGTACCTGGCTACAGCAGTGGTAAACAACAAACTTAAAGAGTTGAGTTAAAAGGGAGATAACTAAGACATCCGAAAGTGGCATGACTCATGGAACAAGAACAATCTACCCCAGTGAACGAAATAAAAGGTTCAGTTCAAAATTCCAATCGCCTGAAAAAGGTCGGAGCGTACAAAGACCGAAACGTCGTGAATATGGCAATAACAATAGTCCGAACAATGTAAATAATGTAAATAATTACAATACCTCATCTCAGAAATATAAGCAGATACCACAAATATTGCTTTAGATTGAAAATGATGCATTTAACCTTTCAAAGTTTTCCATGCGTTAAATCAGTGAAGTTGCTTAATTATTGTAAATTGTTTTAAATGATTTTAAATGGCTAGGGCCGGTGAGACCCCCCCCCAACGATCGGGGAGGAGCTTGATTGGCGGTACCGAGAAATGCTTTTTTGCTTTCGCTATCCTATCAACATTTTCTTTTTTTATACCTACATTTATATACGTTACAAATTAACCTAAGCACAACTGGCTATTGAAGTATGAAAAAGTTTCGCGAATTTTGACGTCGTTCTGGGTATTTTTTCTCGTCCAAATCCGTGAATTTGTTTTGCTTATGCTAAGTTTCGAAAAAAAAACTATTTAAAATCACTTTTTATCCATAATGTTAAATGTTAAAGTATTCAACTTTTAACAAGAAAAATATTTTTTAAAAATGTTAAAATTTGTTGTAAAACATTGTTAATTTATTTAAAATGTAATGATCTATTATGACATGTCTCTAATTTGGATGTTTGCATTTATATTCCATTATTCTAGTTGAATTGTTCACCTATATAGCATTATTATACATACATCATTAGATTACAATAAAATTTGTATTTCATATGAATACTACCTTGTGAAAATTGAGATGTAGTAGAGTGAAGAACCCGAATCATAGAATCAGGGAGGGGCCACGAAACCCTTGCACCGGCTCTGGTTGCATAGTTCATTTAATAGAATGATTTATATCGGTGTAGTTGTGGTGCAGTGGATATCGACTCGGAACGAGAAATCGGGTAGCCGAGTTCGAATTTCAGTTGAATTCATTGCGTCCACTTACACGCAAATACCCTTGGGAAAGTATTTAATCCGTCTCTTCCCTCCAGTTATGGGTTAAATAACAGGACAGATTGGGTTCTATAGCCTTGGTCGGCAGCCAGCCTACCGCAAAAAGCAATGGTAACCTACTGCGGGATAACGTTCTGCCCAGTCAGCCATATCTCTTTCGAGACATGATCGCCCCAAGCGTGTTTCACGTATGGCACTTGACTGAGACAAAATACGTTTTCTCAATTCTATCTGCAATTTGATAATTTGAAAGTAATCCTTATACACAGTTTTTCATGGGTATTCAGTTTTAAATTACATGTAGTTATTTAAAAAATGTCTTTGTCTGAAAAAATAGTGACTGTATCTATTACGGCCATTAACATATGAGAAAAACACGAATGTCTAAAATTTTATCTCTACAAGAAATACCTCGCTATGAACGCACAGTAATCAATTCCATGTAGAAGAAGAAAAAATATTAATTCCTTCACTTTCAATCTATCGCCATTCATCTTAAATCTGGGGAAATAATTACTGTAATTATTACCAAAGCAATATTGGCTAAGTATTTATCATAACGAAACCAATAAATTTTTAGTAGTTTTTAGAATTGTGCTTTTTTTTACCCATTCTTCCTCACCTCCACCACCTTCACCCCCACCCCCACTCCTAAGTAGATTCTGTTTTTATGTGTCATAGAATTCTTTTTTATCAATTTATACGAACATGTATTATAATATTTTAGCTTATTGTTCTTATCAAGGTTTAATATAGATTCTCGACATGTCATTTCAACGAACCCGCTAGCTATTCTCAAGTGGTCATTATTTTATGATAGCGGTTCTTCCTCATTCCTGTTAAATCGGATTATATTATTTCATTTGTGGTGATACCGACCGAACAAAAGCGATGGACCGGATGTTCGCACCCTCACGACCAAAAAGCAAATGACCAAAAGTCGTCGGTGCGCATCCCGGCTTCGCGCAGATGTTCCGGTTGAAAACTAAAAAATAATTAAATGTTAAATTTCCAGTTCGCGAGCCTACGCGAATTTTATTTATCGGCCAATGGGAAGCCCAGAATTAAATACGGATATGAATTCCCAAATGATCTGCTGCGAACCAAAAAAAAGATATAAAAAGCCGACAAAGAAAGCATCGCCAGACAGACCTACCCACACAGACTGACTCGCGACAGACGAGAGTAATTAGTATCTCCCTTGACCAAGTCAAGTAGCTTACTATGTTCGTCGTCTTCACCTCCCTTTTCCTTCGTCCCTGTCTCAAAACTACTTACTGATCTAATGAGCGAATACATCAAAGACATTCCTTACTTACAACGCTCCCACATTCTTAAGCATTAATTCTCTTTTCAGCATTTTATTGGCATGAACATTTTAACGTCCGTTGGACCCATATGTAAAGGATTACTTTAATTGTAAAAACCTTTATTGATATGTATATATATAAAATGTTATTTTTCAACTCAATTTGCTTTTCTTGATTTATAATCTTTATGACTTATAGTGGGCTATCTACAATTCCGTTAATCTTCAACAACATAATACTACCCTTCACTAGAACGGATTCTCCACTATACACTAACTGATTGAACTCAACTATTAAAATAAATAATGTTTTTTCGCACATCGTTACAATTGTTATTTATGTGTCATATGTCTTTGGAATGTGGATAATCAGAGCTCTCCATAACTTCCTATCCGTTGGAGTTCTAAATAATATTTTTCCCTTCACCCTCTTTCCTATTCATATTCTCCTTTATTTACACAAACTAGTCAGGTAGCTTACTCGCTGTTTCGCTCCTTCCCTCTTGCTTTCAATATGTACTGCGAGCGTCTGATTCTTCTCGCCCTTTTTACTTATTATGCGTCCCGAAATTTTCAGCACTTTTTCTAAGCACAAATGTCTTTCATTCCATTTTCCTTAAAACTTCCTTGTTTCTAACATAGTTTTCTCGGTGCCTTCCGATAGAACCACATTTCTATTGCCTCAAGTCTTCTCTTCATCTGTGAGGAAATTGTCTCACATTCACTGCTATGCAGTATAATTGATGCTACATATCAGTTCAGCATTTTTCTTTTTACCTAGCGAAAACTTTCTGTCTCTTAATACTTAGTTTAGCTTTTGGAAGGCACCTTTGGCTATTCCAGTAAGCCTTCGGTCTTCTGTGTCACATTTTTACCTTTTTAATTCCTATAAACACAAATTGCTATAAAATAATACATTCTTTTATTGTCTTCTGATAGGAACACCATAACAAACATCTGTTTGTTTTTATCAAAGTATATAAATTACTATAATGTCTTGCTGGTAATGATATTAAGTCTCGAACACAAACGACACAATGGAATTAACCTGATGTCCTATTGCAATAACTTGTCTCAGTGTACTCTCCGTAAAATTAGCAATTCATTGTTTCGACACTGCTTTTCTAATAAAGATATTTTCATGTTTGAAGACGTTTTTTTTTAGTTTCTGGGAAAATTCTAAATGATCATGTAAACGGCTAACTTGACCCTTAATTAAAAGACTTCTTCGAAATCTCTTTGGCGGGAATAGGATTTTTTGATTGAAATTCTCTCTCCAAAGGACAGGTAGAGATTTCAATTCTGTATAACTGATTCTATTTCTCCTTCAAGTTGGTGCCCCCCACTCCATTTTCGATACCTAGGTTTTAAATTTAATTTTTAGAAATAAAAAATACTTTTTCTTGAAACATTAATATTTGCTTAATTGAAAGCTAAATAATTAAATTTATTATTTCCACTAAGCAAAATACTCGAGTGTATTTCAAACAGAAATTATATTCATTAGAATCTAAAACTTTGAGATTTTTTTTTTTAATTTTCAATTCCTCGGTCATTTTTTGAGCGATCGACACATTTGTAAACAAAAGTTAATTCTCGATTTTAAAAATCTTGCAAAAATAAAATATACATCTCTCACTCGTTATTTTTATAAAATTAGCAAATTTAAAGTTAAATTAATCTGATTTAAAACAAATATTATTTGTTTATGACACGAAATTTAGAATAAAAGTATTTCTTAATCACAAAGGTCTGACTCGTTGAACTTTCAAATAAGCAATCACAGCACCTATTATCAATCATCTCTGGAAGTATGGTAACCAAAAGTTGATATAACCTAGTTTAACATTTAGTAACCCTTGAAACACGTGACCTTTTAATGATAAGTATCTTATAAGTTTCCATAGTAAAAGAAACTGTGCAGTTTAACATAATAAACAAATTTAGACATTATTTTAAAAATCTTAATTCTAAATGATTTGTATTAAGCTTTTCAATTTTCGATTTGTAAATAAAGTCTATTTTTAATGAATTAATAACCAAAGACACTGAGTAACTGGAAGAAATTTAAAAAGATGTTTGAAAGTTTAATTAGCAAAGAAAAAAATGAAAACGATTCTTATAAAAGTTCATTATTCATCGAATTTTTTTATTCTTCAGAATATGATATCCTAAAATTATATTATTTATAAAATCAATTAAAACTTTATCTACATTAAAATTGGCGTAATTTTAATGCATTTTTGATTTTACTATATGGAGCAGATTTTCGGAAAAATGGTCTCGTAATTAAAAAGAATAAAATTACACGATTTACATTCTCCAATGAGTCCTGTATTAAATTAATAAATAAAAAATTAGTGTGCATAATGTATTTCTAGAAGTTTTATGCAATTACCTGTAAAATTTTAATACTTTAAAAAAGTATTTTCCAAGATTTTCTAAAAATAATAATTACATAAATAATTTAATTCACTTGTGAATAAGTCCTGAAAGTTTCATTAAAATCAGGAAATTAGTTGATTTTTTGCAAGAATTTTCAAATTAATATGTCTTTCAACGCAAAAAAACTACTTGCGTAATATTACGTTTTGTTTAATAGTCACATTACATAAACAGCGTGAATCGCTGAAGGAACTGAAGGAAAACAAAAAATAAATTTTAAACGAATTCTCGAACGTGTTAGAAAAAATTTAAAAATTAAAAATAAAATAATGACAACAAATCTTTCCTCTTAATAATTTTGATGATAAAACTTTGTTTTTATTAAGTTTGAGCCCTTTTAACATCTTGATATGCTGTTTTTCGGCAGTTGCGTGGAGGTACCTTCAAGAAATAGCAATCATAACTTGTGTTTTTCAAAATATTTTTGCTCTGATCTTATTAAGTTTTCGCTTGACTGAAATAATTGAGTATTTTCTCTCAGATCAAATGTTATTGATATCATTTACTCTTCTTATTTTTCTGTTAACACTTTCCAGATAGTTACCTGGTTTCGAAGTTTTCAATTTGTTGTTCTTTCAGCCAGCTTTTATTTATTGTCATGCCTAAGAGTTTAACTTTCTGCAGTTTTCTTTCTCTGTCTGTCATTAGTGAATTTTGTTGGCAAGTCACTAAAGATGTCCTAAACGACATACTGACTGAAAAACCCACATGAAACTTATAATTCATTGACATGTTTTAATTCTCCACTACGTAACAGGCTATAATTGTTATGAAAATTATATGGTGTTTCTTAGTGCTTGTAAATTGCCTGTAACAAACTGTTTAAATCAGAAAATAGTGACTTGGCATTTAATGAGTCTCATTTGTGCTCTACAGTGAGGGACATCGAGCTTTAGGACAATATGGCGGCTGTGACTCGATGATATAAAAAATAGAAAGAAAGAAAACGTAATAGTGGTGGTGTATCCATAAACAATGTAACAAAGTGCTTAGAAATTTATCATATAACAAACACGTATCCAGAAGCCAGAAATTAAGCCGGGCAACAAGGTCACCTGATTTTTCTCAGGTGAAAAAGAAAAAGGAAACCGAAGTCATAATTAATTTTTATTCTGTCAGATTTCCATTTCACACAGCTATTAAAATAGAAACAAAACGAGTGAATTGTTTTTAGAGAGCAAGTTGGATTTAGTAATAGAGAAACAGAAAGTTATCTTTATTGTAGTACAGTTAAAGATTCCAAGTCCGTTCTTTTTCTTTTTCTGAAATCGGAAAAATATAAACTTGCGACATATCCATCAAGAAAAACACGTAACACTATTCATTTTATTCTAATTTATTTATCAATTTTATTTATATAACCGCTTTATTTATTTATTTATTTATTTATTTGTTTCTTTGTTTGTTTGTTTGTTTGTCTGCTTGCTTCGGGTTGAAATAATACACAACTGAACTCCAGCGTTGCAGGAAACGCATTAACTCAAAATTGATAGCACTATAAACGTTCTATTTAACACAGAACATTCTTGCAAAATCGCAGATCAATTGGATTTTGTGTTGGGGATACCTGACGTCGTGGTGGTATTATAGTAATGTTGACATCAACTTGGCGACTTGTCGAAACGTTATGGTAACCCTACGAAAAATTTCGTACTGGTTGACATACTTTTTCGTCACTTAGAAGAAGATACGTATTGCTATGTGCCGTTTCCCTTCAGGACGTAGCCGATCATGACCTTCCACATCTCCCTATCCCTTATAGCTCTTAGCACCCCTTATCCTGTTACCCCTCCTAAACCCTGCTTCTCCATCCACCTGCTCATGCCAACCAAGTATGTCATGCGTTGTTTTCCCCTGTCTCTTCTTCACTCTATCAGTCCCGTAAGTATCAGATTTTCCAAGCCCTCTTACCTCATTACATGCTCCATAAACTTCAGCTGTTCTTTCCTGATATTAAATATCAATTTCCTTTCCGTTTTCATCCTTTCCAAAACCTCGTCGTTGCTCACATATTCAGTCCAAGTTATCCTCAGCATCCTTCTGTAGAACCACATTTCGGTTGCTTCCAGTCTTTCCCTCATCTTTGACGCTATTGTCCAACATTTACTACCATATTGAAGAACAGACATCACATAACAATTCAGTATTCTGTTTCCGGCGAATTTTTCCTGTCTCTCAATACTCTACTTAGCTTCTGGAATGTATCCTTGGCCCTCCAGTACACCTTTGGATCTCAGTGTCGTATTTACCGCCCTTTGTTAAAAAAACTTCTCAGGTATTTAAATTTCTGTACCTGCTTGATTTTAGTATCCCCGACAAGTAGTTGGCATTTTGGGCTCCTCTTTTTACTGATGACCATGCATTATATGTATAGAAGATATAAAATCTCTTCTTCGTATATTTTAATTGAGCATCACTAATTTGGATAATGAATACACATTCGAATAAATTTCTGGAATTTATTATCCACTTTCTGTTAGGGGAACTTTAGAAGGTAACGTATCGGTAATGTTATAAGGAGATTTTGCTGGCACGTTGTGGGGAGTGCCAAAAAATTAACATACAACCTCAATGTAACGTTACAGAAACGTTGTAACAATATCATTTTTTAGCCAGAGAGATTAATGACGCTTAATTGGAGTAGTTTTTATTTTAATGACAACCAGGTGTGACACAAGGCCAACTTGATCAATCACAAGTGAAAATCAAATCAGAGTTGCTCATGCTAGTTAAAAATACTAACCACTGCTAAAAAATAAATTTCTGTATAACCTACTTTTGGCTTTAATAATTGTGTGTTTCCTATCGGCAGCAGCGATCAGTGTTCGGATCTAGGTAAAATCCAGAATTTCGAATGCTGATTTTCAAAGAATACTGTCATTCCACAATTTGGAACATTGATACAACCGAATATTCTTATCCCTAATTTTTCTTTTTGTCATATTAAATAGTTTAAATAGCAATACATTTCTCTTATTTGTTAATAATATTTTTACAGATAACCCAATATTTATCATTCAAACTGATGATTGAAATAATCATATTTTAATTCTGCTTGTTCTTTTGATCTTACATAGCGCTTATATACGTTACGTTTCTGCCAATACCACATAAGTAATGAACGTTTTGATCACGAAGAAGAGAAAAACATATCAGAGACGCTGTTTAGTTTCAATGAAAGAAAGAAAGAAAGAAAGAAAGAAGAGGAGCTAGAAGAGACAATAACGGCTTCATATTTTTAATGTCTGCTTTAATGAAAAAACTAATCAATTTGAAAACTTTTCATTTGTACCCTCTTACTTCATTAAATAACAACCTGAATCCATACATATGATTATTATTGCAGTATTTAGCTACATTTGTTGAGCACAAATACAATAAAGGAATTTGTACAGGTACGTTGTAGTGGTAGGACTTATTTTTCATTAATTATTATGATTCATCAAAAGGCTCAAATAGGAAAACCCTGAAATTTATATATATATATATAGGATGTGCATTGTGGTGCAGTGGATATTGGTTCGGAACGAGAAATCGGGAGCCGAGTTAGAATTTCAGTTAAATTCGCTTCTTTCACTTACATGCAAATATCCTTGGGAAATGTATCAATCCATCTATTCTCTCTACATGGGTTGCATAGCAGGACAGATTAGGTTCAATTAACCGACCTTCCAATGTGCGATAATCAGCAATATTATTGGTCCTAATCTGGCAGTTCGATTTCAGTCACTTTTACACTACCGTAAGGTTGCCTCTCTTGTGTCTTTTCTATAAATATTTTCATGGTCATTGTTTGGATGAACTCTTCTCCATGGTATCTAGACGTTTTTTATTTTAAGCGCAGTACTAGACCTGCGTCTTGATCTCATCAATTTACAGTTGAGCTGGTTAGCTGTAACAGTAAATTCTATGCTAACAGTTTATTTCTCGAACTTCTCGCTTGTGGAACTCTCTTCCGGCTCCATGCTTTCCAGCCAACTTTTAAAAAAAAATGTGCAAAAATTTAAATACAATGTCAATCGCTATTTACTGTCCTCCTAATTACTCTTTCCTCTTCCTGCTCATTACTAATGTTTCTGTTTCTAATTTTTTCACACCCTGTAACCCCATGTGTCTTAGTGGTTTTACTCCCTTGGATGGGTTTATACCGATTAAAAAAGTCTGCAAACATATTTGGAAATAATATTCTATCAATAAACAAGTAAACGTACTTGTCATGACATCAAATATTTATTCAGACAAAAACATTAACAGTTGCATGATAAATATTGAAATGTTAATAAAATTAACTACAGTTCACATTTTCTTAAAATCATCTTTCCTCTATCTTCGCCTATAGCAGATTGCGCACTAGAATGAAATAGTTCTCTCCAAAGAACGAGGTTTTGTGTAGATGTATTTTTTCTCTGGTCGCATGTACCATACCAGTTCAAGGTTGCGGAGGTGATATCCTGATCGCTGCCGTCACATCAGGCCGGGCTACTGATCTGCTCTCTTGACCACATGACGAAGATATGGCTGCAACGCCTTTGGTCTGAAAATCTTTGGTTTGACATTTTCATATTAATTCCACCAGCCTACTATTTCGTGCTGTTTAAGGCAACTTGAAAAAGAGTACCGTAACCCTATACTAAAATTGGAAAGATTGATGTACAAGCAGGTTTAAAGATGGCTTTCATTCCCCATAAGGTGAGTTTATTCGTACCAGATATGAACCCGGAATAAAGACCTTCACGATATTTTTTCATATCATTTCCTTCTAGATGAACTGTCTTCACAACTGCTCGCTCCGTCTACCCAATAGGCAACAGGGTTTTTCTTCTTTTAAATGGTGTGCTTTCCCAGGGTAACGAACTCCATCTACATTATATCAACATTCCTAATAAAAATTAAAACAAAAGGTAATCTGAGATATAAAATAATTTGAGAAGAAAAGGTATAATATTCAAAAGGATTCGAAAGGATTATGTTTATTTAATACCAGGAAATCAAAATTTGACTTACATCAATTCCTTTTCTTTCAGTCTGCGGTTTCGCTTTAACTGGAAACAACTATTGCTTTTTAGTCTTTCGTGCCAACGTTCAAAGAGTCTGAGCTCCAGGACCATGGATTAGTTTTAAAGATTTCATTACACCCGAGCAACGCCGGGCTATACTGCTAGTTTATTTATAAAATGATAAATAATAAATATTGTATTGTAGTTGGCTCACATATTTTGTATGATTTTTTAATAATTTTAAATAAAAAGATGTCTTTGCAAATGTATTTTTTTTATTAAATGATCAATAAACATTGCTGAGGGAGTTTCAATAATATGAAATAATAGTGGCATCAGCAGAAAAAATTTCCTTTTGAAACACCGGTTTTTTGCGGACAGGAAGGCTAAACTTTTCCAAATATGAATTTTCTAATAGTTACTTTCATTTTCTACTGATTATAATTTTTTAGTAAGGTAATATATTATTTAATTACGAGTGGGTCCGTACCGTAAAAAATTACTGGCTATTGGGCGGGTATAATGATAATATACACGCTAAAAAGTTTGCCTTCTTCTACCGAGCGCCCATAGCCCAGAGGTAGAATTGCCGACTGACGCCAATTCGGTCGGGTTTCAATCCTGGGTTAAAAGCAATCTGACTCTAATATATATATATATATACAACGGTCTTTATTATGATACAGAAGATATATATATATTCTTCACTACTTGGCGACATAATTATTGCAACAAAAAATAAAATAAAATAATAAGCACTGTTAAAGACCAAACACGCGGCTAGAGCTTTCATCACTGATAGTAAAGTTCAATAACTGGTAGTAAAGAGAATGAACTGAGCCGACTCTGCCTTGCTATTGTCTTTCTCTCAATGAGCATGAAAGGATATATATATATATATATATATATATATATATATATATATATATATATATATCAGCATGCAGTGTGGGTATAGAAGAATCCAAAGAAGTATCCTGTACATACAGTGGTAGAATAACTCTCTAAGAGATCTCTAAGCATATATGCATATAAATACATATAGAGCAAATATAAGAAAAATTAAGACAGGCACGCTATTTCATAGTGAAATATATATATATATATATATATATATATATATAACGGTATTTATTATAATAGAAGAAATTAAAATAAAGTTTGCAATTTATGGTTAACTATACTTTTATATTGTTACACTGTTGTTTTCTTACTAATGCCGTCAACTTGAATGAGTAATCCTGGCAACAATGGCGTATATTTTTCTTTGGGTTTTAGATGAAGAGTTAAATGGTATAAGAAGATTTAAGGAGACGTAAATAAGCGAGGTGAACACAAAAAGGTAGTGTTCAAATGGGAAGATACAAAGCTACACACCTTTTTAATGAGTTAAACAGAAACCAAACACACTAGATGAATGTTTCGTCATTTACAGGAAGAGTGATATGTGTACCAGAACTTGGCTGCTCATGAATTAGAAAAACTAGAATTCAGATCAATTCATGTGCTTTTCGCAGTCTATCGTTGATAACAAACGCGAGATGAGAAAGACAAAACTTAGGAGAGAAAGACATGCAGGTCTGCCTCAGAATTGTCCAGTCGTTACAGCTAATGCAAAACAGAGTTTCGTCTTCAGGTTTTTCTCAGCACAACTTTTTTCTCAAGACTTTTAGCGCTTGCCACCTTTATCCCAGTATTGACTTCTCTGACAGAACCGTTTATTCCACTTCTTTTGTTGTTAATGTTATGTAAACCAGGCTATTTCTTTCAGAAGTCCTTCCCGTAACAAACCCGTTCAACATAGCGTTCTCACTTTGTCTTCAGGTAAGTCTACAAGCAAACCGCTATTATCACAGCTTCAGAGATTTGATGCGACTTTCCAGCGGTCCAGTTCACACTGTCATATACTTAGTGCGTTACTTTAAACCAGAACGACTGGACTTCAATACCCTAAAGCGCTCGGCTTCCAGGTGTTTGACTGGCCGTCCACTTTAACCTCTACGTTCAAACTGTTTGGGTTCATCCAACCATGTTAATATTTCCAGTTCTTTACGACTACCCATGTTGGGTTTTTTTCTTCATTTCATTTCCTTTTTTTTTCTTTTCTTTTTCTTTTCTTTTTTTTCACATATTCCTTCGTGACGTAGCTTTTATTCTATCTCCCCCCACTCTCTCTCTCCCTTTCTCTCTCTCTCTCTCTCTGTCGATGTCTCTGTCTCTATCTGTCTCTCCCTCTCGCTATATCACATCTTCAGAGATTTGTTGCGATATATATATATATATTGTACAGGTGTAGAGGCTCATCCATTGTTCCCTGTTCAGGATATGGTTTACGGCTTTCTCTTTCCAATCTTTTCATTTTTTTTTCTTTTTCATTTTTTTTTCTCAATTGGAGTAGATAGACTAAACTATAGCCCGGTTCCCCCTCCACCCACGTCTATTGTACAGGTGTAGAGGCTCATCCCTTGTTCCCTGTTCAGGATGTGGTTTCCGGCTTTCTCTTTTCCAATCTTTTCACTTCTTACGTAGCCCCGTGCACATCAGTGGCGTTACCGCCTTGCTCGGGGGATATGATTAATATATATATATATATATATATATATAAAGGAAAAATGAAAACCGTAGCGGATAATCAAAAAACAATTCTAATCAATATAAAACATTAAATAGATAAAAATAGAGAACACAATATATATATTGAGAGGAAAATTCAACACATAATTAAATGGTTATAAATCCAGAATATATAAATGGAATATATAAATGGAAATTTGTCTGTGTGTGTGGGGGGGGTGTCTGTGGGTGGGTGTGTGTGTATGTGTCTGTCTGTGTCCGTTACCTATAGATTCCGAAACGGCTGAACCGATTTTTTTGAAAATTTATACAGTTGTACTATAAGCGTCTGCGAGTGTTCTTAGCTAGGTTTTATGTCGAGGTACCCCCGATAAATATCGAAAATCGATAATCGAAAAAATCGGGTTATAGAAGGAGTGGTCCGATTTTAATCAAATTTGATACACTCATAGACAAAGACATAAGAAACGATATTCAAAAGTTTCAAGGTTGCAGTTCTTACAATAGTGCAGAAAATCGATAATATATATATATATATATATATATATATATATATATATATATATATATATATAAGGTAAGATGTTTATGTGTGCGCCTGTTTATCTGCCTGTATATCTGTATTTTTTTAGCCCTTTTATTTTAGTTTTTGCTTCGGGTTTGGCTCTAAGTAGGTATAATTGTAGTTCTTAGTCTCAGCCATGATACCATTTACTCAGAGGACTTATTTAGCCTTCAAATTTCAGTTTACGACGAAAAAACTTATTTGATATCGATACCAGGAAATCCAAATTTGACTTACATCCATTCATTTTTCTTTCAGTCTACGGTTTCGCTTTAACTGGAAACAACTATTGCTTTTTAGTCTTTCGTGCCAACGTCCAAAGAGTCTGAACTCCAGGACCATGGATTAGTTTTAAAGCTTTCATTACACTCGAGCAATGCCGGGCTATACTGCTAGTATATATATATATATATAAAACAAACAAATAAAAATAAATAACTTAAATATATAAATGAATAATAAATTAATATATAAAAATATATAAATGTATAATAAATAATGAATAAATATATCAATAAAATAAACAATCTAAATAAATCAGCACAAATATTTGCCCTAAAGATAATAATAAACAAAACGGGGAAGGACTGTTCCACTGCTTTTCTTAACCTCCAAGTGGCGTAAATATCAGTCAGTTAAATGCCATACGTGATACATGTTTGGACTATCATGTAGCAAAGAGACATGACTGACTGAGCAGATGATTTTTCCCGTAGTAGGTTAGCATTACTTCCTGCAGTAAACTGGTTGCCAACCGAGTCTATAGAACCCAATCTGTACTGTTATTTAACCCATAGATGGAGAGAAGAAACGGATCAGTACCTTCCCCAAGGGTATTTACGCGCAAGTGAATACAACGAATTCAACTGAAATTGGAACTCGGCTCTCTGATTTCTCATTACGAACCGATATCCACTGCGCCACATCGCTTATCCTATATATCACGTTTGTATACAGCCCGTTAAAAGAGTAGTGAAACATGGTTTCAAGCTAGCTTTAGGTGTAAAAATGACAATCACGTGATTTCTCTATCCATATTGATCACATTTTCATACAATATATATATATATATATATATATATGCATCCAGGATCTTACAACATTTCAGCCTTCTTGACAGATCTATTACCACAGTGTGGGATTTCTAATAACAAAAGTAATAGAAACAAAAACTAAAATAATCTAAATGAAATCGGCTAGATGATATATCCAAACATATTTTATAAATATTACTGTTAAAGTTCAAATTCCCAGCGTCTCTTGTTCGTGCACTTGCTTAGTCGCATCAACGTAAACATCGACCCGATGAACCCTAAAAAACGAAACGCGTTACACGAAAACTTTTGTCACTTTGTCATACTGAGTCTAACTATTATTTCAATTTAGAAAATGTTGCTTTAATAAAAAAAAATAAAAAAAAGGAAGCCATTTAATAATGTGAAGATTAACAGAAAGTACATTGATTGCTAAATCAACCATGGTAAATTTGAGTCCAGGTTTTTGCAACATTTCACTCATCTTGGCAGATCTTCTGTTGTCACAATGTGGAATATTTAGAAACAACAATGATGAAAACAAAAGCCTAAGAAAACTGAATCAAATCGGCTAAGCTATGCTTCGAGATGCGTCAGATACTAAAAAAATTATTTAGTTAAAATTTTTTAAACTCAAAAGTTTTAAATTTAGCCTGCCCACATCTTTAGTGCAAGCCTTTGGTCCGTAATAATTTAACTGACATTTTAATTTATATCTCAACCTACCCCCGATACATATAGGATTTTCAAAAGTTAAGTTGAGATGGAAAGACGTATGACTATGCTATCTGTTTCTCATCTGACTGGAGTTGGAGAATTCTTACCCTTTTATGCACAAAATGGTGACCCTGAGTGCTATCTGTTTAAAATGCAATATGATTGGTTGAGTATGATCACGTGATGAAGCATAGTAATTTTTGCACAAAAAAAAAAATTAGTAATCATAAAATTTTGATGTCAAAAGTTAGGTGCGTTCTTCATAGTTCAGTGAGCGTGGCTAATGACAGCCAAGTTCATGACAGTAAGGTTTTAAGCAGTTCATGGCAGAGTATCAGTGTTTCAATTTTATTGAACCATAGTGGCAACCCAAACGTTCAATCTACAGAGATTAAACATGTGTGTGTGTGTGTGTGTGTGTGTGTGTGTGTGTGTGTGTGTGTGTGTGTGTGTGTGGAAATAACTTTAATGTTTCCTGCTTTGTCGGAATGTGGAGTATCATGTGACCTCAAGACGAAAACGATAATAGTAATAATAAAGATGATGGTGATGACAAAATAAGCCAGAATTATACATGTGTGTCAGTGTTTATATAAAAGTGTTATGGTCCAGTAAGTAGCCTGATGCATGAAAATTTTTATTGGGTTTTGTTGGCGGATAGAGGTTTATCGCCTCAATAATAATAATTATAATTATTATATATATATATATCGTTCATTCAGTAATGAATTTGAACACTCTCAGCTACTGCCATATGTTTACATTGGATATAAAACGCTAAATTTCACATTCCTCTACCGAGCACCCATATTTCAGAGGTAGAATCGCCGACTGATGTTTCAATCATGGCTAGAAGCAATCGGATGTCTAACCGTACTGATGAGCTGTGATACAACGAAACATATCTGTCTGCGGGTGGCTAATACTTGGGCAGCAATCACTCTTTCATGCATGTTAATGAAAAAATGACAGACCATGTGTGATGTCTTTTATGTAATTTTTCATGTGATTTTATAATTTTTTTCTTTTGAGGACATAAACTATATAAAAATTGTCTAAATGTTTTGTTTATTCAAGCGCTTTCGATAATATTTTTAGCTATTTTTGAGGATAAATGTTATTTAACGTGTAAAAGAATGTAAGTGGTGTTATGTATAATGTAGAGTAGTGGTATGTGTTATGTAGCGAACACGGTAAGCATGTTGTTAGCGCGTTCGTAGTTGATGTTACTGAGTGTTGGAGTTTTCATTTTTATTAATAAGGCCTCCATTATTTGTAGTCTTTTTTGCATGTGGACGATGCTATGATATTTGTGTTGTCAACAAGTATTTTCCGGATAGGGTTTAGTAGGTTTCCGTGTGCGTTTAAATGAGATCAATGTAGTTCAATTCGGTCTCATTAAAACACACTGTAAATTCATTTTGCAACAAAGTGGACGTGTCAGTAAAGAACAAATCTGAAGAAACTGAAAAATTTATTTCTGATTTGGAAAACGAATTTACACGCGTGCTTTCTGAAGGTCTTGGACAATGCACGAAAATCAAGGTCAAGGTCGAACTTAAAGACAACATAAGACCAGTATTCAAACCAAAAAAGGAATGTAACATTTTCAGCTTTAGATTCCGTAAATCAAGAACTGGAACGGTTAGAGAAAATGGGTGTAATTTCTTAAGTTGTCTACTCAGATTGGTCTGCGCCTACAGTGTATGTAAAGAAAAAGAACAAAAACATCCGAGTTTGTGAAGATTTTTCAACCAGATTAAATGACTGTCTGAACGACTACACATACTCGTTACTTTCACCGGAGGATATTTTTTCTAAGCTGAATGGTGGCAAAATGTTTTCTAAAAAAGATCTATCTGACGCATATCTACAAGTGATGGTGTATGAACAGTGTTCAAAGTTATTAGCAATTAATACACACAAGGGACTCTACAAGCTAAATCGTCTCCCGTTTGAGTTAAAGGTGGCTTCCAGTTTGTTTCAACAAATAATGGACGCCATGTTTGCTGGTCTATAATTTGCCATAGTACCTGGACGACATCCTGCTAAAGAGAGAAAGCAACGAACAGCGCAAAAACATATCAAGGTAGTGTTCCAGAAGATTGATAAATATGGTTTCAAGCTAAGTTCAGATAAATGCGAGTTCTTCATGAAGCAGATCAAATATTTGGGGCAAATAATCGATGAGAATGGAAGAAGACCGGAACCAGAAAGGCCGAAGCTATTAAAATATACCACCACCAAACAACGTCACTAATCAACAGGCGTTTTTAAGCTTGGCCAACTATTACAATATCTACATTCCCAAAATATATGTTCTTAGAGCCCCACTGAATGACTTATTGAAAAAGGGTGCGAAATGGATTTGGCCTAAAGAATGCGAAGATGCTTTCTAGAAAACAGAAAGCTGTTTGGTATTAGATATATCATTAACGCATTTTGACCCCCAAAAATAAATAATTGTAGCATCTGATGCTAGCAATTATGGGATCGTAGCAGTAATCTTACATAAGTTTGAAGATAGGACTACAAAGCTCATAGCCCATGCTTCCAGAACCCTGCTACCTGAAGAAAGAAGTTATAGCCAGATCGAGAAAGAAAGTCTGGTCATAATTTACGCGTTTAAAAAATTTCACAGGTTTATCCATGGAAGGAAATTTGCACTACAGACAGATCATAGACCGTTGTTAACAAGGGATCTAGAAAGAGTATACCCACGCACAGTGCTAACAGGTTACAGCGCTGGGGAATAATCTTATTAAACTACGACTTTAAGATTAAATACGTATCCTCGAAAATACTAGGACACAACGACTCCAGCCACTTCCTCACCGGCGGGATGTGGCTTTTCTCTGTCTATACTACAAATATTTTCATGGCTTCTGCTCCGACGAGCTTAGCTTATGCCCCCTCTATAAGAATTTACTCAAGCAACCAGACTGGCAACAAGATCCCACCTTTTTACAGTTAAATTAACTAAATGCAACCGCCATTTCTATTTCATCAGCTTCCTTTCTCGCACTTCTCGCCTGTGGAACTCTCTTCCGTATACTTGCTTCTCTGACGGCTACAATATCCAAGAATTTAAATGCAATGTCAATTCCCATCACTTGTCCACTTGACTCCAGTCCTTCCCTCGTCTTTTCCCCCATCACCTCGTGTATCTTGTTCTTTTCCTTTCTCACTTTACTCTCGCAACTGCCTTTACACTGGTATTTCCATCCTTCTCTTACACTTTCTCCGACACCTCCTGTAACTGGTTCGTCTTTCTCTTCGCTCTCCTCATGCTTAAACTTTCACTCTTCTCTTATGTAGCCCTGCGTACCAGTGGCAGTACCGCCTTGCTTAGGATGAAACGATTAAAAAATAAGATGGAAGCAGAGAGACGACACGCTAAAATTTGACAAAAGAAACTTCAAGCCTGACCCGGACATAAGGTCTCGTCACACATTCGTACTCTTTCCTTTACCTCTTCTTCTCCATCCTCAACATTCTCGCAGTGAACAAAGAAGAAGACGACGACAACAACAACAACAACAAGATACTTCAACTGATTCCTAAACATTAACTTCGATAAGTACCATTTTTATTTATTGCCTTACCTTCCTTTTCATTTTCTCGCCGGTCATAAAAAAGAAAAGGAACACAGACTGTATTAGCAATCTGTTAAGCTTTCTGCATACACACAATATGAACTGCTACTTAAACTAGAATTCGGGATTCACTTAACTCCTTACTACTATTTCACCTTGAACATTTAACTCTAACCAATTTATGCTATTCTGTTCTGTTAATAAAATTCTACTTTAAACATACAAACGAAACACTTTTATTCTTCCATATTCCAACATCCAACCTTCAGTTTCTGATGACCTTCAGATCAACCATTAAGTTGTAGGAAATTCGGTTATGTTTGACACAAGGCCAATTCAATAAACATTTAACCATCTCCCCACTTCAATGCAAACACACGCTTGCTGATTGACCAGCAAAAATGCTTTCTTCCAACAGCGGAGGATATTCTTTCACGTCGACTGATGAATATATATTTTATCCCACAAAGGTATACGATAAAAACATTATCACTCACAAAGTTAGAACTTCAGGCTGTTTAAGTACTCAGTATAAACACTATCCTTCTGATAATATATACATATATACAGTGTTAAATTGTAATGATGCTTAGTGCCAGAATTACTGTTTTATTTTTTTTTTTTACTGATAGGAATGTGTGTTGTGATACAATGGATATCGGCTCGGAATAGGAAATGGGAGAGCCGAGTTCGAATTCCAGTTGAATTCATTGCATTCACTTGTGCGCAAATAACCTTGAGAAATTCATCTCTTCTCCCTGTGGCTATGGACTGCATTGCAGGACAGATTAGGTTCTGCGGCCTTGTTTGGCAACCAGTATAGCGCAGAAAGAAATGGAGCCTATTTTCGGAAAAAAATTTCTACATAGTCAGTGATAGATTGAAAGACACATGATCGCCCAAGTGTGTGGCACTTAACTGACTGACTGACTGACTGACTGACTGGTAGGCAAGCAGGGTTTTTAAGCAATAAAGTTTTAAGCAAGCAGGTTTTTTGTTATAAAGTGCTCAATATCGAGATATAGACAGATCATTGTAGAATTAATGTGGAGTCGTTTGTCACTTAGCTAATATATATGTGTGTGCAGGTGGTGAAATGGTTAGTGGCTAGGAACGAAAAATGATCAAATTACATTCACTTTAGCGGAATGACCCCTGAGAAAAGCTACGAATTCATCTCTTCTCCTCAACAACAGGCAAACTGAGATATTCAGCTTTTGTTGTCAACCGTCTAGGAGAAAGACAGCTCTGAATTCAAAACCTTAGAAGAGTTTTTTAGAGACTTCGAAGCACGCTATGTGCACCAGTTCCCTGTATTCATTTCTTCCGAAACGTGTGGATGGTTCTACACAAGACATTCATCACTATTATCGAAAAATATGTGCGGGGTAGTTGGGCTATTCAGTTTTAGGAGCTGACACTCATGCGTGGAAGGCGACAGGAGAGCCTCTTAGAAATACTTTTTGATGCTTGATTTATTGGTTGATTGGTTCTCTATGGCTTATCAACAATTTGCAGGTTATTTAAAGCCAGAAAGTATTTTAGACTGTAACACATTTTTAGATAATAATTAACCCATAGTGAGGGAAAGAGGTGGATGAATACCTTTCCCAAGGTGATAAGTGAATATAACGAGGATTGGAACTCGACTCTCCGATTAACCATTCCGAACCATCACCTCTTACATCACATGCACATCCAAGCTTATATTCCCAAACGGTCACCTATCGAAGTACTGACTGGGCGCGACATTGCTTAACTTCGGTGATTTTAAGGGAACCGGTACTTCCCCGTGATGTGTCCGTGAGATGATGCTTGATTTAGTCACATTATTTTATGTAGCTTTGATAAAACTCCACTTTTGCAGCTCTAACTCATAATAGATTCAATCTCTTTAATTGAAAAACGCGCAAAGTACCCAGTGAACGCCTTGCTATCGTTCGTTGATACGATAAGCCATAATATCTTACATTATATTTGGCAATGATAAAAATATTTTTTTAAAGTTTACTTAGTGTATGTAGGAATGTGTAGGTAGCTGTGACGGTTATCTGTGAAGAAAATGGAATCGGCGAGCCGAGTTTAAATTTCGTTCAAATTTGTTACGTTCACTTTCATACAAATCCATTAGGAAAGGCATGAATCTATATATTCTACTCACATGAGTTAAATAGCAGAGTAAACTGGGTTCTCTAACCTTGCGTGACAGGCAGTCACAATTGAGAAATGTGGAGGAGGCAACAGGAAACTACATTATTGCCTTTCTCAAGAAGTCGTGTCAATTAAGAGATCTAAACTTATTTATAAACGGAACTTTGTCTGTGTGTGTATGTGTGCGTGTGTGTGTCTCTGTGTGTGTGTGTCCGTTGCCTATAGACTCCGAAATGGCTGAACCAATTTCCTTGAAAATTTTCAGTTGTACTATAAGCGTCTGCGAGTGTTCTTAGCTAGGTTTTGTGTCGAGCGAGGTACGCCCGATAAATATCGAAAATCGATAATCGAAAAAATCGGCTTATAGAAGGAGTAGCCCGATTTTAATCAAATTTGATACACTCATAGGCAAAGACATAGATATTCAGAAGTTTCAAAGTTGCAGTTCTTACAATAGTGCAGAAAATCGATAATATATATATAAGCAAGATGTTTGTATGTGTGTCTGTTTATCTGTCTGTATGTCCTTTATACAAATCCACAATTTTTATCCGATTCTCACCAAACTTCACACAAATATTCTTTAGGCTGAGTCTGAGCTCCAGGACCATGGATTAGTTTTAAAGCTTTCATTACACCCGAGCAACGCCGGGCTATACTGCTAGTTATAAAGAAATGGAATTTGAGGAGAGTGATGATCATTTACGCGCTGAAATGGTATAACGTTTTAGAAAATAGTGTATATCCAGGAAAATTTATGATAATCCACTGATATTTGCGTCATCCTTTTAGTTGTGAGAAAGTATATAATTTGAAAAGAAAAAAAGAAAAAAGATTTATTATCATTAATGAGAGACAATTCCATAATTGTATTAAATATTTTGGAAATGTTAAATTAGAGAATTAAAAAAAAACATGCCAATATTAGATTTCTTCAGAAAGTAATTTCCTACTTTAGAAGCAATATTTATTCCAGAATGAATGTGTTTAAACTTCTTAAATCAGCAAAAATAGGTTCATTGCATATCTACAGATTTTTGCTATCGAGTTACCAAGTTACCATTTCCAAAAATGTCGCTGCTAGTTACTTTAGAAATCTTATTTGAACACTCAGATTTACCTGAAAAGAAACAATAGTTATTAATATGAACAGGTGAAATTAACCCAAGTAAGATTTCACATCTCTAGTATCACTCCTTCATAGGTAACCTATGAACGTTTCAGCCCACCTTCGTACGATACAATTCTAAAGGTCTGAACGCCAAGAAATCTTTGAATGCAGTTTCTGCATCTCCTTTGCAACAGGATGTCTTTTGGCTTAAAAATTGTTAAAATGCTTGAAAAGTGGTCGTCAGTGGATGAGTCTAGTATTCCAAATCGGGGAGCTTCTGCATCACCATCCTGGCAACATGTGGGCAAGATTTGTTTTGAAGTAGAATCGTAGTTCGTTGATTAACCAATGCCAGTTGCTTTTCGTTTAACTGAATGCGCATGTAATCGAGTTGCTGACAATAAACTTCGGCTGTGATGTTCTGGTTATATTCAAGAAAGTTATAATATAATACGCTAATGGCGAACCCCAAGGCAGTCACCATAATCTTCTGCTGGTGCAATTTCGGTTTTGCAAAGTGTTTGGGTCTTTTGTCATGATCATTCCATTGAGCCGGTCGTTTAAATGCATCATTCTAATTTCACAGATACAGCATAGAACACACTTCAAAACTCCAAAACCTTTGACTTTCACTGAATTCACGTGGAACCCACTTATCGAGTTTCTTCTTCTTGCCAATTTGTTGGAGATGGTCCGCTATTGATAAACTGCTGACATCCATTATCCCAGACATTTCTCTAACAAATTGATAGAGGTTTTTCTACTAGTGCTTTAAGATACCGATTGTTATTTACAGATGGACGCCCTCTAGCACCTTGATATTCAAGACTCATATTTTGGCACTATTTGGTTGCTGGTAATTAATAATAGATTTTATCACTTAGATATACTGAGAGATATACTGATACACGTCACATGAAAAGAGTTAACCAGTATAAAATATTCTCAAGGATTGAAACTCCGTTACAAGTCGGATGTCTAGCCGGGGACAAATCTAATTTAGGTGTTAACAGTTGACCGATGAGAGAAACTATAAAACCCTAAGTGCCAGTTAAAAAGTGAGAAAAAGGTTATTCGACGAAAAATCAGGTGTTTGGAAGATTCGGACCGAGAGGAAGGACGGAAATTTGACCGCACGTGACTAACTGCCTAAGCGTAATTCCAACACATCAAACTTGAGCCAGGCTTACCAAGAAATTACCAAAAATCAAATGAACAAACTCCATTAACTATACTCCAGCGAACTCTTACCAGTTTAATCAAGTGTCGCGTCCGACTTGGGGACAATTTTGGTTGACAACCCTGCCTGTACACTACTAACGAAGTGACTGTATAATATACTCGATATAAATCGTAACATTTTATTATTATTCATCATTCTTCTCCGAGTGTTGTTTTATTATTATTATTATTACTGTACGCCTTCGGTCTATTCGAATCGAACCGAGGCGGGATATTGACGATAAATCTCGGCATGCCTATGATCAATTAATCACAATGTGGACTAGAACGAAAGCTAAAGAAATCAATTCGTCGATCAACCACAGTGTTTAACATTTCGAACGACCGAGGAGAGAGAAAGAAGCTATTTGTGGTTTTGATGAACCATAGGTTGATAAAGGTGGGGATACAGTGGCCTCATTGCGAAACTACATAAGCTAGCGCCGTACTGTCTAATCACAAGTGGATCCTTTTTCTCCGTGTTCTGTTAATGTCGGCAGCAATTTAAAAAGCACTTTGACCAAGGTTGGGCAAAAAAAGTAAAGGCATTTCTTCGTTTTTTCCTGTTCGAGATGAGTGTATATAATGTTTGAAGTTAAATTCAGAAAGAGATTGATATAAAATTAACAAAAAGAACGCTTTAATTATTACGAATGAGTAATATATACCTGCTCAACTATTACAATAATATATTAGAACACAATTAAAAGATTTATTCTAAATTAGGACATTATTTTCCCAACAACCTCATAGTAGTTTGAGAAAATTACTCTCGGAAATTCTATGAACTATTATAACTTCTGGATGATTTTCTTTCTTTTGGGGCAAATTCAATATTTTATTTGGCCAAAGATACCATTTTTCTTTTATCGTTTTCTGTAAGTGTCCATGTTAATAAAAATCTAATTTTCCACATTACAAACCATTACTATAGTTTGTTCAATTTCAGTCCTTCCCCGAATATTGACTTTCGTGATTCAGGAACAGCTTCAAGTGTTCCAATATCTATCTATATAAATAAAACTGAAAATGTGTCAGTGTGTGTATGCGCGTGTGTGTATGTATCCGTCTGTGTATCCTCACTGATTTCTATTAACACACACTTCCACATTTTTTATCCGATTTGTTTCAAAACTTATACACCCCTTGCAAATGTATTATTCTACACAACAAAGAAAAAGAAATTGCGTGTGACCTTCAGTTTAATCTTTGTTTTAATTTCTTATTTTCAAGTATTTTTTAAGATAACTTCGAGACTGTAACTTTTACATGGAGAATAACTGTTTCAAAAAATACAAGAGTTATCCCCCGTATTTAATGTCGGCAGATGTGGATCGTATAAAAAAAAGTTAAAAGTAGAGTTATACTTACCCCATCCCGTGCAACGCCGTGTACTTACTGCTAGTTATAAATACAACTCTAACATTCATGTTCAATAGCTCCTGTTCTCAGAAGAGATCTTCCTATTTATTTCCTATTTTTTTAATTTTCTTTTGTCTACACCATGCTAACATAGACACGTCATTATTTTAAATTTCTTCTTTTTTTAGTTTTTTTTTTTTTTTTTTGCTTGTTCAAAACGTTTTCTTGTAGTTTCAACATTAAAAAAAAATGTGATTAAAAATACTTTTCCGACTTTTGTAAATAATAATAATAATGTATGCTTTGATTAAGTTTCTGTTCGTGGTACATACAGGGTACATTGGGTAAATTATCACCATTTTATATTTTTAATTTCGCGCATGTGCGTGGTTTTTTTTATTGTGTCGATTGCACAGTATAGTAGGGTCTGTTAGGCACCGCCTGTGAAAAAAAGAGCCTTATGATGCTATTACATCCACTAGAAATTTGGAAACGGCATGGCATTCGGATCAGAAGTTTCAATACAAACATTTCAGAGTGTTTAGGTGTCAATCTGAGAACCGTGAAGAAGATTTGGAAAGAGTTGGATGAATCTAATAGTACGGCAGCTGGGAAAATTAACTCCAATCGGTCTTAAAAGAAAAGAACTCCCAAATTTGTTGGTAATGGCCTCAGACTTAACACGGGGACATACACCAAATACCTTGAGGACTTAGTGCTTCTGGAAGACCCTATGTCTGGTAATAGGACTTTGCACCATGCTACAGAAGCAGGAGAACCCAATAATGAGTATCATACAATTTTCGCTACCACATCA
The DNA here is from genome assembly GCA_037127315.1 of Ascarosepion bandense. NCBI lineage: Eukaryota > Metazoa > Mollusca > Cephalopoda > Sepiida > Sepiidae > Ascarosepion > Ascarosepion bandense. Next base: position 5,425,414 of record JBBBDQ010000886.1, on the reverse strand, counting down.
CGTCTTACATCTAACTACTAACTCCCAAGACTGCACCGCCCTTGATTATTATGTGTTGGGCACAGTTGAGCGAGAAACAAAAAATCTCCTTGTGACAGCAAATATGAACTGAAGGCAGAGATTATGGCAGCATTCACCAAATTAAACAAGGAGACAGTCCAGAAGAGTTGCATGAGATTCTTAAGTCATCTAGAGACCGTGGTTGAAGCCAATGGCAATTTTATTGAAAAAAATTACTCATTAGTAAACCAAGATATTTTTGTGTAATTTTGTTAAATATATCTATTAATGGTAAATATATTTGTTGAAACGAGATGTCAGTGTTATTTTCATTTTTGCAAAGTTTCTGTCCCTGAAATAAACATTTTCATCTAAATCCTTATTAATCTTGTTGGCGTTAACTGACAGAATATAGAATAATATTCAAATATTTAAGTCGTTACTGAAAAAATAAAAGTCCAGTATGAAGAAAACGTCTTTATCAAATTGTCCTTACATGAGCATGCTCATGACTACACGTTTGCGCGCGTGCGCGCGCACGCACACACACACACACACTCACACACACACACACACACACAAATAAGCTATTTGTAGCCTTTAAGTCCTCAAATCAAATTTAATTAACATTTTTATTATATATAGAGAAATAGTTCTTACATTGACTTAAAAGCCATACAAGTCTGATTGTATCCTGGTCGGTTGTAGCAGGATGTCAAATGAGAAGTAGCGGGAGGCAGGGAAAATGTAATGTGGTTGCGTTCTGAGATTTTGGGAGATGAAGTTATTGAAGTTGAAAATGAAATAGGGAAAGAGAAAAAGGAAAGGAAAATAAATTTCTCAAAGAAAAAATAAAATTAAAAAAATAGAGGAGGTCCTTCTGTCGTTCCAACCATTCAGAATTAACGCCATTTCTCAAGTATTCGAGGTTGGTCGAAAGGGGCGGGCAAAAGTCACGTGATTCTGCCGATAGGTAAGAAGAGCGCTGATCAAGAAGTGAATAAACCGCTTATCGCTACCAAGAACGACAGACATGGCTTTTGGAAATAGACACTGCTGGGGCCTTGCGCTTCTTCTACTCATTATCACGCAAGGTAAGGTTCTACTTTTCTTAGAAACCATATTTCTTGTTGTAACTATTATCGCTTGGCGTTAATGATATTTTGTTGGACAATAAGCGAAATATCTATCATGAGAGAAACGTTAATATTTAACGAAATGTATCTTAAACTACTTCCTCAAATTTCGATAGTCTATGAAAAAGAAAATATATTTTTGAAAGTTAAAAAAAGCAAGCAATATCTATGATTGCAATAGTTAACTGAATTAAAAAAAAAAAGAAAGATATATATATATTTTTTTTGCATTTCAAGCTAAATTGATCCTCAGTAAAGTCTTTCATTTATTTATTTTTTAAAAGTTGCGACACTGCCAAACAACTCGTTTACCCTTTTGTTAGATCTTTTGATTTCTAGTTGTTTACAAAATGTACCAAAAATGTGTAAATGTAAGAAAATTGTGCCATAAATGGAAATTCATTTCTTCGAGCTTAAGAATTATTCGAATTTTTCCAAGTTCGCTCTGTTCGATGACACTTGCGGCATATAAAAAATAAAATAAAATACAAATAATTCAAGTTCTACGTTAGCAGTAGAAACAATAAATCTTTACAAAATCTATAAGAACTGTGCTATTGATCTGGAATATCGTTCCTTTCAGCAACTATCTATAGATAGAAAGTCATAAGAAACTCAACACATCGTTAACAAAACTTAATTATTGACAGCATCTTTGTGAAGTGCTTAAGTTTTTGCTATTAACTAGAAACTTTGTCCATTTGGCTATATATCCGAGGCTTACAGTTACTTCACGTTGAAGCACCATTTCCTGTATTTAAATTAAGCAACGTCGAGCCTAGTCAGTACCTAGATGGGAGGCTGCTTGGGAATACAAGGTGCTGTAAACTTGCATGTACATTGTACAGATAGCATAATGGGCTTACGGCCACATCGCATTAAAACATTGGTTCTCTAACGATCACCAAAGCTAAGCAACATCGATCCAGGTGAGTACCTAGATGGGTGACCGCTTGGTAATATCAGGTGCTGTAGGTTTGGATGTTCGTGTGAGCCGGGTTCCAATTCTATTCTGGTTCGTTAAATTCATATACGCGAAAATATTCTTGGGAAAGGTATGAAGTCCATCTTCTCCTCCCAGGTATGGGTTGATTAGTAGGGTTTGTATTAGTAAATAATTATTATTTCCAAAAACTTCTGACAATCTAAAAATACTTTCTGGTTTTAAATCACCTGCAAAAAGTTGATAAAACTTTTTTTTAAAAAAGCAATAAAATATCATTATATATCCAGGATCAGATTAAGCTAGTGGAACGCCCAAAAAAAAGCGCCGTAAATTAAACAAAAAAAAAAACGCTCCCTAAATTAAAAAAAAAAAAAAAAACGCGCCCTAAAAAGCGCCCTAAAAAATTAAAAAATTAATATATATATATATATATATATATATATATATATATATATATAAATGTGAAATAGCTTATAAAACAGATAACAGATAACAATTTAACGTCTTTCTTTTTTTTAATCATATCACCCCGAGCAAGGCGGTAACGCCACTGATGTGCAGGGGTCAACATAAGAGAAAAATATTAGAGGAGAGTGAAGAGAAGGACGAACCAGTTAGAAAAGAGCAAGAGAAGGATGGGAATACAGGTGTGATGACAGTTGCAAAGGCCGAGAGAAAGGAAAGGATATACAGGGCGGTGTGGAAAGAAATAGGATCAAGTAGTTAAGAGATGAATATTGACCTTGCATTTAAATTCCTGGAGGTTTTAGCCGTCATGAAAGCAAGAATAAGGAAGTTCTGTCAGAATAATAAACAAACCCTTGAAAAATATGAGGCAAATGATTCTAACGAAATATTTGAGTAGGTTTAACGTCCTCGATATAATGATACTTGACATGATGAATAATTAAAGATGCAGCTCTCCTGATATGCCAGCATTAATATTGCAAGATGATGATAGTGCGGGATCCTCTAAAATGCTGTGTCCGTGGCATTTAGTACTTTTGCAGCTCAGTCAATCCAGCACTATATATCTCCAATATTTTATACATAGTAAAATATACTAGAAACGCTGACAAAATTGCTGTTTTTTTAGTGTAATAGAAAATTAGTACACTGACTTTTACTACTTCCATATAACTAGGCTTACGGCCTATCACGTTGAATACACCGGTTCTCGCTCGATCACCGAAGTTAAGCAACGTTGAGCCTGGTCAGTACTTAGATGGGTCACCGCTTGGGAATACCAGGTGCTATAAGCGTTTAGCGACGGATGTGCGTTGTGGTGCAGTGGATATCGGCTCGGAAAGAGAAATCGGTGAGCCGAGTTCGAATTCAAGTTGAATACCCTGCATTCACTTAAGCACTGGTACCCATGGGAAATGTATTAATCCGTCCCTTCCCTCCAGTTATGGGTTAAATAACAAGGGTAGAATTTGGGGATCCTACTCTTAAAAACAGATCCCAATGAATCTTGATACACGAAAAGAAAAAAGTATCACTAGACACAAAACTTATATAAAAACAACAATAAATTGTTGAAAGAAAAAGGTATTACCAGCAATAAATAAATAAAAATTTAGTTGGCATTAAATGACCTGCCGAGGTTGATATGCCATAAAAACAAAACAACCAACCAACCATATAAATAACATTACGGAATTACTTTAGATTTTACAAGTATTTAATTATCAAAGATTAGCAGCTGGCCTTTCTTCCGATCTCACACTAACTTCTCAGTGGCGGGGTGGGGAACTGGCTGGCTGCATTCAATGCCTCTGAAACCAAACTGGTTACATTCCATTACCGCCGATCAGGTGCAGAAATGCCGCCAGTCACGATGAGTGGATGTCCCTTCGAGGAGGCTCCGTGCCTCGTAAAGATATTGGGCCTCAAACTCACACCCGATCTCAAAGGGAATTCTCATATACGATCTATTACTAAAGATACAGATAAAATAATCGGCTCTATGTATGGTTCTAGTAAGTATCTAACTCCTTACGCTATCCTCTACTTTTAGGCCGAAAATGAAGTACTGTTGCTATATTTGGGCGGAAGCTGCCCAATCCTCACTTTCCAGTCTTGATAGAGTTCAAAGGCATCTCCGGGTCCTTGTTGGAGAATAATTATATTCCAACCTCTCTCTCACTGCTCTATCGCTACTGCTATGGAAAGTGCTCGAACTAAGTACGTTTTTTTTTTTTTGTTCTGCCAGGTTTAACCTTCACAGTTAGGACCCGCCATGTCTGTTACATAATAGAAAGTCACTTATAATCCCTCCGTATTCTATCGGCGAGCAGTATGTTCCACTCAAACAGCTTCTTCCTGCGAACCACTGCTCTGTGGAACAGACTCCCAAGAGGATGGTTTCTCGATCACTACAATCTTAACCTGTTCAAGATAGAGTCAACCGTTATCTTCCTCTTCTATCCATATAAACTACCCTTAATGGTCTACCCTAGGTCGAGTGGCCTGCGGGCCTTGTACAGGGTGAATCTTACTAAAAAAAACTTCTTGAAAACTTTCCCTTTACTTCGTTTAAGATCAGACTTGCATATATTTTAGAACGCATCAAGTCTCCTTTGTTATGTGCCGTATTCCTTCAGGAGATAGGCGGTCATGGCTCTCCACATCCTCTTGTCTCCTAATGAATCAAGTACTAATGTTGTAGATAATCTGAGCTGGTGAATAATTTTTTGAAGAAGTGTATTTTTATGAAAAAGCAAAAAAATTATGCAAACTGGCTAGCAAAAAAAAAAGACATTGTTTTGATAAATATTTGATTGTTGTCAAAGTTAAGAATGCTGGCAAAATTCTCCATGTCAGGAAAATATTTGATTTTTTTTAAACCAGCGTAGCCAAGGTTAGATAATATGGGCTTTAAAGTTATGTAAACAATGTCAAAATATGACGTATTCGCTTATATAAGAGACAGATTGCTGGTAGTAGTAAGCAGCCGTTCGAGAGCTGAGATCGGAACCCAGACCGAGAAAGACACAGGGAAAACCGCAGACGAGCGTGGCCTCTGGTCCCTCCATGTGTGTGTGCTGACACCTCCAACTCCACCCCTACCCTACGCTATGTCACCTGAAGAGAAAATAAATGATATGTTGTCTACATTTGTTTTTATATATGTATCATGGTCGTCATTTTATTAAGTGAGAATATCGACATTTTATCAGCGTGAAAAGGCAACAATTTTATAAGAGAGAAGATAACAATTTTTGGGACCATGTCGACGAAATAATAATCGTTGTTTCATGGAAGGGTATACAACATATTGGTGGTTTTGGTTGCAGTTAATTTTCGTCATCTTGGTATAGAATATACATGTTAGTCGTTTCAACGAATTGAAAATCTTCTACGACGAATTGATATACAATACTAAGATTTTACCGCGCACACAAATGTGCTAACTGGAAGCTAAGTCCCACAAGTGTAGTCAAAATTAATTAGAAAAGTTATATATATATAATTCTAATGTCTTTCCCATTCACAATAAAATTATTTACCTGATTTAGTTTAAGTCTATTTGCAAATTAAGGGAAGCTTTAACTGAAAGTAAAAATATCCTGACATTTTCCAGCTTTTTTTAACCTTGTTTTTATCTTAACTATTAATGGACAAACTCCTAGCCAGCTCCCAACAATATGATATATTCTACGATATTATCACATTGTTTTCATTGAAATATAAATGATATTTGCTCAGCTAATATGAATATTTCGCAGTTTCAGTAACACACAAGCTAACTTTCAATAACATCAATTATGAGCGCAGCCACAACGTGCTGAACGTGTTCGGAAATTAAAAGCCTTTCCATCTATATATATATATATATATATAGAGAGAGAGAGAGAGAAAGAGAGAGAGATACACACTTGTACACTCATTGGCGTGCGCAGACACACACACACACGCTCGGCCATCGGCGCTCACACAAGCATGACTGCATGTGAACAATATGAGGCTTGGTATATATATATGTATATGTGTGACGTTTTGTACATGCATACGCATTTGATTGGTGTATCTACCGACTTTGATGCTAGAAGCATTGTATAAATATTTTCATGTGTGTGGCTATATTTTTTTATTTTGTCTGTGATGATCTGTGGAGTTTTTAGTCGTCTACATTTTTGTTTTTAGCTTGTGTATTTGCGTGAGTATATATCTAATTATGTTTATGTGTTTATGCACTGAAATATGAATGAGGTCTGCCATGACCTCATTCATTCAAGACTAGTCATGTTACAAATTCGCTCTTACGTTATCGTGACAGTTCAGCCTGTTTCCAAATCGAGCTTTTAAATTTTAACAGACAAATTGACGAGTCGATAAAAACAAAATTTTGAAATTTGTGTATGTATATATGCGTGCGTATATTAATCTGTATATGTGTCTGTTTACCAGTGTATGTGTGTATACGCGTCTATTTGTCCATGTGTGCATGTTTGTAGCTTTATTTATATGTGTGCGTTCTTTCTTTTCCTCGTTTAATATATGAATAACTTTCTAAATCTAATAAATTGTTAAACTTAGAATATTTTTAAAAACTTAGCAATGATAATGAAGTGAATTTAATAGTCAATTAATAATGCTGATCTCAATTTAATCAACTATTAATACTAACGCCCCCCAAAATTATTTTTGAATCTGCTCACATATTCTCCGAATTGTCTATACCACAATGCCTCCCTGATTAAAGGGGTTTTGCTTGTTTTTCACCTTTTAAAGCCCTTCAGCTTTAAATAAACTTCATCACTGGATAAGACACAATTGTCGAAACAAAATAGTTACTTTTGTAGTGATATTATAATATATTCATGTTATAATTTCTGAATATATATATATACAGTTAAACAAAAAACATCCTTGGTAATGGCTAATAGATTAGTCAAAGCGCTTGGATCTACAACTCATTTGGACAGTTTTTACACGTTCTATGTCCAAAAAAAGAAATTTACTTAGACGAATGTAAGAACAATTTAATACAAAACTTAATCGCAGTGCCTTATCAGTCGTGTTCAACGAAACTTCTATAAAAGAAGGTATGCTAACCAAACAAATTAGAATATAATGAAAACAAATATAATCAGTAATAAAGATCAGTATATTAACAAAATATTTAGACACTTGTTTAATTTAACAAAAACAAAATAATGGAAAAAGTTTACTGAATAGAATTCCCCCTTAATCTCCACGAAGCCTCGGGGGCAATTGCGAGACGGGAACATGTTGTCATCGTCCATGTTGGCCATTACGTCAACGATGCCTACCTTCAACAAGTCGTTGGTATTGTGACCCCACCTAGAACCTACCTATCTATCTATCTATCTATCTATCTATCTATCTATCTATCTATCACGCTCAAATTAGGAGAACAAGGAGGTAACATGATCGTTAAAATGCTCGGGCGGTTCTTTCTGGGTAACGAATCCAAGTCGACGTGAACTCTGTGTATCATTTTAGAATCCTTCGTGGAATCCGTGCAAATCTACCTTTTGTTTCTCCTGTTCACTTGGCTTTTTTCAACTAATTGTCCGATTTTAATGAAACTTTCAGGACTTATTCACAATTGAATGAAATTATTTATGCAATTATTATTTCTAGAAAATCTTCATAAAAAATATTTTTTACATCTGTTACTCCCCCCCCCACACACACACACACTCCTATTAATTGCATAACACTTCTAGAAATACATTATCTATACCAATTTTTTATATTAGTTAAATGCAGGACTCATTAGGGAATGTAAATAACGAATTTTTTTTTATTACAAGATCATTTTTCCGAAAATCTGCTCTGAATAGTACAATCCAAAATGCATTAAAACTAAGCTATTTTTTATGTAGGTAAACCTAATTCATTTTTTAAATAACATAATTTTAGGATATCATATTCTGAAGAATAAAAAAATTCGATGAATAATGAATTTTTATAAGAATTGTTTTTTTTTTGTTTTTTTTTGTTTTTTTTTTGTTTTTTTTTGCTAATTAAAGTTCCAAACATCATTCTAAATTTCTTCCAGTTACTCAGTGTCTTCGGTTATTAATTCCTTAAAAATAGACTTTATTTACAAATCGAAAATTCAAAAGCTTAATACAAATAATTTAAAATTAAGATTTTTAAAATAATGTCTAAATTTTTTTTATTTATGTTAAACTGTTGTTTTTATTTTTTTAATTATGGAAACTTATAAGAGACTTCTCATTAAAAGGTCACGTGTTTCAAGGATTGTTTCCCTTGCGAAACGTTCACTCGTATTGTGTCAATATTTGGTCACTATACCTCCAGATTGATTTATAATAGGTGCTGTCATTGCCTACTTGAAATGTCAACGAGTCAGACTTTTGTGATTAAGAAATACTTTTATTCTAAATTTCATGCCATAAACAAGTTATATTTGTTTCAAATCAGATTAATTTAACTTAAAATTTGCTAATTTTCCAAAAATAACGAGTAAGAGATGTATATTTCATTTTTGCTTTCAATTAAACTAAAATTAAAGATTCAAGTACAAGTTTTATTTTTAAATATTCAATTTAAAACTTAGGTATCGAAAATGGAGTTGATGTACCTATAATAGGTCAGTTATATTTCATTAGGATGTGCTACTACTTTGGCATCAATGCAAAAAGTGGGATCGGCGAGAAATTGTTTCTATAAACCGAAAAAATTAAGCATTCCTTGAAATAGCTATTTCAAACGTTAATCGATCAAAACGTGCCTTTGCCGAATTGGCAAAGGCACGTTTTGGTTATAGAAAGTTTCCATGATCGAAAAGGTTCGATTCCTGTTGAGGGTACACTCATTCTTTAATAAGATTTCTCAATAAGCGTGGTTGTTATTGATTTCATTGTAAGAAAGTGATAACAACTCAAATATGTGTGCCTACTAAAAATAACGTCAATGGTAACAATACGGGTATCCACTAAAAAATAGCATTTAGTGTAAGCACTAAAAATAAAGTCAATAATAATAAAAGAAATAGGTAAGAAAGTCGATATATAAATTTATACGTAAACAAATTTAATTTATTTTTTCAACGAGATAGGAGGCATTGAATTCAAAAGCGGTTTTAATGAAGAAATCGACTGTCAACAAACAGTGAGAAAAGATTGAAGGAAGCAAGAATGCATTGCATACATAGAATTTGATCATTGCATAACATGAAAATAAGTAAATTATTTTGGTAACAGTGTTGCGAAAAACTGAATAATGTTGGTAATTGTTGTCTAACAAATAAATCAGTTATGATTCTTATCAGTTTCAAACGGCGCAACGGAAAAAAAGTTTCTTTAAATAGAATTTAGTCTCAGATAAGAAGAAATAAGTGATTTAACCTCCTCGTCTCTCTTTTTTTCGAGTGTGTCTATGCAAAACAAGCAAGAACATTGTGCTATTAATTAGCTCACTGTTCGAAACGAACAAGAGCTTTTATGTCTTTCATTGGCGCTTTTGAAACCGCTTATCTCTTATCCCATGATGCAGAACGTCTTTTCGTGACCGTTTTGAAATAAAATGGGGTGTGTATTTCTTCAAGACTAACTTTTTGAGAGACGTGTTGTCTAATGACACCCCCCCCCCACATACACACACGCTTGGCTTTATCATCCAAGTCTGAACTTTACATTCACTCATCTCGGCTCAAGCTCTAATATGATGTAATAATTAAATTATTTTTTCTCTCTTTTTTATTACCAGTAAGTAACAATTTAAAAATGCATAACACTAACTTTATTATGCTCGTAAACGTTATTGATGCTTTGATGGGTCAAATAAAATAAATAACTGTAAAAAAAATGAAATATTTTATTATGGATTAATTGAAATATTAGGAATTTAGTCTTGTCTTTTCAAAAGAAAAAATAAAGTGTTTAATTACGGAAAGACATTGTATTTGGTTTGATTTGACCAGAAACGCCTATATACATAGACAAGCACGGATGCAACAGAAAGACTTCCCACATAATGGGGAGACAATGATGTCTTCATCTAGCTAACGCCTAAGCATTATGGGGGAAGCATTTCTGAGTGGGAGGTAATTCTGCCAGATCTTGTATTTAGTATTCTCGTCAGAAATTCAGAAATGATTGAAATATTTTTATGGTGGGGGTTAACGAAAAAGTACCGCCTTCGATGTACCGCGTCCCTTCAGAACATGGATGATCATGGCTCTCTAAAACTTCCTATCTCTTGTGGCCCTTAGCAGTTCTCTTTTTGTTAAGGATATACTTCCTCCCCCATTCCGCTATCCATTCACACAAGGGCGTTAGGTAAGTGGCTCACTGCCTTTCCCTTATAGGTTTTACCCTCAGTATGCCCCCGTGATAATTAAATTTCTTTTACTTCATTATGTTTCTTCTTGATTCTCAGTATAAGGGTTCCTTTTGTTAGCATTTTTTAAGACTTCCTCATTTTTTACTCGCTTCATCCATGGGATTCTTAGTATCCTTCTGTAGAACTACATTTCTGCTCCCTCCAGTTTTCTCTTCATCTTTGGAGAGATTATCTAGCATTCACTGACATATAACAGGATAGATACTAAAACAAAAATGGAGTAAATAATTGGAAAACACAGGTGACAGAATAATAATGATTTATCACTGCTGAATAAGCATTAAAATCGAATTTGTTCGAGCGATGTACTTAAAGAACAAACGATTCAGATTTGAAATTCAAGGGCCATTAAAAAGGACCATCAAAAAGGACCATCAAAAGACGAGCTACTCTATTTTCAAGTAAAAGTGTGCCGGCTGGGTTTATTGTGAAAAAGCTAAAAGTTCGTAGAAAATTAACATCGTTTAGTATTTGAGAAGAAAATTGCCTTTAACTGCAAATACCATTTTAAAATCTCATTACCTGGTATATTCTTAAGGTATTTATATATCTCTTCAAGATTTCAGAAAATATAGAAATATGTTTTTCCTTGGAGGCAAATCTAAATCTCAACTTATTTATAAATGGAAGTTTATCTGTGTGTGTGTGTGTGTGTGTGTGTGTGTGTGTGTTTCCGTTACCTATAGACTCCGAAAATTTACACAGTTGTACTATAAGCGTCTGCGAGTGTTCTTGGCTAGGTTTTGTGTCGAGGTACCCCGATAAATATCAAAAATCGATAATCGAAAAATTCGGGTTATAGAAGGAGTGGTCCGATTTTAATCAAATTTGATACACTCATAGACAAAGACATAAAACGATATTCAGAAGATTCAAGGTTGCAGTTCTATCCTTGGATGACTTATTTGACTCCGATATTGGAAATTGATACCCCGATATCCTACCGGGACTGATCAAAATCAGTTTTTCAGCCCTTTTATTTAAGTTTTTGCTTCGGGTTTGCCTCTAAGTAGGTATACTTGTAGTTCTTAGTCTCAGCCATGATACCATTTACTCAGAGGACTTATTTAACCTTCAAAATTCAGTTTACGACGAAAAAAACTTATTTGATATCGATACCAGAAAATCAAAATTTGACTTACATCCATTCATTTTTCTTTCAGTCTACAGTTTCGCTTTAACTGGAAACAACTATTGCTTTTGAGTCTTTCGTGCCAACGTCCAAAGAGTCTGAGCTCCAGAACCATGGATTAGTTTTAAAGCTTTCATTACACCCGAGCAACGCCGGGCTATACTGCTAGTCACAGAATAAAACAATAAAAAAAACTTGCGATACTTTCGAACGTAAACGTGAAAATTAAACCATGACCAAAATTCTTGCCTTTAGCTAAATAATTTTGCAGCATTTTACATGACTCACATTTCGTTTGTAAATAAAAAAAGTGTGAGGGAAAGAGTATAGTTGGTAATAAACTCGATTTTATTTGAAATATGCGATAACGTTTTATTTTTATCACATATAAGCACAAACCTTTTTTCTTATAGATGCAACGCCTCAAACCTATCGCTACTCTATTGCTTTTTTTGATGGCAAATGTTCAGATTAATTCCATTATTTAGTTCCACTAGTTTAGATCTTTACAACTCAAACATGCAATGTATGTATGTATGTATGTATGCCGCATTCACCCTAGTCGGGTTGAGCGGGCTTCCTCCCTGACGGAGCAAGTCTCATTGGGATTTGTTTAAGGGCAGGGTCCCAAGTCCTACCCTGTTATTTAACCCATAACTGGAGGGAAAGGACGGATTAATACCTTTCCCAAGGGTATCAGCGCGCAAGTGACTGCAGGGCATTCAACTGGAATTCGAACTCGGCTCACCGATTTCTCTTTCCGAGCCGACATCCACTGCACCACAACGCACATCCGTCACTATTGTAAACATGCAATGCTACTTCCAGGAAATTGGATCGTCTTCATTTCCTTTGTATTCCAAATGTAAAGGCAAAAGTTTCACTTAAACAACTTTTTTCGCAATAACTGTTAATTTGTGGGCCAACCAGTCTTTATCCATATTCCTTATACTAATTTTCATTTCCAACCACCTCCTTTTTCATTCACCTCATTCAGCACATCCATTTTAACAGTAACGCATCTATCTTGAGTGCTCTCGGGCATTTTATTGGACCAACTTCAGTATTAAAACAATTTTAAAAGTTTAAGATAATCTTATTCAACAAGTTATAAAAAAACCTATTGGATTTACCTGTGTCAAACAAACACCCCAAGTCAATATCTATATAACGAAGATATAAAGTGTTTTCTTTGTTCAAGTTTAATTTTGACTACTACTATTTTGTTATGGTGAGTAGTACTCTAAGAATGGCAATTCGAATAAGAATTGTTCTTGTTCTTAGTCTCACAATAGTACTCAGTAACGCTAAATACAAATTATTTATTTTCTCTGGTGCATGCAAAGATGTCTTAATGGATATATATGACTTAATATATTTTAATGTCGCACTCTTAATAAATTTAAACAAACCCTTTCGCTCACCGCGAGAGCATGAGCAGAATGATTCTAGAAACAATTTGTGTCTGGTGAAAAAAAAATTTGTTCACGAGAAACATGTTTTCCCACTGTACCAAAAGACAGAGTTAAATTCTGTTGTCTACGATTGAGACCGATTAACCAAAATATTTCTTGAAAGAGTAACTTTAAAAAATGTGACTTACTATCACGTTCCTTATCATAAGGAGTACATATTTCTCACATAAAATCACTGATCTTGTCACATTTTTACATTTTGAGTGATAAATAAACTCCATCGCTATAATTTTATACCATTAAAAAGAATTAATCAGGTATCTGAAGTCAATATCATTAGTTTTTTTGTTTTTTTTTCATGCTGCCATTTGTATCCGTACAAGAGGGACGCCACCAAAGAAAAAGTTTGGCGAGGACTAAATGAGATTCTAACGGTGAGGGGCTAAATGATGTAATAAAAACGGAGGTTCTAAATCAAATATTAATTCTTAAAGTTTCCTGGTCGTATGTTTTTTATCTGATCCTTTCAAGAAATGAACATTTTTTAGATATACGGGGTGCGATGGATAAATTATTGTATGCAAAAACGGAACAGATATATTTACCAAAATTACACAAAGATATCTTTAAATACTAAAGAGTAAATTTAGACAATAAAAATTCCATTGGCATCAGCCATAGCCTCCAGACGACTTCAAAATTGCCTGAAACTCTTCTGGACCGTCTCCTTGTTTGTTGCTGAATGCTGCCATAATCTTTGCCTTCAGTTCATCTTTGGTGTCACAAGGAGTTTTGTTGCAATCTGGGGAGTTAGGTAGCCAGATGTGATGTGATCGAAGAAATTGTCTGGCAACCACGACTGGATTGTTCTGCTTGTGTGGCATGGCGCAGAATCCTGCTGCCAGAACTTTGGGTCTTCCAGCAGACACCTTCTTGACCCAGCGCAGCACTACCTCCTCAAGGCACTTCATGTAGGCCTCCGTGTTGAGACTGTGTATGAAGATGAATGGAAGCATTACGTCGCCATCACTAGTGATCACTCCAAACACCTTCGTAATCACTATGAGATTCATCCAATTCATTTCGAATCCTCTGTAATGTTATCGAAACAATCTGAAATGTCTGTATTGGAACTTCGGGTCCGAATGCGAAGCTGTACAGCATGTCGTTTCCAAATTTGTCGCAGAGTGAATGGGTGTCATGGTGCTTTTTTGTTCACAAAAGATGTCTAGCTGACCCTACTATACTGTGCAATAGACTAAATTAATAAAACTACACGCATGCACGAATTTAAAAATATAAAATAGTGACAATTTACCCATTTACTATTCTCCTTGTGTAAACATTGTTTGGGTTTTTAGTACACATATTTTTTTGTTTTTGCTTTTTGTATTCATTTTTGGGGGAAGAGTTAAGCACTTCGATGTAATGTAATGGTTAGCAAGATTGTATTGCTGGATCAGTTACACATAAATAGTCAGTTCGATCCTCACTGAGTGCCCTATACTTGTGCCATATTTAATCTACACTTGGAAAATCAACTTATTTTCTGATATGAGACCAACAGATTTTTTCCCGCATATAAGACTCAGATGTTTCTTTTCCTGCATATAAGACTCAGTTGCTTTTTTCCCGCATATAAGACTCAGATGTTTCTTTTCCCGCATATAAGACTCAGATGTTTCTTTTCCCGCATATAAGACTCAGATGTTTCTTTTCCCGCATATAAGACTCAGATGTTTCTTTTCCCGCATATAAGACTCAGTTGCTTTTTTTCTCCTATTATAAGACTCAGATGATTCAGAAGCTAGTGTTTAGAAATTTCTCAATAGTGGATAGGAATTCACAGATAATAAAGAAAAATCTATGGAATGACATGGTCACCTACGCCCTGAAAAGACATGGCATAGAAAAAAGCTCGTATTAGATTTTATCGCCATTCATACTGTCTAGGATTTGTTGAACATATGTAAATGTAATATTTTCATCATGTTATTCTTAAGTTTTTGAATTTATTTTTATTTTTATTTATTTATTTATTTTTTTTTTTTTTTAGTGATGCTGAGTAGAGCTTATGAGGACGAGCACTCTTACTCACGAAGCGACGGATACGATCGTCATGATATGGATCGTCATGGCGATCATAGTGACCGCAGCTCTCACGGAGATCATGGCAGCAAGGAAAGTCATGACCGTGATGGGCACGGCCATGGTGAAAGTGCAGCAACTTCTGTCAAAGGTAACAGCCGTTTTTACTTCAATGTTTTCAATTTGGAGACTATCGCCACCAAATATAAATTATAGTCACTTATACGAAACATGAGCGCCTAATTATATGACTATGACTGTATGACACTATAAATTATAGAAAAATATCATACCACTTACAAACGATCACAACACAAAATAACAATTTATGTAGAAATTAGTATTAGTAGTAATAGTAACAGTAAACCTCAAACTTTATAAGATAATTTACATATGGATCAGAGCTTCTACCTTTGTGCGCTCGGTCTCTATTCAAAGTGTAATCTATATATATAAAATTCTGTGACTTCCTTTCGTCCGCCCATCACACTCTCTAAAATAGCCATACTTTGACCGATCAAATAAATTTTATTCCTAAACCAGCCGATTATCCTTTTCAGTGGTCATGAATCCAGTTTCCAGTTCACACTGCATTTGGGAGAACTATAAACAAATCACAAGGCCAATCGATTCAAAAGTTGGGATTTAGCTTCGGAAAAAATATTCACGCATGGCTAGTCTTATGTTGCATGCCCAAGAGTAAGAAATCCTAAGACTTTATTCTGCAATGTTAAAAAAGAAAAAATATTTTTTACCATATACTCTAATAAAATTAAATTAAAGAAATTATTAAACAACGAAGTAGAATTTTTGTCAAAATATTTTCTCAAACAAACTTATTCAAATTTCCTCGATTGATTTGCGAAATTGAACGAAACGTAGCTTTCAAATCTCGACAAAAAATGTTAACGATAACTTCAACAATATTAAATACTGTGAGGATTTCAACACATGTCAGCATGTTTCAAAAAATTCTAGTTCCCTAATATTTCTGTCGAAGTCGACTTTCAGTTTCGCATCTATCCTTTCAAAGTTAATATAGATACCTCATCCTGGGAATTCTAACTATGCAGCATCACCTTCCTCATTACATAAAAGTCAGGCGTTTGTTAGATACCGACTTTTGATTCCATTTTCTCCAAAACTTCGTCGTTGCTCAATTGTTTGATCTATGGTATTCTGAGCATCCTTCTGTTAAACCCTCTTTTCGTTGCTTCACATATCTTCATTTGTGAGGTAATTGTTGAGCATACACTGGTATATCTGCTATATGGGATTAATGGTATTCCATAATATTTCCATAATATTTCAGTACTTGTTCTTTTGTTTCTAACAATTTTTTCCTGTTTCTTAGCGGCGTATGTGAAATCGACCATGTGTCACACCCTATTACGGCGAAGATGGGTTAAGTAAATACAAGATCAGCATGGAGTATCTATGCGCTCTGTGAAAAGCATCACACACACACACACACACACACACACACACATATATATATATATATATATATATATATATATATATATATAAATTTGTAACGCTCTAAATGTGTTTACTCGAGACAATTTCGCTGGAATACAGTAAACGATCAGATATACAGATAAATACTGGAACCGGTTTTTTTAATCAATTCGGCCCAAGCAAGGTGATAACGCCACTATGATGCAAGAGACTACTGGAAGTGAAAGAGAATTAAAAAACCTTCTAAGGAACCAGAAACCCAATCTGAAAAAGGAAACTAGGGATAAACCTCTTCTTCTGTTCAAAAGACCGGATAGGAGTGTGAACCATTCCGAAAGAAGTACTCAGACTACATATTAATACACCATACACCTCCTTAAACGTTAACAACAGATCTGTACTCTCATATGAATACAATCGTACAGATGTTGAATATTATCCAACGTGATATGATTCCACATCTTTTGCACTTGTAGACGAAATGCAGTAAGAGTTATGTTCACTAAACTAGTTAAGCTGTGTTCTATGGTGTTCCATACATGTTATGATCAGAGACAAGTGTTGCGATCTTACCAGCTAGGGAAGTTATCGAACATCCCACAGAGCATGTTGCATAGCACGAGTATGATGTGGGCAGGCATTAAGTCACTGGTGCCTCCTCAACAGGTGTTTACTCGTGCAACCAGATTGGTAACTGGGTCCCACCCATTCACAGTTAGGTTAGCCAAATGCAGACGGCAATTCTACTCCTGCAGCTTCTTCTCTCGCACTTCCCGCCTATGGAACTCGCTCCCATATTCTTGCTTTCCTGACGGCTACAACCTCCAGGAATTTAAATGCAATGTCAATACTCATCTATTAACCACTTGACTCTAGTTCTTTCCCCACGGCGTATATCCTTTCCTTTCTCTCCACCTCTGAAACTGTCATCACACCTGCATTCTCATCTTTCTATTGCTCCTTTCTAACTGGTTCGTCTTCCTCTTCACTCTCTTCTAATTAATCTTTTTACACTTATGTAGCCCCCTGCACATAAGTGACATTACCGCCTTGCTCGAGGTGATACGATTTAAAAAAAAGGCATTATCCTGATAAGACCGCACATTGCTTTCCGGATGCATTGATGAAACCAGACCAGGTTAAACAGTGTTCTGTTCAACATTCCTTCCACAAACCCTAGAGACGCGCGAGGGTTATAACTTATGTTACTCCACATCATGACACCAGGTTCGGTCCTGTGTGTTGTAGATGAAAGACGTCGCTCCCTAAGTCTGTTACACATACATCATTGTATAAAGAAAGAACTTGTTCTCACTGAAACACCATTTTATCCTCTAGAATTCCATGGTTCTCAACCCCAGTGGGGTAATGAGCCCATATTTTGCGGGTAATGGATGTTTGATTTGGAAAGAGGCAATCAGCTTATAATTTCACACTGTGCCAAGTTATTAACGAGACAGCATTTCAAGGAAGAATTTTTCCTACCCCAAGCTCTCTTAAAGTATCTTTCTTTCAAGCCTTGTGGAAAAAAAATCAAAATTTCTCCACTTTTTAGATACCAGATCATAGAACTGTGATCATAGTCCAATTTTGGTAATTGTTGTCACTAATATAGTTTCCTATATTACGAGTATTTGTTCATTGGTGTAATGGATAATAGTGAAAATGTATTTTGGGGTAATCGCAGCAAAAAGGTTGGGAACTTATGCAGATGATTCTCGTATGACAGAACTGGAGACGTGCAAGTTGATGTTGCGTAAGTGAAAATCTGGTTAGAGGTACGCTTGTGCGATGACCCCAGTGGTCCACTATATTTGCTCTAATATTTGAAGTGAATGCCTTGCGGTCTGCTACTGCCGTCCATAAAAAGTGCATCGATCCTGGCGATACATGGCAATTTGGAAGTTAGTCAGCGGGTATTCGTTCGGTTACTGTCGTCAGCATCAAATGGAACATGCAACAGGCGCTACATACAGCAGTCTCTGGAATTACCATCCAGCCTCTCAAAGACCCCCAATCCGACCGAATTCAAATGGCTCAAATTGAGTAACAAAAAATGGAACACGTAAGGATCTCTATGGCATAAAATCTGCTTGAAATTAACTCTTTCACCACATTGAACTTTATCTTGACATACATCCTCGTTACAATGAATTTATTTCAGCATGCATTACCGTATAAGGCTTCTAAGACGACGTACTGGTTTGTACGAATGTTACGATGTCAATAACCGAGAACTTTGAAAAAATAGAATACCTACTGCTTTCATACATACTGTTATGTTTCAATAACATTACTCTATTCTCAATAGATTAGGTTTCTCTATTTATCAGTAAACTACTATTCTTTATTGGGATAAATAGCAGAATGAATTCATATTACCTTCTCGGGTTTATGGTTCAGAGTAGTTTTAATAGACTGGCTGCTATCCAAGACCAGAGAGAGCCACCTTCTTCTTCTTCTTCTTCTTCTTCTTCTTCTTCTTCTTCTTCTTCTTGTGCCGTGCCCCTTCAGGACGTAGGGGGTTATGGACTTCCACTTTGCTCTTTCTCTTGTCGCTCTCAAAATTCTGCCTCCTGGTGTCTCTCCCAAACTCTGCTCCGCCATCCATTTGCTCAGGCCTATCAAGTAGGTTTCGCGCTGCTTTCGCCTGTCTCTCTTTCCCACTCTCCGTCCTGTGAGTATTAAATTCTCCAGGTCCTTCTTCCTACCTTGCTATTTTACCCATAGTTGGAGCGGGAATGAGAAAAAATAGTTTCATGCATTTAACAATGATACTAGTACAAAAGCAAAGGTAAAAGTCGAGGACAAACTTGAACTGGTCTCGATAAATTCAATTCACTTCCAGCCCCGATTGTGTTATGATATCTGAACATACTCAACCGAGGTTAAAATCGTTGTCGCCCTTCATAGTGTTGCAATTGAATTTTCCATCAATGTGTGATTATATATATATATATATATATATATATATATATATATACCTTATAAAATTGTGTAGATAATCAGACATCTTTGATTGCTAGAATGTATTTTAAGGATTATACACGTGACTCTTCTTGTTTATAATTTTCGAGCTACAGTTTTCCGTACGAATTATCAAATTTATTTTCTCCTCTCTTGCTGTTTTTGATCAAACTTTACTGATAAACACTCAATAACACAGCACCGATTTTCTACAACAGGAGTTAGAAACATTGTTACACATAAAAAAAAAATCATATTAACGGCAGAATAACGCGTCACATCAATCTAAAGTTAATAAGAACATCCAAAATATAGCAGTAAACTATAAATATTACAGTAATATTTATTATTTTATCTACGTGATATTATTTTGTTAGGAGTTTTTTAAATGATGCAAACTGTCTTGATTGATTCGTAGTACTTATTACATAATTCGAAATACATTCAGGTGAGACTCATAAACAAGTTTTTTTATGCTAAAACTAATATGAGGCTTATAAATAAATAAATAATGACTGTGTAAACAATTGCATACGCCCAACGTTATATTATGTATTGTTATATGCGCCCTGGTAAAAACCTTTACAATGATTTGAGCGATTATACATCAGATAAGACAGACTAACAAATATTTTAAAACAACATGAAGTTGGATGAATATAAAAATTTCTTTTTTGGAGTTTGCGGTTAGCGTGCCGGATGAGTTACCGACTCCTGCCCTAGACGTTTTTTGTTTGTTTTGTTTTTTTTGGTTTTGTTTTTTGGGGATTTTTTTTGTTTTGTTTTTTGTTGTTGTTGTTGTGTGTGTGTGTGTGTGTGTGTGTGTGTGTGTGTGTGTGTGTGTGTGTGTGTGTGTGTGTGTGTGTGTGATTTTCTGCAATAAAGAAAAAAGAACTTCATCAATGTATTTCTCTACCGTGATGCCACAGATATTCTTTCGAGATACTTTACACTTACGTGCCAAAATTCTTAGTGAAGCTGTATGTAAAGGTAAAGATAGGTGGCGCCAACCAATGTTGATGTCATGGAAATACCCAGACCTATATCAATAACGCTCTTATATCTTATGTATTAGTGAGAACATCGACTTGGCTGCTCATGGCAAGGCGAAAATGATCAGAGTTCGAACCGGACATGTTAACACTTGCCCATTGGATTGG
Organism: Ascarosepion bandense; assembly: GCA_037127315.1. Classification (NCBI taxonomy): domain Eukaryota; kingdom Metazoa; phylum Mollusca; class Cephalopoda; order Sepiida; family Sepiidae; genus Ascarosepion; species Ascarosepion bandense. The sequence continues at coordinate 5,404,763 of JBBBDQ010000886.1, read as the reverse complement.
ACATTCCATTTATGTAATTGTAAGAACATTTGACACCTCTCAATATACGGTGTTACTTGTGTACTGTGAATATCTGATTGAAGGCACAATTGCCCACAATAAACACGGCTCGTTTCTGATCATGACAACAAATGTCTGATTAAAACTGTCTGCGGTAAGAAACACATGATACTGGCTCAAATTACATCTACATTCAGTGTTGGAGGATACCACAAGCATATACAGAAAGTCAGTTCAGCGTTCTTTTGCTTGCATTTAACATGGAAACAAAAAACCGACCAAAGTAACTCAGTTGACACCAAGACACGAGACAAAGTGTCTCATCTGGGGTTATAACGTCGCCAATTATACCCTGGAATAATAGCAAGGCGTGGCTTAATTCGATGGTTCACAATTCCAGTTGTTTCTGTTTGTGTAAAAAATTGGAGTGTAGCGAAGACCCCCCCCCCATAAGACCATGGACCAGAATTGACAACAAAGCACCATGCAGACTAGTCATGATTCCATAATGGCGTCGTTTATGTCCACGTAGCATTGATCGAGTCCAGTGGTTTACCTAAACACATGTTTAAATTACTAACTGTTATGTTGTACTGCTTTTTAATTGTTTCCACCCATTCATGTACTTTATGGACCTCGACAAGTATGGATTGTTTCAGCAGGAAATGCACTGTGTCATCGAGTCAAAGTTACCTAGAATTAGTTTGAGAAACATTTTGAAGACGTTCAAATAATGTTGTGGTCATCACATTCACCTGAAAAGAGCCATATCAAGTATTTCTGGGATGTAGTAGAAATGTCTACTCGCACACAAGAGCTTGTGCATACAGATATCATGGAGATATGGACATCTATATAGATGACATGGTTCAATATTTCTCCAGATGTTTTCTGGCCACTTGCGGAATTGGTTATGTCGAGTTTTTCCTAAGTTAGAGAGGTTCCTAAACAACATTTGGCACCCGGCCTATGACTTACGCTATGTCAGTGTAAAAGTATTCTCAAAGATATTGAATTATACATCTACTTTTTTGGTGGTATTTTCCTGGCTAAAACTAAATCCGCTATCTACATTAACAGATTTGTGCAAATGCTTACAGTGCCCTCTTTTTTGAAAATTAAACTTAATTCAGTATAAAACCAGATTGTTTTCATTTTAAAAAATCCTGGAAAATTTTGCACATACTTAGTAAGAATCGCAAAATGTGCAAGAAACGAAAACTAAAAATTATATATAAAGTTAAGCTTTTATGGTTTGCTTGGTGGTTGAAGCAGTTGCATGCCAGCGCCGGTGATTGGCATTCGAACAGGATAAATGCTAGTATTTCGAATGTTGACTTTCTACGCAATAAAATCGTCTATATTTCATGCAATACAATCTCCTCTTCATGCCTGACTAACCTCATTTAGAAAATATCTATGAAACCTGGCCTTTGACTCCTTCAATGTAGGTCATAATCATTATAAATATATTTCAAAAACAGGAAATTACCATTGACATTACTAGCAGATGTTAAAACATCATTAATATCATCATAGTCATTTTTGTTTTGGACGATTTTATTAAACTCACCACCTCATTGAAGTACGTAAATATATAATTAACAAGATAAATTAACATGCATACACAGACGTAGAGTTAACAAATAGTCTTGTAAATACTGTCACGCGCGGGAACACACAAATGTATCTATATACGAGGATTGGCTGAAAGGTTCATAGGCTGACCATGATACTCACATGGAATGAGGCAAAATGAGTTTTCTAATTAGTCTCCCTAGTTGCAGTGTTTGGATCTCATTGAGAAAGCTTTCATCCTGTTGGCCAAAAAGTTTACAGTAGATATGACGTCATCATCATTGCGATACTGGTTCCCAATTTTTTTTGTTTTTTGTTTTTCTTTGTTTTTTTTTTGTTTTTTTTGTTTTGTTTTGTTTTTCATATTTGAAGATAGCCAATAAACGTAATGTCTTTTGTATAAAAAAAAACGAGGATATTCCCTTCTTGTAGTTAAAATGACCTTCTTTGGAACAAGTAATGAGGGGTTTTTCTACTGCATGGATTATCTCTGGCTCAAATTGATGAATCCAGCACTCATCCTGGGTTAAGAAACGTTCACGAGAACTAGCTCAAACAATGTAAAATGTCTCAAACAATGTAAAATGTGATCAGCTTGGTGCGCTGTCAATCAGGTGTCAGAAGACGTGAAACCCACCGAGCAGAAACCTTCGTCATGCCAAGTTCATTGTGTAGAATATTCTCAACTCTCTCAAGAGATATGCTAATAGCATTGGCTATTTCATTTATAGTCATCACTTGTCATCCATGTGGTGAACACGATCAATGTTTTCCTCGGTGGTGGACATCTAGATCTTGGGTCATCTTCAAGACATTACCTCTTCCTTTAAATTCACTGCTCACTTTTGCATTGTTGATAAAGCTGGAGTATCATTCCCTTATGTAGAAACCATGTCAGCATGAATGTCCTTTGGGGATAAACAGTTTTTTCGGCAGGTATTTAGTAACATCACGATGCCAAATTTTGTCCATTTTCAAGAGAAGTCTCTGCCAGTTACTTTTGAAGTCTCATTTGAACAGTTAAATGCTAATTTACCTGGAAATAGATAATGCAGTTATTAATAATAAAAAAAGAGTTTAAATTAACCCTGTGTTGCATATTGGTTACAATTGTAATACATGCAAGATTTCACAGATCTAACATCACTCTTTCATAGTCAACCTATGAACCTTTCCGCTTCATAGTCGGAACGCTAACGCACTAACTACTTGGTCACGCGTTCATATAATCCCACTATGCTAGATTTGTCATTGGGGTGATTCATTGATAATATTTGGCCTGGGAAACGATATCAGCATGCAACATCGTTAAACAGTACCTGGAAATCATACTACGAGTTAATCCAAGCCTTGCGAATGAAATTGGGTAGATGAAATGTTCAGTACTTGAGCATAGTGTCATTGTTCAACTACTGTTCAATTTAAATTATTTGCTATCTCTCAGAAACTGAAACTAAGGTCAACTCAGCATAGTTGCAACATAAATCTCTGTGAGTATTGAAGAAATTCTAATAAGGTGTCCGCAACCTAGATTAACTAGCTACCCTCGTATACGGGAAAACTTAGAAATGAATGGCCAGTCATCATGTGGATGCTAATTTATTCGTTTAATGCGCAACTAAATCTTACAATGAGATCTTGTGACAGGTGACAACCATCATTGTTAAATGCTAAGATCAATACTACCCCACCAAAAAAAGAAAGAAAAAATGCTTTCGGCAGGATCTTAATTGAAAACTTCTTGAATACAAACGCTTTTCTATTGATCTATCAACTAAGTAATAAATTAAATGACAATTAAAATACAACCTTATTTATTATTTATAAACTTTATTACAAAAATCTTTGTAAGCAATCACGCGTTATTTTCAACTTCTAAAACCTGAGAAACTCTTAAAACCCTTGAGTATGAGTGTATGCGATTTTCGTAACCGATTAAGCTACTTCTAGCTGGCAAAAAATGAAATGGTTAGATTTGAAATCTCACAGTTTCGTATCTCCCTCAACCTAATCGGTAAGGCAGCTGTTGCTTTAAGTCAGGTTTCTCGCTGAAAAAGGAATGCAATTCTCATTCTCACTGGAGGTTATCGTTCTTACTATTATTATTGTTGTTATTCACATAACACGAGACCCAAGAGATACTCAAGGTAGAGGGTCACTAAATGAGGTTGTTGTAAGGACATACAGTACAAAGCGGGTAGCAAGAAGTGCTTACTATGAGGAGATGTACGATAAGATTTTTTTAAGGTTGTAATGATCGGGGAAGCATCTTCTTGGGAGTTTATTTCCTAACGCAGCAGTTATGGGGAAGAAGCTGAGTGGAGATTCTCCCTTACCAATGGAATACGAGGAGAATGAGGATGCGTAAACTCAATTTACGTGGTATTATTGTTGTTGTTGTTTCTGATTCGCATTACTTATTAATAGTTGTAGAATGACGGTCTGAAAGTTGCGATGAGGAACAATTGAAATTCAGATAAAAAATGAGTCGAAAAATTAATGACTGGCCGATATTTCACCTGAGATTTTTGAAAACTAAGCAAAACTGAAGGAAAGGGAATCGCATTACGTTATTGCTGGATGTCTGTTGATGTGCAATAAATATCGGCTCGAAATGAGAAATCGGAGAGCCGAGTTCGAATTTCAGTTAAATTCGTTGCATTCACTTACTCGCAAATACCCTTAGGAAAGATATTAATCCATCTCTTCTTCCTCTCGAGAGGTAGAAGGAAGCTAAGCAAATAAAACCACCTCATTTACCTCCGAATGGGTACAGCTCTTGAGTTATATATAGGGTGAACTTTACTATGCAAAAAAAAAAAAACTCGCTTTTCAATATTATTCAATTTTTGTTACTAATTTGTGTTTAACTATTAAGATACTTTAACTATGAGCATAAAAAGTATTTTTGTTTCAACGTATTTCTGCTGTTGCCATTGAAAATCAGTTAAGTGCTATACGTGATACACGCTTGGGTGATTATGTTTCTTTCGATCCATGATTGACTAAGTAAAAGACTTTCCCGCAGTAGGTTGACATTTCTTTCCGTGGTAGACTATTTGCCAACCAAGGCCACAAAATCCAATCTGCCATAGCTGAAGGGAGAAGAAATGGATTCATACATTTCCCAAGGGTAGTTGCCCGCAAGTGAATGTAATGGATCCAACTGGAATTCGTACTCGGCTCTACCGATTTTCCATTCCAAGCCCACATCCATTAAACCACAACACACATTCACACCATTGAAAATAAAGAATTCAAAAATTCAAAGTTCAATTTCATGATCTTCCATTTCAAATTTATTCAATTTAAAATAAATTAATGCTTGCTTGATTTTGTTTATTTCTTGATGCCTATATGTCTAAAATTGTTTCCATTTTTTTATTTTAACAGCCATGTTCCAAACGACCATGTTGGTAGGAACGTCTCTGATGTTGTATTGGATATAAAACAACCACCTTAATGCGTGTTTTGCATGGAAAAAATATTTTTCAAATTTTTAAAAAATTATAAAACGATGGTTGTCTTCCAGAAGTAGAAAGAACCACTTGAAACACAAAGCTTTATTTCTAAGAACTTTACGAAGAATCATCTAAATTAATAAATAAAAAACATTTATTGTAGTATACTGCTTTCATAATTAATACGAATTGTCTTTTCCTCTGTTTGTTGTGCTTAGATTCCTCTAACTTGACGCTTATGATTTTGTAGCTAAAACGAATAAAATTTTAATTTTGAAACACAGTCTTTATTTCTTGCTTATTTTCTCCCATTTTCTGTTTCTGGACGCCTTCTCAATACACCAAGTGGCTGGGGTAGTTGTATCTCTTTCTTGCTGAAAGTCGATGTTCGAGTCCAGATTAAAAAGAGAGTAATTTAAATGATTGTGTTCAAGGTAAACATTCTTCTCACAACACAAATTTCCTTCTTTCCTCAACTTTTGATCTGTACTCAACTAAACTTAGTATTAAAGAACAAATATAGGAAATAATGGGTACGTATCTAATTTTATTATTGTACTTTATATCAACCGTCGGCAAATAGGGGTAAATTACCCCCAGATGGATTAAAATCAAAATTTCTATGAGTAATTGGAGTAGATAGACTTAATTGGAGTAGATAGACTAAACTATCGCCCAGTTCACACTCCACCCACATCTATTGAACAGGTGAAGAGGCTCATCCCTTGTTTCCTGTTTAGGATGCGGTTTCCGGTTTGCTCTTTTCTAATCTTCTCACTCTTATGTAGCCCCCTGCACATCAGTGGCGTTACTGCCTTGCTTGTGTGATATGATTAAAAAAAAATGGAGTAACCATTTCTACGAGTAATGGAATAACCGGATGTGCGTTGTGGTACAGTGGATATCGGCTCGGAACGAGAAACCGGGGAGCCGATTTCGAATTCCAGTTGAATCCATTGTATTCACTTACGCGCAAAATACCCTTGGGAAAGGTATTAATCCGTCTCTTCCTTCCAATTATGGGTTAAATAGAAGGACAGATTGGGTTCTATAGCCTTGGTCGGCAACCAGTCTACCGCAGAAAGCAATGGCAACCTACTGCGGGATAATCCTCTGCCCAGTCAGTCATGTCTCTTTTGAGACATGATCGCCCAAGCGTGTTTCACGTATGGCACTTAACTGACTGATATTAACCACAGAAAGATGTTCTGTAGTTTGTATAGCACTCCATGTTGTTCAAATTTTCTTTCACCTGGTTAACTTGCTTTTTCTGTCGTATTAGATCGTAGAGAAGGTCACATATTGTGAGTAAAATTATTTGTTGTAAATCTGTTTTTGCTTTATTTTAAATCACCGGTGACTTTAGAGAAAAAAACTGTAGATATGAATCATTAGTTTATTTTTATTCCCCAACATAACTGAAGCGCCAATATCATTTAGAATTTCACTGGGAGAATGTGAAGTTTTGGCGACTTTGAATAAATGTGAACGTTATTACAGAAGAAATAAAGAATGATTGGGTCAGTGAATGCGACTAGCTAAGTTAATAATTAAGATAGTGACGACCAGCATCTCTCCGTGCTAAAAAAAAAAAAAAAAAAAAAAAAAAAGACACGCCATATACAAAAACATTTCAGCTTAAATTAGCATACCAACACCTCCCAATGCGAACTGACCGTCTGCCTAAAGATTTTTTCGGGATTTCGTTTGGATTCTTGCGTGCGACTTTGTGAGTACGTGATGTGAATTTCGTCTGTGTATTTGTCGGTTTCCGGGTCTTGATGGTTTAGTCAATGAATTGTACTTGAGGTTGCCGCACATCTTTGTGCCAATTTTTACGGTGGCGCTCAACGACTGGTTCCGGCAGGGTTTTGTCCCCGACCAAATCTCCAGGGGTGTGATCACGCTGTTGAAAAAGGTCAAGTGTGTTGGGAGGGACTTAGGTGATTACAGGCCTATAATTCTGCTAAACACAAAGTTAAAGATTTTAGCCAAGAACCTTTGCAGTCAGTTGCCGAGATTCTGTTGGGACCCGAGCAGACTTGAAGGTGAAGGTCGGAACAATTCAAAGCAACCTGCATCTAATCTGCATGATCTTAGACGGTGTCAAAGACGACGTACAAGGCGCACTGATCAATTAAGAACAGTCCAAGACATTTGGTAGAGTCGACCATCGAATATCTGGCAACTATCTTGCAGGCCGCCGGATGCAAACGCGACTTCTTCAAGTGGATCAGCCTTCTGTAACGCTCTTCTAATGCTGTGGTACAGGTAAACGGAAAGTGTTGTCTTACTCAGTTCGTCAGGGTTGCCCACTGTTGCCCTTACCATACGTTTTGGCTTTGGAGCCACTCCTTCTCCGGTTAAGAGAGGGGGCGTGCAGTCTGAAACTACGCGGAATCGCTGTCTCTGGTGGTGCTCGTGCTAGTGTTTTTGTATACGCCGATGACGAATCCATTTTCGTATCGTACCGCAGCGACATTGATGTGGTGCAGAAGGCCCTTGATCGGTACGAAAAGGTGACGAGTGACAGAATTAACATTAACAAGTCTTCCGGCTTGCGGTTAGGTTCCTGAAGGGGGTCACGCTTCAGAAACACTTTAGTTGGTCTGACGGACCGGTTTGCATTTTTGGAGTGTGGTTTGGACAGGATCTCCAACTGGAGAAGAACTGGTTGGATGTACAGATAAAGGTCGGAGCGGCAGTCCGGACTTAGCTTCGACGGCGGTTTTCCGTGAAGAGCAGAGTTGAGGCGTGTGCCACGTAAGTCTTTCCCGTTGTCCTTTAGCGGTTGCCGGTACTCCTTCTCTGTGAAGACCGTAGGAAGGTGATCGAGCGCTTGCTGGCCACCTTCTTGTAAAGTGATCGCAAAGCAAAAGTCGAGATACCTACGCCAAACGTCTGTGTCATGGTGGGCTGGGAATGCCACACGTGTCGAGTCACCGATACACTTCGAGGTTGGCTTTCCTATGCCATACGTTGACAGAGGATCCGATTTTAGAGAGGAGTGTTAGGGGTGCTTTCCCTAGCCTTACCATAATTGTGCATTTCTAGGGCTGAGCACTGAAGTAAGCCCCAGAATCAATTTGAAGTCTTACTCGTATCGAGCGGCCTTGTGAGTCATTCCTCGATCCACTGATCTTGCTCAGCCTCAGAAGCACTTGTGTCGTTTATTAGTGGGGGCGTCGCGACGAAGGATCCTCTCCGTGATCGGCTCGGCTTGTCGGCGACCGAGTTGTGCTTTTTTGATCTTGGGCACCAGCAGCGAATTATCTCAGTAGCCCTGGGTTTTCGCTTACCTGACGATTGATTCAAAATAAGCTATCTTTCAATGAAATGGCCTTCAGATGGAGCGGGGCGGATTTGCCCGACTGTCATCAGTATGACTTTGATTTGGAGGAAATGGATGTGCATGCCTTCTACCATTGTCCTCATGTGTGCCGTTTCTGGGACCATGTCGGCAAGTTGACGGTTCGTATCGCTCCTAAACAGCTCGTGCCCATCGATCTTGCGTACGTGTGTGACAATTTGCAGCCTCCGTATTCTGGGGTGAAATGGATGGTGGTTCTCACGTTGTTATTCATACTAAGAATGGTGATTTGAACGCCGCAAATGGAGGGAATCTTGCGATATGAACGTTATTCTTATCAACATCTGATTGAATTCTTTGAGCATCAGTTCAAAATGAAGATCAAAAGCGTTTGATATCGACAGATTTCAACAAAAGGTGGGTAAGTGTAACAATCCTGGTTCATGTGAATAGGGCCAGCTTTGATTTTCTTTTTTTAAGACCGTTATTTCACATCGGGGCTGTTTCCTGCGAACCCTCCCCTGGTTAAGTTAGACTTTCTTTGTGTACCTAATTAATGTTAATAAGTCCAGTTCCTGTTCCCGGCTTTCTCTTTTATTATGATTCACGTCGCGATTCTCAACATCTCCAGTTTGTTTTTGGTCCCCTTTTTTTTTATCTTGATTGGATCAGAATTTGATTTTTCCCATTTCACTATTTATTTTTATCCTTTCTTTCACCATTAGTGAGTGTGCAACTTGATTCCGCCGTTTGGCGGAATACAGCAGCCACTCTGATTTTTGTTGGGTGGCCAGTCTTACTAACATTTATTTATTTTTAGTTTGAATGTTTTTTATATTTTAGTTTTTTGGGGGCTATTCATCCCCTCTCCCTTTCATTTTCATATCATTAATATTTAAATATTTTATAAAATATTGTATATAAAATAATTTTTTTATGTCATAGGTCTTGTTACCCTTTTTTTAGGTTCCGCTGCGAATATGTGGTATAATGGTATATGGAGGATTGGGAGGTGATGGATGAGTTCTTGTGGTGAATTAACAAATTGTAATGAATGACTGGGTCGTGAATCTGATTAGCTAGATATAGGATAGACAGTAAAGACCAACCCCAACCCACTTCTCTTTCGGTCTTGTGTCACATTTATTGCATTTATACAATATTAAATATTCCTCCCAGTGCGAACTACAGGCGGAAATGGTACCGTTTAAGGATTACTGCTGCTGCTCTTAGACCACATCGCGCGAACTATGACTAGCAATGGCATGTAATTTTCATCACTGTACTAGTTGCCTTTAGTCGTTTACACCAACTTTCATAAACAGGATAATATCGATATTTATTATTAATTTTATCTTAGTATGGCACAAATATGTGACAGTAACTCGCTTTAAAGGGCAGCTGGATTATCTTGTTAGCATATTGTTCAATTACAAATTGATATTTGACTACAAAGAAAATGATGATCACCAATGGAAAGTACAGATCGAAGCAAGTTGTAATTTTACTTTCTACTATAACACTAAGCTTTTCTATGTCACTTTTTTTTTATATATATATAGTAGCTTTACGTTTCTCTAGTCTACCAATAAGAATGAGAAATTGGAGAGCTGAGTTCGAATTCCAGTCGAATTCGATTCATTTACTTAGGCACAATATCCTAGGGGAAAAGTACTGAACCCGTAGCAGGACACTTTGGGTTCTATAGCCTTGGTTGGCAACTGGTCTACCGCAGAAAGTAATGGCAATCTACTGCCGGAAAATCTTCTGCCTAGTCAGTCATGTCCCGAAAGCGACATGATTGCCCAAGCGTATATCACATATGAAAATTGACTGACTGAGTCTACCAAAGAACTTTTTTCTTTCTTTTACACACTTTTACATGTTGTTGAAAATTTAATAATTTTCAACAACATTTTATTGAAATTGAATATTAACAAATAATATCTTCAATATGATTTCCCTCATTTGTGATGCAAAGGTTGATACGCTTTACAAGATTTACGTGCACTCGATGCAACAACTCCACATTGCCATAAATTTTAGTACATTCACTCTTTATCGGTTCAATCAAGTGTGTTGCATCTCCTTCAGCATACCCCAGAAAAAGAAGTCCATTCTTTCTTCTTTCGACAAAACCATGTTTAATCTGTGGAGGTAAAAAAATATAGTTAATGATATTTCCTATGCGCCAGACTTTAAGGACACCTGTAGATACATAATAAAGCCACATCTGATGGTGAAGTCGAAAAGTTTGGTACAATGAACGATATTTTGCAGTAAATGGTATCGCAATAGCCTCTCTCTGATAAGGTTAAAAAATAGAGGCCATTGTTGAAAAGTGAGAAAATTGGAGTAAGCGCTGTACAATAGCTTAAGTGATAAATGTACAAGTGTGGTCAGTGTGAGTTTTTGCTTAGCATGTAAGAAATGAAATGAAAATGAAATCACTTGTACTAGGTTTCCTGAGAGTAGAATTTTTTTACCTGCATTACTGAAAATGAATTGATCAGAGCAGCGGATTTGCTGCCATTTCTGGATGCATTATCGAGGCGGTCATTTGCGGTCTCTTTCTTCAACATTTTTTTCAGCATTATGACTGAAAATTTCAGCTTCTGTGAGAGCCATTTTCAATTTTTAAATTCCAGAGCCCACTTAAATAATAAACTGTCACTATCCTTCCTCCAAAATAAAAAAAAAAAAAAAGACTGCAGGTCAATAAAAACAAAACTTAAACTAACATGTGATGTTTATTTGGTTGCTTAGGAGGTAAATTGGTTGTAAAATAGTTGTTCAAGAAGTATCAAGGTCTGATGAAAGAAGGTTAAAAAGAAATCTTTCCCAAAGCAAGGAACGCGGAGATTAAAGAGTTTCAAAAGAGATTCTGATTGATACATCGGCTTATGGACGATAATTGATACAAATGAAGAAAGATACAAATAGTATTTTGTGGAACTGTTCATCAAGGAACCCAAACTGAGTTCAGACGCCTGTTCGGATGATTTACAACCGAAAAAACTAAATACAAGGGTACTATACAAAAGCACATTTGAGAACACGTTTCCCGAAATTGATTATTTCTGCGGCAAATAGTACTTGAGGCCGTCGCACATGTTTGTCTCTTTAGTAACAATCTACAACCACTGCTTGGTTTAAGGAGTATTCGTCGGTGTTTTAACCGAAGTAATATATTTTGAGGACCCTAGAAGTTATGCCTGGATTCGTAATCGGAGGCCACAATTTAAACAACCTTAAGGTACGCAGATGATACAGTGCTGATAGCAGACACAGAAAGGAAACTACAAGACCTCTTACAGAAGGTAGTAGAAGAAAGTAACAAAAAAGGACTAGAAATAAACTGCACGAAAACTGAATGCATAGTCATCAGTAAAAAGGGTAGCCCAAAATGCCAAATACAGGTCGGGGATACCAGAATCAAGCAGGTACAAAAATTTAAATGCCTGGGAAGCATTATCACAGAAAACGGAAAGTGCGACACAGAGATCCGAAGGCGAATTGTCATGGCGAAGGAAACATTCCAGAAGTTGAGTAAGATATTAAGAAACAGGACAATTTCGTTAGAAACTAGGAAGAGAGTACTGGATTGCTACGTGATGTCCGTCCTTCAATATGGCAGTGAATGCTGGACAATACCATCAAAGATGAAGGAAAAACTTGAAGCAACTGAAATGTGGTTCTACAGAAGGATGCTGCGAATCTCATGGATCGAGCATGTGAGCAATGATGAGGTCTTGGGAATGATGGAAACAAAAAGGAAATTAATACTGGGCATCAGGAAGAGACAGGTGAAGTTCCTGGGACACGCAATGAGGAAGGAGGGCCTGGAGAATCTGATACTAACAGGCCAGATAGAGGGGTAAAGAGACAGGGGAAAGCAACGGATAACATATTTGAAGGACCTAATCAGGTGGATAACAGAACTAGGATTGCACGGTGTAACAGGAGAAGGCGTGCTCAGAGCCACCAGTGACAGGGAAACGTGGAAAGCCATGATCGCCTGCGTCCTGAAGGGATAGGGCACATAAAAGAAGAAGAATACTAAAATTACTACGCAAAAATTCAGACCCTTATCTCTCTTTAGAGATTTCCGCAAAGCTCCTCCGAACACTCCAAACGAATTGCGGTACATAAAAAGACTTGCATGTCATGTCGCTTCAGATTATTACTCTTTAAAATCAGCTTTATTTTATTCTCTAACTTCTTGGATAAAAGGTAGTGGACTGGTTTCCTGCTGCCTTCTTAATGGTTTTGAATTTAGAGTAGACCTTCTCATAGATTGGCTAGTGCCCAAACCTATAGAATCCATTGCTGCGGAGAAAAAAAACAGATTTATGTCTTTCCTAATTGTATTAATATCTGTGAATGCAATATGTTAGATGAGAACTTGAACTCGCCTCGCTGGTTCCATTTTCAACACCGATAACTGTTACGTTACACGCATATCGTCAACGCTCAGAGAAATCATTAAAGAGAATACATGAGACGTGGTGATTAATTTAAAAGATCCCAAGATATACTACTGTGTGGACTACCGTTATTACCAAAGCTGTCTTGATTTGTCTACCACCGGATTCCGGTCTATCTTTCGTGCTTATGTTCTTTTGTACACGTTTCTTCCTTTCGTATTGCTTCATTCGATTCTTCAGAGTTTTCCGATTCCTTACCTGCTTAACGTCTTTGTAATGGAACCCTACATGCGCAAGATAACGGCAAATGAGCTCTACACGTCACCCTGTCTGTTAATTCTAACGTGGACAGCTTTCCTTAACGACAACTTTTTGCAGCGAGCAACGTCAAGATATAGCAGGTCAACAAGAAACAAATATCAATCACAACAAATCGATTGGGCTGCAGTTGGACACTTGGAAGGAATATTATTTTCCGAGTCTAGTTACTTGACTGGCCGTTCATGCAAGAGAGTTACTGTCTCGTTTGAAAAACAGTATCCATTAGAAGATTGATGGGATTCTGAATTGAAAAAGATCGAGGCCACTACTAACACAGCCTTGCTATTACGGAAGTATTTTGTTTTAAAGCTGCGATGTGACTCCACTTAGATTACAGATCCTTTTGGTGCATCATGATATCTATATCCTCTGTCTTTCAAAATCAGGTCTATAAATTCTGCCACTGGTGACGTTTCATTCTATGGCTCATATTCATCATCATTCCCATGACCGTGGTTTTAGGGCCATTGTTTGTCGGGCCACTGATCATTTGCCACCACATATCTAAGTTGAAAACTAGAAAAATATTAATTCATGTGCAACGAGTCTTGTTCAAGAAGATCTGAGAGACCCCATTCTTCTCTAGGTCAAACTACAGCTGGTGACATCCAACTTGAAGGCTTGCCTTGGTCACAGACATGTGGTCATTGATTCAATTAGTGCCTTTCGTTGTTGAGACATTATATTTGGTGATAGTGAAAGGGCCGTCCGAGATGGCTTAATATAGCAGCTCAGTTTAGCAAGGAGGTATATCTAGACAATGGCAATGACTCGCAACCGGAAAAAATGATGAAATCACGAGTGCATTCGCTGTAGTTATTTGGAGAAAGCCATAAAATACGAGTAGTTTTACTACACTAATGTAAGATCATGAAAACTGATTTAAGATTTCATGTTTTACATATCTCTTGGACAGCTTTCGTGCGTAACAATGTTGCACTTCCGTTACACGGGAGGAGACATTGCATGCTTCTCTATATAATCGTGAGTTGAACGACGCGTCAAAAGGAATTGCTTGAAGTCTAAGCCTTTTTATATCCAATCATTTGATGTTTTAGCTTAATTTATTTTTAAGTCAGAGCTGAAAAAATTCGATAGAATTTAACAAAAAATTGCATTTAAGGGCAAGGAATTTAAGAATAAGTCTGAATGAAGCCTATCAGCCTAGCCCCCAAAATATAGTACAAGGTTTGCCCGGAAAACTTCCAACTATTTTGAATATATCAAGATCAGTTGTGAGATCTTTATGCAATTTGGCAACTAGAAGAAACCTTATAGTGTATGCAAGAATATGCTCTCCTATGAAATTATTCACCTTGTGGTGCAGTGGATATCGACTCGGAACGACAAATCGGGGAGCCGAGTTCGAATTCCAGTTGAATTCCTTGCATTCACTTACGCACAAATACCCTTGGGAAAGGTATTAATCCGTCTCTTCCCTCCAGTTATGGGTTAAATAATAGGACAGATTGGGTTCTATAGCCTTGGTCGACAACCAGTCTACCGCAAAAAGCAATGGCAACCTACTGCGGGATAATCTTCTGCTCAGTCAGTCATGTCTCTTTCGAGACATGATCGCCTAAAGCGTGTATCACGTATGTCACTTAACTGACTGACTGATTATGTGATCATCGCATTCACAAGGAAAATGCATACAATTTTGCTTGGAACTTTGACATCCCTCTGTGAAAACTATCTAAATGATTCAATGAATGGCCTAAACAGTTCGCGCATAGCTGCACTTTGCATTTTCCCGAACTTTCTTACAGTGATTGCGGTTGGTTCTGAAAGAAATAAGACTATACCGTTCTTTGCGATAGACATTGAAGTAGTGATTAGCTATGGCTGCAGCGCATTCAGGAGTGAACCACGGCTGACTGGTTTTTGTTGAAAATTTTGTAGGGGTATAAAACATTCCATTCCAGAAAGAATCCATCCAGAGATTAGTGCAGCAGTTTTGAAGACAACATATTTGAAAAGGTTTGAGAGAGAAGCTTCTGTCATATAGGACCGAAAGCTGCCCCAGTCTGCCTTCTCATAGGAAAAAAAACTGTTCTATGGAACGTTAATTCAATAGGGGGTGGGTTATTGATTTGGAATCAATCTGGACAATGATTAGGGAATGATTAGATGTGCCAGTTTGGGTTGGGTAGTAAAACTATTGCTGTACATTGCTGTCAAGGCAGGATGTTAGGAAAACTTCGAAGAGGTTCGCCTGCTGTCCCGTCGCATCAGAGACATGGGTGAGTTCTTCAGTGATCTTTGTCAGTTCATAAGCGATAGAGAAGTTGCTGCAATTTCTGCCTTCTTCATTGATTTTGTTAGAGTGGGCTGACCATTCTTTGTGGGGAACATTGAAGTCACAACATATGTGAAATTTCGCCGAGGGAAATTCAGTGAGGATATTGTCAACCCTCTCAGATATTCAATCGAAGATTACCGACTTTCATCCTAAAGACGATATAGAGCAAAGACAAATGTGGTACTATGGATAAGTGCCACGTGGATATTAGAGTACTCGTTTTTTCTGTCTCTTCCACAGAAACAAAACCCATTCTTGATGTAGGCACCGAGTCCATGACCTTGGCGATTTAGGTTGTCGCATTTTGTTATCATGGGTGAGTATCTCGGGATTGTGATCTCCTGCAATGAGATTGAGGCATTGTTACCTGTTTCAAACAGGAATAGGAGGTCAGGTTTAGACTGAAGAAGATGGAATTCCACTTCTGGAAAGTTGGAATGTAGACCTCCTACATTGGTGTGGGAGATGGTATAACTGGTGTCTACTTTTTTCTTTTCTTTTTTTTTTTATGAAGATGGATTTGATAGTTTTGTTCGTTTTCAGTTTATAGCGGGTTATCCATTCTTTTCCAGTTTATAGTGGAGAGTCCGTTCTAGTGAAGGGTAGTTGTGTATTGTTGCAGATTAACGGAATTTGGCCTCGTTGTAGATAGCCCACTATAAGTCATAAAATGATTATAAATCAAGAAAAGCAAATTGAGTTGAAAAATAACATTTTATATATACACATATCCATTAAGGTTTTTTACAATTAAAGTAATACTTGAAGTATAGGTCCAACGGAAGTTAAAATGTTCAAGGCAATAAAATGCTAAAAAGAGAATTAATACTTCGGTATATGGGAGCGCTGTAACGAAGGAATGTCTTTGATGTATTCGCTCCTTAGGTCAGTAAGTAGTTTTGAGACAGCGAAAGATAAGATGAGAGAGGTAAGGAAGGCGAGCATAGTAAGCCGCTTGACTTGGGCAAGGGAGCTACTAATTACTAATTACTCTCGTCTCTCTCGAGTCAGTCTGTGTGTGTCTGCGTCGGTCTGTCTGTCTGGCTATGCTTTCTGTATCGACTTTTTATTTCGATTTTTGGATCGCAGCAGATCATTTGGGAATTCACACTTGTATTTGGTTTTGGGCTCCCCATTGACCGATAAATAAAATTCGCGTAGGCTCGCGAACTGGAAATTTAATATTTAATTAATTTTTAGTTTTCAACCGGAACATCTGCGTGAAGCCAGCTGCGCACCGACGACTTTTGGTCATTTTCTTTTTGGTCGTGAGAGTGCGAACATCCGGTCCGTCACTATGCTCGGTCGGTATCACCACATGTTTGTTTTCATGTTTGTTTTTCGTTGATTTGGTGGAAGTGAAGCAAACACCCATTGGAGATGCACGCATAAATAACCTGGGTTGACTCGTCCGGGGGTTCTACCATAACATTACCCATCACCATGGTATCGAGAGGCCCTATCGGAAACTACTGCACAATTCATAAACCATTCACAAATTAGCAGCACAATAGACCCGATATTATATACTTGCTGATAGTATAACCTCCTTCAGAGTTACTCCAAGGTTCAAATCCCTGAAAATCAGGCAAATAACGCTAAACCCAGCACCCTTAATGAGAGGACAAATAACCCATATTCAGGCTTGATACTCCGAGTGTATGTGTCTCGTCCACCTAAAGGTCAGAGTAACAGAACTCCTCTTTGGATCTGAAACATCTGACTGAGACTAAGAGTCTCAACGCAAGCTCACTCGTATACATGAGAACTAAAATATCCATTGTGATAGAGAGGTGTCGGGGTGCTATACTTATGAATATAAGGGGGCTTTAAACTGGGAATACTGTGTTAATTAATCCAACAAGTCGGTATTGTACGAAAACTTCGATCAAGAAAACTTTCAATTTCTTCAAAATTAAACAAAATAAATAAAATGATAATAAAGTGAAAAATGAATAAAAATTCACTTGTACTGTATTGACAGTATGCAAATTGACGTCGGGTACAGAATATAGAGTTGATTTTTTAATTTGCTTATTATTTATACTGTTCAGTACACTATTGTACTATATAAACATTTAAAAATGAATAAGAAATGGTACAAAATTGACATTCAAGATATCTGAATCTGTTTCACACAATACCATTATATGCATGGTATTTCCTGAAATAACGGTCAAGTACAATTTTTCACTTAGTGACCAATTTCTTTAGCAACTAGGACATTGGAGCAGAACCCATTCGTTGAGGACTGGCTTGAAATCATAATAGATATGAAATCAAACTGATTTGAAAAGACATTTTTTTTTGTATATATAAATCTGGAGGATATACAGCCTTAGTAAATTAAAATCCAAAGAACGGCCTCTAATATTATCAGTCTTGACTAATATCTCAACTTCAGTTACTTTTCCACCACTGTGATGTGCCTTCCCTCTGTCTTTTCTTTTTGTGGCAGTTGTTCTAATAAGCTCTCTTCCTTGGTAGCTCGACTGCATGAATTTAAGTGTAGTACTAGATTGGCTACTCCGTCTCACTGCTTTACTGTTGAAGTAGCTATATTTAACTGTAAGTTCTATTCTAATAGCCTCTTTTCTTGCACTTCTCACCTGTATAGCACTCTTCTGGTTTCTTGTTTCCTGATACCTACAATCTTTAAATTTGTTTAGACATCTTGAAAGCCTTTGACATGGTTTAGCATATGTCTTCTCCACAAGCTGAAAAGCTACAGTATCTCTGGACACATTTTTGAGCTGATCTAATCTTTCCTATCAAATCGTGAAATGAAAGTCATCCTAAATGGCTACTCGTCTATCTCCGTTTGTATTAATGCGGGTGTTACCCAAAGATTCATCCTTGGTCCTACGTTGTTTTTAATATTCATTAACGACCTTCCTGATGACATCAGCTCTCAAATTGCCATCTCTGATTACGGCACAGCCATTTAATTCTGCATCAATAGTAAGGCTGATCAGCCCAACATGGTCAAAATGGAATCTGATGTCCAAAACGACCTCAAGATTGTCGTTAATTGGAGCAAAAAATGGCTTGTTAGTTTTAACACCTCCAAAGCTAAACTTCTCTCCATTAATCATCTGAGATATTCATTTCTGCCTTCCATCAACATGGCTGATGCTAACCTCCAGGAAAGTGACTTGTTGCACTTTCTTGGGCTAACATTTTCAGCTGACATGAAGTGGAAAGACTATATTGAATTCATGACAAGTCAGCTACTAAGAAAGTCGGTTCACTGAGTTGTGCGAGACAAGTTTTCTCTCTGGAACCTATCTTACATATCTATATGTCTCCCATTCGTCCGTGCTTAGAATATCGCTGCCACATATGTTTTAGTGCCCTTTCTATTTCTCTTGAGCTTCTTGGTAAGATCCAAAGACGGATCAGCAACATTATTGGCCCTGATCTCGTGGCTCAGCTTCAGTCACTTCTCTTTTTTATAAATACTTTCATGATAATTGTTTGGATTATCTCTTCGCTTTAATACCTAGATATTATGAATGTAAGAGCATTACTAGGCTGGCATCAAGATCTCATCAATTTAAAGTTGAGCTGGTTAGATGTAGTCATAAGTTCTATGCTAACACTTTCTTTTCTCAACCTTTCTCACTCCCTTCTGGCTCCATGCTTTCCAGCCAACTTTTATCTTCAAAAATTTAAATGCAAAGTCGATCGCTATCTACTGTTCCCCTGATTACTCTTTTTTTTCCTGCTCTAATTTTTCCACACCCTGTAACACTTTGCGTTTTAATGGCTTTACTGCCTTGATTGAAGTGATACTAATTTTTTTTAAGAATGAGAAAAATTAAATTAATAAATGTGTCTGAGATTATATGAAAGGTTTCATTTCACTGTTGAAGTACTTGCCAGTATAAAATTACTCACCAATTATATTATTATCAGTCTCTAACCAGCACACAGTAGTCCAAAGAATTTTCTCTCGATAATCCAATAAAGCTAAGTATTTCTCTTCATCTACTTTTGAACTTACACAAACCATATATCCAAAAAAGTCTTTTATTTTCGTCTTGAACCTTTTTTTAATATTATTTTGTGTCAGATCATTTGATCTGTTGTATAAACATTTCCTTTTTATGACAATACTACAAAACTATGGACTTTAAGATTTCTGATTTATTTTCTTGAAATGAACATCTGGTACTACTTCTCGTGGGCAAACATAAGTTTCAAGTATGAAATTAACTTGCTTCAGGCAAATAAATTTCTAACTTTACATATCAATGTAGAGGATTTTTAGTCCTTTACAATTTATATTACGATTCGTCCAACAAGAAAAATAAAAACAACAACCCCAATATGTAACCAATAAATTAAAATATATTCAATAAACAAACAAAACAAATAATAGCAGTATACATAAAGTAAGAGGAAAGAGTTGTTCCTTTAGCTGTTTGTCGACCAAAGTGAGGTGTAGGAAGTTTTTTTCTTGCGCTGAAAAGATTTGTTACAATTGTTAGCAAGATTTTCATGCAAGAACAAATAACAAAAAAAAAAATACAATTATTTTGAATGTAACTGTAACTGATACAAATTTTGGTCAAAAGTTCAAAGATCAAAAGTTCTTGATGAAAATGTTCAGACAGAAGACAAAGTTCTCTGTCTGTGTGTGCATTAGGCAAGGAATGAGTAGAAAGAGAGACTTGCGTGTAGTGTAGTCTTTTAGCCAGCCTGTGGGTCTACTGACAAGCTTGCGGAAAGTCACCGCTTATAAGAGAGGAGAGCGGATCAAACAGCAAGCGCGGAACAAACTTTGTTTACATAAGAAAAATATGTGATTGGTTAAAAATTAACCAATCACCACCACCCACGTGAAAGTTACTTCAGAGCCGAAAGATTAAAGGCGACTGCGATTGCTAAATTGTCCTATACAAGAACAGTAGTGATTTATTACCCAATCGCAGACGAGTAAATGACATGGACCGAATGTGGGTAAGAAAAACATCGCAACCGCTATAATACCCCCTCCAGATTAAAAAAAAAGGGGGAAAACATTTTTGAATATGTACAATACTGCTTGAATCTGGAAGGCTAGTGGACCCTCCTTCCTTTTCTTGTAACTTGTTGATCTGGTGTTGGATTTGGTTGAGAACTACCAGTTTTTATTTGTGATGATGCTGATGATGATTGAGTTGAAATAGCACTCCGCTCAATGTGCCTAGTTTAAGACGATCGATCTAGATGTTCGATTGACCGCTATTGAGCTGAACGGTAAAAAATTTGGTATGTCGAGAGAGAACTCGAAATGGACCTGAGTAGTTGAGTGTCAATTGCTTCTTGGTGAAGTCTTGTCTTACAAAAACAAAATCACAAGTATTTAGAGAAGAAGGAATATAAATGTCCTTTGTCTGGAAACGCGTGGGCATAAATGACAAGGTTGACATCTTGTTTTGAAGATACTGGATAAATGTTGATGACGGCTCTAGAGTTGAATTCGCGGTCAGACATTGCTCTGGCAACACTAGCAGTTTGTCAAACACAAGATCCACGGATGAACAGTGTAGATCTTCCTTAAACAGAGATCGAAGTGACAACATAACTAATGGTAAATTCTCCATCCAGGATTGTTTGTTGCCATAGTTGGAGCTAGTTAACGCAGCCGGTGGAAGCGTTCCACAATGCCATTGGCACATGGGTGATATGCTATGGTTGAAATGTGCTTCGCCCCAAGAAGATTAAGAAATTCCTTAAATAACATAGATTGAAATTGAGGACCGCGGTCTGTCGTTATCACTGATGGGCATCCATAGACAGAAATACAGTCTTTCAATATCGCCTTAGCGACAGACTCGGAGGTTGTTAATTGAAGTGAGACGGCAACGGGCCACCGCGTAATCTATCAATGATAGTAAGGATGTACTGGTATCCGTGTACTTCGGGTAACGGACCCACTAAATCGACATGAATATGGGAAAACGATCGTCAGGTGTAGTGAAATTCCCTAGTGGGGATTTAGCATGCTGATGTATTTTCGTATGCTGGCAAACAAGGCAACACTGAGTCCAGTGCTTGATATCGACATTCATGTTTGGCCAGACAAAACGTTCACAAATAAGTTTGGTCGTCATTTTTCGTCCAGGGTGAGACATAGAATGAAAATGTTTGAAAATTTGTCTTCGCATCCCAACAGGAACTAGGGATCTGGGATGAGAAGTGCTGACATCACATGCGATTGACTTGTCACTGAGGGGTACGGGACGTTGCTCAATTTTTAACGACGAATCTTTCACTGAATCCAACAAATTCGTCTCCCTTTGCTGTGCGTCGGCGATATTTTCGAGATCTAGTTTTTCTTTAACAGCGTTAAGCAAAGACGCTCTTGAAATGGTGTCAGCGACGGTGTTGTCATTTCCTTTAACAAACCGAATGTCTGCTGTAAATTGTGAGATGAAGTCCAGGTGCCTGTAGTCACGGGGATTATACTTGTTTGTTTTTGCATTAAGAGCAAAAATTAAAGGCTTATAGTCAGTAAAAACTGTAAAGTCTCGATTTTCTAAAATGTGTCGAAAATGTTTTATTGAAATGTAAATTGCTAATAACTTCCGTGAGAAAGTACTGTACTTTTTTGTGTTTCGGTTAGTTTGACAGAGAAAAAGGAAATAGGTGTAGTCTCTTCTCCGTGTGCTGGTGTAAAACAGCTTCTATTGCTTCTGATGAGACATCGGTAGTTAGTGAAAGCTGTGCTGAATCGTCATCACGCAAATAATTAAGTTTGGTATAATTTGCTAGAGCACTTTTTGATTCGGTAAAGGCAGCAAGAGCTTCGTCCGACAGAGTTATCTTCGCGTTTCGTTTACCCTGGCTGCGAAGTAGGTTGGTCAGAGGTGCCAGGATATGGGAACAGTTAAGGATGAACTGACGATAGTAATTTATCAATCCTCAGAAACGTCGAAGTTGTCGAAGCGTTGTTGGTTGTGGAAACTCCTGGATGGCTTTGACTTTATCTGGGATAGGTGTGATTCCGGTGCCATCAATTTCATGACCAATGAAATTCAGTTTAGGCACGGCAAACACACATTTATCTGGGTTGATTTTCAACCCGAAATGCTCTAAACGTTCAAAAACTTGTGTGACGTGAAGCACGTGTTCGTCCATGTTGGCGCTTGTTACTAGTAAATCATCAATATATGCAAACGAGTGGGACAAACCACGCAGTGCTTCGTATATTAAGCGTTGAAATGATTGTGCCGCGTTTCGAAGTCCAAAAGGCATTCGGAGAAATTCATATAAACCGAAAGGAGTTGTGATTGCAGTTTTATGTATGTCTTCTGCGGCCATTGGGATTTGGTGAAAAGCTTTTCTTAAGTCGATCTTAGTGCAAATCTTTGCTCCCATGAGATGGCGAAATCTGCTAAGTTTGGCACAGAGTATTTGTCAGCAATTGTCTGTGCATTCAAACGTCTATAATCTCCACAGGGTCTCCACGCCCCCTCCTGTGATGTGGGTATCATGTGGAGTGGAGATTCGAAAGGGCTTGAAGAAGGGCGAATTATGCCTAGATCCAACATATGCTGAAATTCAGCACGTGCTATTTTATATTTTTCAGGCCTGAGTCTGCGTGGCGGAGAAGAAACTTGCGGGCCGGATGTTTGTATTTTATGTACTGTTTTATGTTTTACTGTATGTGAAGGGTTGAGAAAGTGTTGGAAATTTATCCAGTACATATTGGAGTGGATTATTTTCCAGCAAGGCAACACATAATTTAGTAGATGTTAGTGTAGAGGTAAAGTCTGAGTATGTAAGTTCAGTTGTCTGGTCTATCAGCCTGTGATTAGCCGTGTTTACAGCTAGCTTGTAATGCGCTAGAAAGTCCGCACCGAGTATTGGGAATTTTACCTCCGTGGCGGAAAAAAAAAAAAACATTGAAAGGCTCTCTTTAATCCAATGTTGAGGGTCAATGAGACCTGGCCGTAGGTTTGGATTTGCGAGCCGTTAGCTGCACGCACGTCGTAATGTATATGATGACTTTTTTTATGGGAAAACCTGATCTGGGCGGTATCACACTCACTTGAGCACCAGTATCTACTAAAAACAATTAATTTGTGTTGCGATCACGAACATAAAAAAGACGGTTTGTTCTATCTTCTCCAACAGCAAATTCTGCCTTTATTCGCTGCTGGATGTGGCGTTTCCCTGCTGTTTAGATTTGTTGAATGCCGTCTGGGACTAGAAGTTACATGGTTTAACACAGCGTCTAGCTGACTGTCCAAAACTGCGGTGGTACCAACAAATAGTAAGTAGTCGGTCTCTCTCGCGACTTACTTCGAAAACGTCGGTGATACTTGTACGGGTTGTGGGCTGCAGGCGAACTCTCTCTGCTCAGACGATCAAGTTGAATCGACATCTTGTTTGTTTCTTGCTGCAACTTGTCGATCAATCTGTCGACGGGGGTGCCGTGTGATTCGGAGCTACGTACGTTGTTGATCACTTTAACTTCCAAAATTTTATCGGCTGTCTCAGCCATTTTCGTCAAATCTAATGCGTCGGGATGAGTCGCTAGAATTTGGGCGGTGTGGGTGGGCGGTTTGTCCATCCAAAGTTTGCGGAGCAGTGACTCTGACATTGTATTTTTTCCAAGTAAACTCTTCATTCATTTTACGCAAAAGTTGCGTAGGCTTATTGTCGCCGAGTTGAAGGGTGTTGAAGAGGTCGTTTATTCGGCGTTCCTCTGATTTGTCCGTCCGATAAATTATGGCAATGTGTCAAAAGGTTTATCTGCCGAGACGTTGTCCAGTAAGTCTGATACTTCAGACGTAATTTCTGGCAGCAGTTTCTCCACAACGTAGGCAAAGCGGGCTGTCTGAGAATGAATTCTTTTTGCCTGGAAAATGGCGTTTAATTGCGAGAACCAGACATGCACATTTATATGGTTAAAAACTGGCAGGTTAAGCAACACAGTGGCTTCATTGCGTTCTTGATCGGTCATTTTGGGTATTTAAAAAAATCCACGTGGTGGCCAAATAAATGGAAAACTTCTTTTCGTACCAAGCTGGAAGGTTGAAAGTTGATTTTAAAATTGTTAGTTATTGGTACAAAATTGGGTGTTTCTTAGTTTAAAAAAAAATCACGTTGGATCGAATCACGTCGGGGTCACCAAATTGTAGAGGATTTTTAGTCCTTTACGATTTATATCACGATTCGTCCAGCAAGATAAATAAAAACAACTCCAATTTGTAACCAATAAATTAAAATATATTCAATAAACAAACAAAACAAGTAATAGCAGTATACACAGAATAAGAGGAAAGAGTTGTTTGTCGACCAAAGTAAGATGTAGGAAGTTTTTTCTTGCGCTGAAAAGGTTTGTTACAATTGTTAGCAAGATTTTCATTTAAGAACAAATAACAAAAAAAAAATACAATTATTTTGAATGTAACTGTAACTGATACAAATTGTGGTCAAGAGTTCAAAGATCAAAAGTTCTTGATGAAAATGTTCAGACAGAAGACAAAGTTCTCTGTCTATGTGTGTGTTAAGCAAGGAATGAGTAGAGAGAGAGACTTACATGTAGTGTAGTCTTTTAGCCAGCCTGTGTGTCTACTTACAAGCTTGCAGAATATCATCGCTTATAAGAGAGGAGAGCGGATCAAACAGCAAGCGCGGAACAAACTTTGTTTACATAAGAAAAATATGTGATTAGCTAAAAATTAACCAATCACCACCACCCACGTAAAAGTTACTTCAGAGCCGAAAGATTAAAGGCGACTGCGTTTGCTAAATTGTCCTATACAAGAACAGTAGTGATTTATTACCCAATCGCAGATGAGTAAATGACATGGACCGAATGTGGGTAAGAAAAACATAGCAACCACTATATCAAGATCTGTTTTTGCAACATAAATATAATTATGGACACTTAATGTATTATACAAAAGATAAATAATATTATTAATAATAATAAAAATAAATGTGCACTTTAAACAAAATGTTCATAGCTTCTCACCCTTTCTCACCAATTTCTCTCATTGGAACAACCCCTATTTCTGTTTTATATATATATATATATATTGAGAGAGATCATCCTTGATTTAAACTTCCAGTAGCCTTACTAAATCCTCAATATTTCTCACCATTTTAGTCCTTCATTCCTATTGAGCAGAAGTGTTAAAATATTATTAATTGACACAGATTTTTATTGAAAAATGTAGTAAATAATCAGCCAGAAAAACATGACAAATAAATAACAAATTTTTAAATGAATTTAGAAAGAGATTTTAATTTTGTATCTCTGACTTTTGCAGAGATATTAGTTGTTCAAAATTGTTTTAATGTATAATAATGAACATTAACTTTCTTATGCCCAGGCATGGTTTCAAAACATGTCAAAAGTCAGTAGAAGCTATATGAAAACTATTAATAAAAAAATGGTATTTTAACAATATGTAAGTACACATTGTATTTCAGTCATTTCTGTGTATATTATTGATAAAAATATAATAAAAATGAATGCTTGTCTGATAATAAAAAATGGTTTAAAATTTTTTCCACTGGTTGAACACCAGGTACCAGAAGGTTAAAATTCTTTTGTTTCATTTGCTTCGGTTAATTTTATGTTGCTATTTGTAAAACTTATTTCTACAAAGAATTGGGTTTTTTGGAAAATTAATGCCAATTTTTAGTTGTTTATGTTCCAACACATTAGAACACATCAAATGTATCAACAGTTATAATATGCTTACATTTCTTCAAAATATATCTTGAGAAAGAAAGTTTAAAATTACTTAATTTATGTCAATTTTGCATCCCTATGAAAATGGAAGATTATAAAGTGCATTTTAAGCATTTGATGCATTTATTTTACCATGAAAGCAAAAATGCCTTGCAAGTAATAAAAAGATATGTACAGTGAAAGTGCTTTAGCTGACAGAAATGTACAGAAGTAGTTTACTAAGTTTAAGGTTGGCAATTGTAGCCTTATTGATGAAAAACGCTCCAGCCCCCCAACACACACTAGAGATAAGGATCAAATCAAGACATTGATCATGAATAACCCACATTACACAACACAGAATTGGCAGAAATATTAGCATTATCAAAATTAACCATCCATGAGCACTTAGTAAAGCTTGGGTACTCAAATGGCTATGATGTTTGTGAATTCAAATGAACTGCATTTGTGCATTTTTTTTAATACCATGAGCCTTTAGAACATAGGTGATCATAGTTCTCCACAATTTGAATTTGAATTCCCAAACATCATAGCATGAATTGAGTGAAAAGAATCTTTTGAATCACATTTCTGTCTGTGACTTTCTATATAAACACAATGAAAATGCACCCCTTTTTAAGTAAATTGTGACAGATGCTGGATTATTTACAACAATGTTCAGTGAAAAAGATCCTGGGTTAAGCAACATGAGCCAACTTTATCCACTCCAAAAGCAAGTTTTCATCCTAAGAAAGTAATTCTGTACATTGGGAAGGAATCCTGCAATATAAGCTTCTGTCAAGTAACCAGTCAATTGATTCTGAAAAGTACTGCTTTAAACTGAATGAATTAAAGGCAGTAATACAAGACGAATGAATAGAAAAGGTGTTGGCAAGCAGGAAAGGTATTGTTTTCCATCAGGATACTGCCAGACCTCACATTTCTTTGACAACTTGGCACCCACCATGTTCACTAGACATTGCTTCTTCTGATTTTCATTTATTAAGATCCTTGCAAAATAATTTCAATGGTAAGTTTTAATTTTTTGGATGATAGAAAAAAACACCTTATTGAGTTATATATATATATATATATATATATATATATATATATATATGAGTTATTATATATATGTAATATATATATTATATATATATATAATATATATATATAATCATATATATATATATTATATATATAATATATATGATTCCATAAGAACCCAAATAGGTTTGTACGCCGATGACACCACAGTTTACTCTCGCCTCCTACAAAAATCTGGTGTAGGCATCAAAGCTAACCTCACACCCGAGATTGAAAAAGACCTCCAATCCATATTGGACTGGGGTAAGAAATGACTAGTAAATTTTAATGCTTCTAAAACGAAGATACTCTCAATTAACCATCATCGACAATCTCACCTACCTCCCATTAGCATGGACCAGGCTTGCCTCCCAGAGAGTAAAACACTACGCCTTCTTGGTCTCACACTTTCAGCGGACCTGAAATGGAATGACTATATCGAATCCATTGCTAAATCCGCTGCTATGAAAGTAGGTTCTCTGTGTAGGGCCCAGAAGTTTTTTTCCGTCTAAATCCATCCTGCACATATATAAATCTACCATCCGCTTGTGTATTGAATACTGCTGCCACATCTGGTCGGGTGCCCCTGTTATTCTCCTCGGGCTTCTCGATAAGGTTCAGAGGAGGGTCTGTAATGTGATAGGTACCAACTTGGCAGACCGCCTGCAGTCTCTCTCCCACCGGCGCGACATGGCTTCCCTGTGTCTCTTCTATAAATACTTTCATGGCTTCTGCTCCGATGAACTTAGATCACTGGTGCCCCCTAAATACGAATTTGAACGAGATACTAGATTAGCAACTAGATCCCACCCTTTTACAGTGAAACCGATAAAATGCAACCGTAACTTCTACTCCAACAGTTTCTTTCCTCGCACTTCCCGACTGTGGAATTCCCTTCCACACGATTGCTTCCACGACGTCTACAATCTCCAGGAGTTTAAATGTAAGGTCAATAGACACCTCCTAACACACTAACCTGCTCCTATTCTATCAAACACTCTTCCCAACCCTCATCCTCGCTATCCTTACTCATCTGTCACCTTCCTCCTGACATTCCCTATGTCTAACCACTCCTTCTCTTTACCTTCCCCTATGTAGCCCCATGCGCAATAGTGGCAGTGGAATGCCTTGCTTGGGGTGAGATGATTAAAAAAAAAAAAAAAAATTATTAATGAATTTCAATTTATTGTAGTCATCTAATAAAGCAGTTTCTACATATATTTAAATATAATAAATTACCTATGATTTCTAGCTGAAGTCACTTCTGTAAATTCATTTATCTCTCCCAACTGAATTATCTTTTTTTTTTTAAATAAAATTCTGAGGCTAATATAAAACATTTATATTTTTGAGATTTGAGTGAACAATTTTCAATCTAAGGGAGTGAATCAATGCAGTCATTCAAATTGGATTATCGCTCTTGGCTACAACCATCATGACTTCGTTATTACGGTAAGTTTAAGTGATGAAATTAAATAAACATTCTTTTCATTTAAATGAAAATAATTGTTTTTTTTTTCTCTTTTAATTAATAACATTTGTTTCATATACTAAGTCCTAAAGTGTTTTTTTCTAAATCTATATTTTTTTGCAGAATATTTGTTTTTATTTATCAATGTGACCTACTCTAGACTTTTCGCTGGGAATCCACCATCTTTTATCGTGTTTATCAGTAAAAGAAGAGAATAGATAATTATTTTTTATTTTCATTCTCTTGTATCAATTTTAGGAATATTATTGAGCTTGTAATTTAAAGTTGTTACTATTTCAGATAATATTTTAGTTTGGAGTTTAGAATTTCGTTTTTCTTAAAAGATTTTTAACTTAATCCGTGTTTCATTGAAAATAGTCCTTGACTTAAGTGTGAAAAGAGCAATTTCCAGTTTGGTTTGTTTCAAAAAATACTAATTATTTCTTAATGTGACTTGTATCTATTCGATGGCTACATTTAAGATAAACGGCTCGAATAATAAAATTAATTTGTCTGAGAGTGAAGCATTATTTTGAATCTGCACTATTTTTTAAGAAATATATTGTCATATGTCATACTAACAAAGAAATTTTATTTACAATTAGTTTTTTTACAGTTTAACTAATTATGAAATAAACTAAGACATTTAACTGTAGCATCGTCAAAAACTTTGAATTGACAGAAGCAAAATATTGAAAGACATTTTTTCTTTTATTATTTAAATAAAATATGACAATTGATAAAATCTCAAAATCATTAGTTGGCCAGACAAGGTCTTCTAACTTCCTGTTTTTATTATTTTTTATGAAATTGAAGACTAAAAAAATGGATAGAGCTTGTACTTAGATTAGGACTGTGGAACAGTCGCCAGTAACTTCATAATTTCTGGTCTGAACCTATCAATCACCTATTTTTTCCCCTCATTTTCTTTCTGTCTCTAGGTATTTCCTTTTTCCCCTGATTAACTAAAGTGTGAACCACGCTTAATTACACAGTAGTACTTTTTTTACCAGACTAGTTTTTGTTAAAGAACAGACAAACAAAAAGTGAAATTATTTTTATTTTCTTTGAAATTAAAATCTTGTCGCTTACTGGTTTACGCATTTTTACCATTGAACCACAAACATCGATTTGTGGTTGATCTTTAATTATTGTTATAAAACTGGTTGGGAATGAAGGGAAGAATTATTTAAAATTAAAAACATATATAAAAAATATCGCTGCTTCAAATAGGTTAGATTTGAGCACGAGGCTTTTAGAATTACACACTCTATCTCTAACCAATAAACATTGTTTTATTATTCAATGCAACATAAGCAGATGTCAAAGTTTGCAAATTCCAAAAGCAATTTTCCTACATATTTGAGCAAACTACAAACAGTGAATGCTTGCATAGTTCAAATTCCAGTTATTTGTTTTGTATTTGTAAAAATACCCTTGTGAAGGTATACATCTCCAGAACTTTTCCCCCTCTATCTTGGGCTTAATAGTTTGGCTGACAGTCTAGAAAGAAAATACTAAATTCATAAAAACCTACTTGCTATGGAAATCACAGCAATAACTTGTGTAGTGAAGCTGTGGCCCTATACTCCACTTATGAATGAGTTTACAGGGTTAACACACGCCCTCCAATCCCTAGTGAATATCTGTTCAGTATATGGGTGTACATAGAAGAATCTAGATGACCAATTCCTGACAGCTGATCTATCCACTGACCTAGCTTTAACAGTTCAATGGGGTAAAAAACTAGTTGGTTACATTCAATACCTCAAAAGCCAAACTAGTAATATTCCATCATCAAGCAGACACTGAGTTTTTGCCCATCATAATAAATGGGTATTCTTGCAAATGGGACCTCTTGCCTTGAATGCTTGTTGCAACTCATGTAAACAATCCATCACTAAAGATGCTGATAAAATGGTCAGTTCCCTGTACCACTCCAGTAAGTACCTTACT
Organism: Ascarosepion bandense; assembly: GCA_037127315.1. Classification (NCBI taxonomy): domain Eukaryota; kingdom Metazoa; phylum Mollusca; class Cephalopoda; order Sepiida; family Sepiidae; genus Ascarosepion; species Ascarosepion bandense. The sequence continues at coordinate 5,374,173 of JBBBDQ010000886.1, read as the reverse complement.
ACTTTTGCTATACTCTAGCTCTATGAGAACAAGAATAGACCAAAACTTACTGGTGTTTCTGGGCTGGAGCTGCTCAGTATTTGCTTTCCAGTCTTGATAGTGTTCAAAAGTGTCTATGCAACCTTGTTTGTAATTAATTATTTTTCTACCCTGCATCCCCTTTTCTACAGATAAAAAGTTGCTAGCCTCTTGTTACTCTATTGCTATTTCCATGGCAAATGTTCTTACAAGCTATATTCCTTAATTCCATCAGTTTAGATTTTCACAGCTAAGACATACCATTACCATATACACTGAGGCAAACCATCCTCAGTGCTTTCATATTCCATTAATAAATGAAAGTTCCACTTGAAAAAGATTCTTCCTACAATCTGCTACTTTGTGAAACCAACTCCTGACACTCTTAACCTCTTTAAATTTAGGGTTAACTATTATTCCCTCCCCCCCAACACATATCTTCATTAACTACTCTTATTACTCTTACCACTCATGTCCACCAAAATGTAATAAAACTTGCAGTAAACAAACATCAAGTTATAGATTTTTTTTTCCACAAATCTATCATAAGATATTTTATTGAAATCAGATCAAGATTCACACTCTGAATATAGGGCTTAATTCTTAAGATTTAAAGAGTTCTTTTTAATAAGAGCAAAAAGAGATCTTCTGGTCCTTTTTTGTTATTACTATTATAAACAGGAAACCTAGGAAACCCTACAGAAAATCATTGCAATTTAGCAATATACTATAATATAATTTAATGAACAAGAACTAGTAATTATTATTTAAAGATTTGAACAGTGACGTCTTTATTTACAAATTCATGGATAAAAAAAACGTTATTCCTAATTTTAAGGAATTATATAAAAAATTACTTGTAAAATATTCTATTTCAATTTTGCTTTTTACTATACTTTAATACAGTTACCTATGATGTATAAAAATAAATGACTTCTAAACATTGCTTATGGAAAATACATTCTGTTCATCATTTGACATTGTGTATTATTAAATAAAATAGTGTTTATTTTTTAAGATAGAATAGTTGTGGGTAGAAATATAACTTTTTTGTTTTGTTTTGTTTTTTTTTGTTAGAATCATCATACATATCTTAGATAAATTGTTATATTTAAGCAAATGTATTAATATAAACTAGAAATACTTGTGAAAATTTTACAATTTTCCTATTTCAATTTTCTGATGAACCTTAATTATGTTAATAAACTCTTTGTGAGTTCCACAAAGCAGATATTAAACACGTTATCACCTCCTCTATTTTCCCTTTCTTTAATTAAAATTAAACAGCACCTTTATATCTTTTTTATGTCTATCTTTGTAATCAAACAAGAATAGTCTATTGTTCATCTGAGTCAATGACAAAGCATAGTGTACTTGCTAACTAAGGAATAAGCAAAATTATGATATTTTTATAAAATCATATTTGGTACAAATAAAGTCCTGTGGCTTGTACTGAAATATACATGATGCTATAAAACCATGTAAAAAATTCACACCTACTTGAGATAATGAGAAATGAATAAACCAGCAAAGTTATTTAAATGACAAATTATATTTTTAATTAAACAAATTTTGAAAATAACAAAAACTGAAAAAAAGATATTACTTTATTAATCAAATTCAAAGGGTCAGATGTGAGTTAATGAAAGAATTGCAAAGGAACTCAAATTTGTCTGACTGCAAGATTTGTCTATACTTCTGAGATGAGGTAGTATTTACATTATTCAGACTATTGTCCTCATCTTTATTGCCATGATTATGACATTTCGGCTGTCATACACTCCGGCTTTCTTTAGGTGCTAGGAATTTTGAACCAAACCCTTTATTTCGATCACTGAGAATGATATACCCCAGTGATCAAAATAAAGAGTTCAGTTTGAAATTCTTAGCACCTGAAAAAGGCTGGAGCATACAACAGCCAAAATATTATAAACATGACAATAAAGATGAGGACAGTAGTCCGAACAATGTAAGTTGTTTCATAACATCACGCATATTTTAGCATGGACTACAGTATTTGACTTGTAACAGATGTATTTTATAGAAATACTTTATTAAAAATATCCACACTACTTTAAAAAAAAAAAAAGTAGTGAAAAATTATCAAAATATGGAATATTGTGGGTGGAAGAATGACTTTTTTGCTTTTGATTTTTTTTATAATGGAGAAAGTATAAGTTTTAAACTTGTTCTGGTTTGTTATTTACATACAAGAAACATATTATATCAAACAGTCCTGTAATAATTATTTGTAATAGTTTCCTTTGCAGATCAAGCACATTGTCCAGTCTTTTATTAAAGACTACAGGCTGTAACTGTGTGCGTTGGAACTCCAATCGAGCCTCAATTGGTAGAATTAACCGAAAAATATACACCCGGCTGTATCCCATTACTGTTGTTCACCCAGATGGTTCATCTTTCCGAATACGTTATAAAGAACCTCGGAGAATTATCACTGTAAGCAAAAAAAGGAAAATTGTCTAATGTGCATTTTTTTTTTTTTTTTTTTTTTTTAAATACCATGAGCCTTTAGAACATAGGTGATCATAGTTCTCCACAATTTACATTTTATTATATGTGGATTACTTTTAACTTATTGGGAAAGATATTAGTTTTTATTAAAATATTAAACATTGCCCTCTCCATGGTTTTGTCCTTCTAGATTGACTGCCACCTAAGGCTAGAGAGTACAGTCTACCCTGCTATTTAATTCATGATGGGTAGAAGAGATGCAACAGAGAAGAATGCAACAGATAGGCTGGAACTTGAACTTGACTCACCAATTCCACTTGCTGATAATGACCCTACCTGCACATAATATTGTAAAAAAATACTTAACTCTTTCACTGTTGCATTGTTATAGCATTGTTGCTTGACTGTGCTGGCCTGTTTAGAGAAAATCGATAACTGACATTTACTGGGAAAAAATAACCATTGATGACAATTTTGCATGGGTACCATCATTTTGGTCTTGATGTCAACAGCAAGCAGTGTAAGTCTTGTAAAGATGTATAAATACATCCACAGCAGAAATGTTAATGATTTCAGGAGTTTGAAATAATTTCTGTTCTGAAAATTAACACTATCATTCCCAGATATATAAGTTCTTTTCAAAAATTTAGAAAAGATATTTTAAACAATATAATTTTTTCTACTTTTGGCTAAAACCTTATCATTTAGAATGCTTTTCAGATAGATACATCTATTGAATAAATCTAGCCACTGTTTTTACAGAAGCAATCAGAAATTTAAATCAAATTTATTAAACATGCAGATTACAATAATAAAAATAGTTTACAGAATTTAATCAAATTTAAATGCCCACATAAACTTGTGTAGCATTTAAGATTGTTTTTCCTTAGCATATTGAAAGATGTCAACAAAAGATTGATAAGAGTATATTCTATTTATCCAAAATTTTTAATTCCACTTGATGATGCCGTTAATGCTTTATGTCTTCATTGCCTTGAACAAAGATAGCACAATCAAAAATTATAATTTCGCTTGTAGTCGATGTAATCTTGCTGAATCTATAGTAGTATACAATGTTCACTTATGGCTAGCAGTCTTGTAGCTGTTTACTATGATGATACTTGCATCAATATTATACCATTTGGTCAAGTCCATGTCACACACTGGAGAAGTGTGAACATCTCCACAACTCCCCCTTTTTAGATATGCACTTTCTTTGGTCGATACTTTTCCAACATGGTTTTTTTTCCAATGTTTTAGTTGGATTATGCTTTTGCTTAATCTTGTGTAATATAGTAGTATTTGTTTTAGGAATAGGTACTTCAAAGGTATTGTAAAGTATGTCTATCAGTAAAGGAAATTGTACTGATTGTTTATTCTGTACATATCTAGACTTCGATTGATTTAAATGTCTTTTATGTTAGAATTTCGCATCAATCAAAAATCTGCTGAGGCTGACAAAGCAAACCTCGCTGCCGAGCTTGAAAAGGACCTCCGATCTATGGCGGAAGAAATGCCTCGTGAATTTTAATGCTTCCGAAACAAAGATGCTATCTATTAACTATCACAGGCAATTGCTCCTACCCACCATTAGCATGGATCAGGCTAGTCTCCCTGAAAGCAAAACACTGTCTCTCCTCGGCTTAACTTTCACAACAGACCTCAAGTGGAATGACTATATAGAATCCATAGCTAAATCTTCTGGTAAGAAAGTCGGATCTCTGTGTAGGGCCAGGAAGTTTTTCCCATCTGAAACAATCCTACACATATATAAATCTACCATCTGCCCATGCATTGAATACTGCTGCCATATCTGGTCGGGTGCTCTTGCTATCCACCTAGGTGTCCTCAACTGAATCCAACAGAGAATCTGTAATGTGATAGATCCCGACTTAGCAGCTCAGATACAGTCATTTTCTCACTGGCGCAATGTGGCTTCCCTGTGTCTCTTCTACAAATACTTTCACAGCTTCTGCTCCAATGAACTTAGCTCACTGGTGCTCCCTATATATAAACTTACTTGAGCCACAAGATTAGCAACTAGATCCCATGCTTTTACTGTGAAACCAATAAATGGTAAATGCAAATTCTACTCCAGCAGCTTCTTCTCTCGCACTTCCTGCCTGTGGAATTCTCTCCCATTTACTTGCTTTCCCAACAGCTACATTCTCCAAGAATTTAAATGTAAAGTAAATAGTCATCTCCTCTGTTACTAACCTGCTTCCTCTCTCTCATGCTTCCTTCTATGTCCACTCCACTCTCATCGCTATTCTCATCCTTCTCTTACCCACTTCCTGACACCCCCTATAACCTGTCACTCTTTCTTATAACTTTCCTTCTATGTAACCCCTTGCAAAACAGTGGCAGTAAAATGCCTTGCTTGAGGTGATATGATTATAAAAAAAAAAATTATCCGTCACACATATACATTGTATTGAACTATTTTTCCTTCCTGCCAATTTTTCTTTCTGGCCTTAAAGTTATGATATGAATTAGCATCCTGTGAAATTTCTTTATGGCAAAAATTATAGCAAACATTTCCTTTTCAATTTGACTGTAACATTTTTGCATATTTGTTAAACTTCTTGAAGCATGAGCAACTGCTTCCACTGTATCATCTTCAAATTTATAGCATATTATCACTCCAATGTATTTGCTCACATCCAATGTGACTGTTATTTGTTGCCGCAGATTGTAATATATCAACAATAACTCTAAAATCAGTTTTTTAATTTTTTTAAAAGCTCTTTAACATTCCACCAATCAATTTCATTTTGTACTCTTCTTCAGTAAATTATTCAGATGTGCTTACAATTTGTACATACCTGGCACATAATATTATAATACTTTACTAATCTGAAGAATGATTGTATGGTCACCAAATTAATGCGGGGTGGGGGGCATTTCTTTAATGGTTTAATGGCACTTGCTCTAGTGGGATCTGGTCTTTTTCATTGATTATTTCACCCAAGTATTTAATTTTGTTCAAAAAGAACTGACATTTCTGTTCACAGAATTTTAACCTGTAATCATGTAGACTCTGAAATACATGTTGAATCAGTTTTAGCACTCTTAATAAGTATGTCATCAATGTAACTGACACTACCATCTAGTTCAGCCAACATAGTATCCATTATTTGCTGGAAAATACCTGGCACTACTTTTACACCAAAGGCTAATATTTTATATGTATTAATAGTCAAATACTTCTGGCATTCCTCATCCATTTTAATTTGAAGATATGCTTCAGACAAGTAAATTTTTGAAAAAATAAATTACCACCATTTAATTTGGCAAATGTATCTACTGCAGTTGGTAGGGTATATACATGTGGAAGGAGGCAGTCATTCAACCCACCTGAAAATTCTGCACATAAACTAATCCTATTATTTTTCTTTCTGATGTAAACTGCTGACATGGCCCATTTAGAATAATCTATTTATTCAATAACTCCACAGTTTTCTAACCTCTTCAGTTTGGTATTAATAGACTCTATCACAGCAAAAGGTATTTTTCTTTTAGGCTTAAAAACTGGTTTCACATTTTCTTTTAATTTAAAAAATGCTTTTGACTATATACATTTTCACAACTCCTCTGAGAAAATATTTGAAAATTTATTTTTTAGCAAAAAAACAAAAAAAGAGTGAATTATTGTGAAGTTAATAAAATCAAATATAATCTTAGAAGTAATGTTTCAATTCATTATCCAAAGGGAGACACTAAAAGTTCTGAGCCTGATTAAGAAAGGATTCTAAAATAAATTCAGGTGTTTGGTCATTTGATCAGATTTTAGGAAGTGTGTTCAGAGAGCTAAGTTTAAATTCCAGTTGAATTCATTGCATTCACTTCTACACAAATACCTTTGTATTAATCCATCTCTTCTCCCTCCAGCTATGTTAAATAGCAGGACAGATTGCCTTGAATGGCAACCTACTGCAGGAAAATCCTCTGCCCAGTCAGTCATGTCTCTTTTGAGACATGATCACCCAAGCGTGTATGACGTATGGCACTTAACTGACTGTTGGCTGTGAACTTTTCAGCAAGTGTGTATGCATGCATGCAAGCACAAGTAGACAAATGTCAAATTGTTTTGTTCTTATTGTCTTTTACTTTTTGTTTTTTTATAATTCCCCCTCTTCCTCTCCTACTTAGAAAATCTAACTTTTATTTACACTGAAATTGTTGACTTAATCTCTGCATAGCATATTAGCATGAGAAAAAGAGCTGGAAAATCTGAGCCTAAAGTAATGAGAATAAATCTGTACACAATTATTCTTAATGATTTCAAGTTATCATTCATTCTTAACTATTTAGTCTGTACATTCTAATTGGGAATGTGGAATAAAGATTTCTAGAAGTTTAAAACAGTCATCTTAGTGTCAGTTTCTGCAGATTTTATTACAAACTTATGCAAACTGCATACTTAGTTTCCTTAAATTTTAATGTTTTTAAAATTATTCAATACAGAATGTTCTGAAAGACTTGAAAATAATTACTTTGCTCATTTCATCATATTTCATATAAAAAAAATTAGTAATTCCCTGGGTTACAATGGTTATGTTCTACAATGATTCATGGTTATGATACACTCTCCATTAATCTTGTTTTGGCTTATGCTGTTTGCCTCATACATATAACTCAAACAGTGTAGCAAGAGAATACATCATGCAGCACTAGACTGAGAAAGGTTGTGTAGGTCAGTTCCTGGTTGAATACTATATTGGATTCTTGTGCATTTGCTCTCTTTCTTTTGTGTTGGGATTGTGAAAACTTATTGTCCTTTATTATGGTTCCCAAACATAGTGTAACCTCTTCTGATGATGATGTTTCGAAGAAAAGGAAAGCCATCATCAGAGAAGTGAAATTAGACATTGTTAAATGCTCTGAAAATGGAGAAACTGGAACAAATATTGGCTAGTTGCTTGGCTTAAGACATTTGACTGTAAAGATGATTGTTATTGTCTTCCATTTATAATTAGTTTTATAGCTAATCTCTTCTCATTAAAGCTGTATTAATTTTGAAAAGAATTTATTGATTTTGATCTGCTATGACTCTTGAACCATTACATTTCCATAATTGATTTTGAGTGCATTTTCACATACTTTTTCCTTTCATATTTTTGCAGCTTCCTGTTGATATTGAATCACTCTCACCTGAAGAGAGACAACGACATCTACAGAAGAGAAAGCCAAAACGGGTTGTACAAGTTGTAGATGATTTTGAAGATGATTTTGATATTGAACGATACAGCCACCTTTGGAAAAAGTAATCGTTCTTTGTTATAGTTGCTTCTTGTTTTGTTTTTAATTAAATATTTATCCAACACTTAACATCTACTGTTAATTCATTATTACCTATTTTTATATTTTAAAGCAATTTTTAATATTAATTTGATTTCTTTTGCAAATACGCTTTGCCAATCTTTTCTAATATTAAGCAAAAAAAAGGACAATTTACACAACTGCCTTTAATTGTCCTTACTATTTAACATAAAAGATTTAAATAGTTCCAGTACTAATAAAACAAGAATTAAAGATGTGATTCATAAATTAACTACTACTTATTTTCTTATAGCATTTTTTTTCTATCATATTGTTCAAAACAAAATTGCTGATATATTTAAACAATTGAAAAAGTTCAGAGAAAAAAGTATCTATTCAATTCAAATATTCCCCCTTTCATGAGAGTACCTAAGGGACTCACCCTTTGAGTTCTTGCTGTACCACAATGCCAGTGTATTCTTCAGTTTAGAAATTTACAGCTATTTCACAGTGAAACATTGGTTCTCATCTGATCATCAAAATTAAACAACATCAAGCCTGGTCAGTAACTAGATAGGTGACCAGTTAGAGATATCGGGTGCTTGTCAGCTTAGGTGTATAGGTGGTGTAATGGATAATGACTTGGAATTAGAAATTGGAAAACAGTTCCAATTCCAATTGGATTCATTATATTCATTTGTGCATTGGAAATAGTATGAATCCACCTATTCTCCCCTAAGGTATGGGTTAAATAACAAGACTTGTTTTAGTAACTCATTATCTCCAAAAGATTATTACAATCCAAAAATATTTTCTGGTTCTAAATAATCTGCAAAGGATTGATAAGCAGTAAAAAAAAAAAAAAAACACAATCTTCAGTCAAGAAAACAAAGTAGTTGTCCGAACAAAATGTTAATGCTTCTTTTCAAAGTCATAGACAGTATAGTTCACAAGGAGTTCATTCAAAGAGCTGATAAATTCATTAAAGGCTTCATTTTGGTTCTGATGGAATGCTTCAGAAAATGGTAGTTCATTGCAAAAAGGTTGAATAGCCTAAAGTCTCATTTTCAACTTATTTAATTATAGCATAATCACCTTTTCAGAATGTGAGTAGATATTATCATACAGGAATTTTTTTTTTTTCTTCAGATTTTGAATACATTCCCTCAAGTATTTTCCTCTGTTCATTAATATTTTGATGAATTAGTAAAAAGCTATGATTATAACCTATCTTGTTCTACTAAATAATTACTATAACTTTTCATGATTATTGCACCTATAATTCTCATTCACGTCTAGACATTGTGCAATTTCACCAGATGTTATACATTATATAAGATCCTTTTTTTCTAAAAGTGATGACATTATATAAAAACATTAATTTCATGACATTAAGTGTGTGTTTAATGTAAGCCTAATATTTTTTACTTATTCAGTTCAAACGAATCTTACTTAAGCCCCCCTCCCCCCGTCACACTTGATTTGATGCTTTCACTCAATACATTAAAATTTACTCTGAGTTGTCTAATTGAAGTTTAAGGATCATTTTCTCATAGTCTTCATCCTTAATGTTTCGGGATCAAATTCTGTCAACAAATGCAATTTTTTTTTTGCAATTTTAGCTCCAGTAAGGCCCATCTTGAAATCATATAGCGAAAGATTGTAATGTTCCCTATATTTGCCCTAAAAAAATGAAATTCTTGTGTTTAATTAGTAAATAACATTTAAAAAATATATCATTTTTACAAAAATAGTTCAAATGTAAAGCCTAAAGCTGAATAATTTAATGTAAAATACCTTTGCTTCTTTTTTTTCTTAATACTTAATTTCTTTGCATTTTGTTAACAGATTCTTTAAAAGTTTCAACTTTTTCTGTTTCTTTAATTTTCTTTTTCGTTGTCATAGGTAATCATATCTGTCTGAAATTGTTCTATGTTACGCCTAAGCAAGATATGGCATGTGTTTCCTCTAGCATTGTGACATAACAAAAGCATTTGATATGTCATTGTGCAGAAAAAATGCACCTACCTTCAAAAAGGTTGAGGGCATGTGCCTGCCAATACCATTAGTTCCATGCTGCAAAGAAAAACCAGGGCAGACTTATTTCATTAGTTATAACAGAAAACAGTTGATGGAATAGACAGGAGGTGCTGCCTACAGACATACCTGCTTTCAAAGCATATAAAGTCAGTGGCAAGGAAAAAAGACTAAATGTAGAGAGATTGGAATTGCAGCATGTGAATTTGTGACTTTTATATTTTGCTAGAGTTATGAACAACTATGATTGTCTTACTTTATACTAGATGATGGGGTGTATGATTTCTTTACATTATATTCATGGAACTGATTATGGGGTTCGGCAGATACAGCAAAGGGAGTGATTACTAGGAAACAAATGGTCCTTTCACCTTCCAGGGCATTCATAATTAACATCATCATTCTAGTCCTATTTAAGGTCAGTGTCGATGAACTCCTGCAGCACTGTCATAAGCTCTTGACGTGGGCAAGAATGAAGGCTAAACCCAAGAAAAGCCAGAGCTTATTAGTCAGGGGTTCTGTCAGGGCGATTCACTTCTGCACTGGCAGTGATATGATCCCAACAGTGAAAAAAACTCAGATGGCTATATTAAATTCTACTGACTGATCAAGACTGAAGTAGGTGCAGAAAGTGGCACTAGATGGACTTGAATCCATTGACAGAACCCATTTCACCAGCAAACTAAAGGTTTGGTGCTGCCAACATGGTTTCCTACCCCGACTTCTGTGGCCATTGCAGATGTATGATATTACTCTTGCATTCATATGTACCATTGTATCAACAAGTATATGCAAGTTCTCTCCTGCTTCTCTACAGTGGGGCTCTATACCAATACCAGAAATACTCAACTTTCCATCTCCTCATTGGTCGAGGAGTTCAAGGTCAGGAAGGTACACCTTCACATGATGATGAGGGATTTGGCCAATAACTTTGTCTGCATTTTACAGCCAGATATATCAAAACTGGCATCAAATGGTTGGCAGTAGAAGTTATCCAAGAATCAGAATCTAGTCTGCAAACCAAGGGGATTATAGGGGTGACCCAAACCAGTTGAGCTGGCCTGGGCAGCACAAGCAAATAGTTTTTCCCCAAACATGGTTCAAAAAGAAAACGAGACATGGGGATTGAAGAAATCTGCAATTTTGAAGAAGAGCAGTGAACAGCTACTGCTGTTTCTCAGTTCAAACCATGTGCTTGGACTACATGGAGTGATATTGATCTGATGAAGCTATCATGGAATACCCTGATTGCAATGTAACTATTAGCAATATCATTCCTCCTGTGAGTTACCTATGATCGTCTACCAAATACAACCAACCTGGGGATACACTGACACTAATGTATACACTTTGTGTCAAAGTGATCGAAGCACTGTCATGTGCTCTCCGCATGCCCAGAATCACTGCAGATGTACAAGTAGCATCATAACAAAGTGCTGGAAATCGACATGGACTTAGTCAGTTAGTTAAGTGCCATAAGTGATACACGCTTGGGCGATCATGTCTCGAAAGAGACATGACTGACTGGGCAGAAGATTATCCTGCAGTAGGTTGCCATTGCTTTCTGCGGTAGACTGGTTGCCGACCAAGGCTATAGAACCCAATCTGTCCTGCTATTTAACCCATAACTAGAAGGAAGAGATGGATTAATACCTTTCCCAAGGGTATTTGCATGTAAGTGAATACAATGGATTCAACTGGAATTCGAACTCTGCTCCCCAGCTTCTCATTCCGAGCCGATAGCCACTGTACCACAATGCACACACAGTGTAAAATAACCAACAAACAGCCTGTAACAACTAGAAAACCTAAGATCTGTTTTCACAAAGAAAGCAAATGTCCTCTGCAAAAGACTCAAATAACTCGCAACATGATGCTACTCAGTTGAGAACATTATTTGAGGATGTTAGTTGATCTTAGAACACCTCTGCTATTTTTGGTATGCATCATTCAGACAGATGCTTGCCCTGATTCAAAAAGGTGTGTCATCTTAGTAGAATTAATGGTTCTAGGGGAGAACAGAGGAGGTGCATGAGTGAAAGAAAAACCACTGCGATTTGCTGCCTTCTGACTGCGTGGAAAAGTGGTAGACATGTCATATGCTACTTACTGAAGTCAGGTGCCATGGATTCCTTGGACAGTCAATTGTTTCCTTCCTTTAAAGTGTGGGTATCACTGTCCGGAAATTGAAGTGTGCTTCACATCATCTCCAGACCACAGCTCAACAGTCATTGGTTTAGATCTGGTCAAGATCCAGAATAAACGAGGTTGATTGAAGCCATGCTTGCAACACAATGCTACTTCCGACAGGAAACACATCTGTTTACCTTCCATTCTACATCATTAACAAGTCACAACAAGTGGTTTGTGTATTGGTTAATGATCAAAGGCAAACACTTTTAGCACAACGTTGAACATCTTACTTGAAGTTGTTAAAATAAAATAAAAAATGCAAGAGACAAACACTTTTACACAAAAACACAATACCCTGTCCAGTGGCAAAAGCTGCAAGTAGTAATAGCGCCTTAACCACCGAAACTACCTCCCCTTGGTTAGCAGCTGACAAGGACAGCGTATTACAACTACTTTCACACGTATGTTATAAAACCATGTTGATAACATTTTCTTATTTTATTTATAATGAAACTCAAGTATTTTTAGCACCAAAATGCATCAAATTGGATCAGTTGGTAAACATATTTTTGTTTATTTTAGAAACTCCCTATGAAGCACAGCACTGTATCAAGATCATACCATAGGTGATACTACAGTTATATATTTTTTTTTTTTTAAATTATATCACCCCGAGCAAGGTGGTAACACCACTGATGTGCAGGAGGCTATGTGAAAGTGAAAAGATTGGAAAAGAGAAAACCGGAAACCACATCCTAAATAGGGAACAAGGGATGAGCCTCTTCACCTGTTCAATAGACGTGGGTGGAGTGTGAACCGGGGGATTGTTTAGTCTATCTACTCCAATTTCAGTAACATGTTAGTTTTAACAGGGTGTAGTTGTTAATCTAAAGAAAAACCCTCCAGTTTTACCTGAACTTATGATCTAGCTTGAATTTACAGTTCTTCTCTTAGTTCAATTTCCTCCTAGATTGGTTACTACCCAAAGCTAGAGAACCCAATTTGTCTGGCTATTTGACTCCTATCTAAGGAGAAGAGATAGATTTATACTTTTCACATAAAAACAAATAAAGTTGTTTAAAAGCTTACAATTATGTTTAAACAGAACATTCGTAGATGATATAAAGAAAATGATCATTATATAAAATGAGATTAAAAATTAATAAGGAAAACAAATTTCCTGAAACAATAATTCATTAAAAAATAAAAATACAGACAAAAGTATTGAATATTTTAAAGATCATTTATTTAGTAAGCATACTACAAGGTCATAGTAATGGCATACCCAGTAAAAATCAATTTCATGACTCAAGTTGGTCAGTAAGACACAGGTATTTGTGTTCAACATTTAATTTATGTTTACATGTAAGAAGAGGAAATTTTTTTTTTTTTTTTTTTTTTTTTTACAGCAATCATAAGTAGTAAGAAAATATAACATCAACCTCTATTTTGAGGTTTATATGCCTGTTGGATTATAAGAAAAAATTTCATAATTATCTCCCTTGCTCTTTGTTTATTACCTGATAAATCATCCTTTGAGTGATGGATAGTGCGGTTAGAGAAATGTAGTAAGTCTTTAGTTATTTCCCTTGAGTAGGATTCCTTTTTTTCTTCTTTTTTTTAAGTTTGTTAAATATGAGGGAATACTGAAAAGTTCTCAGTTCAACTAAAACAGGATTCTAAAATAAATTTTCATGTTTGGTCACTTGGGAAAGAAGACCTTTTCAGAAGACCCTTGTACCATTTCAATCTATTAAATTTTGACTAATTGCTTACACAGTTATTGAGTTAATATTGCCAATTGTAATATAATATTTATGCTCTTAACTCTTTTCTTTTCCTCCTCTATCTTGAAATGTTTATTGAACATAACTATTCCAAAATATTTTTTCTTATGAGAGAAATTTTGTACTAATTTCTAAATCCTAGCTTTAAAATATTTTTGTTTCAATGGGATCTGTTTTGTGGACTAGATATGATGCTGTGGTGATACCGAACGAGCAAGTGACCGGATGTTTGCCCTCAGAGGTCCAGATAGCAAATGACCAAAACTGGTCTTTGTGCATCTGGGCTCCATGCAGATGTTCTGGTGGAAAACCAAAAATAAATAAATATCAAATTTCTTTTATGGACCCATTTCACGAGCCAACATGAACTTTTGTTTATCGTCCAATGGGAAGCCCAGAATTAAATCCGGGTGTGAATTCCCAAATGACTTGCCCCGAAAATGAAATAAAAGGATGACACAGGAAGCATCACCAGTTGAGAAAATACGAGCATGATTAACATGACCCTTGACTACGGAACGCATCATGTACTTTTCAGAGAATGATGGACAGTATCTTTCGTGATACTGGTTATAGCTTTGTATATATCGACAATATCCTTATATTCTCAGAAGATGAAAAAACTTATTCCAAGCATATCGACCTAGTACTACAAAAACTGAGTGTGTACGATTTTAAAATTTGTCTCTCCAAGTGCATATTTAGTGCTAATGAGTTAGATTTTTTAGGATTTCACATTTCTGCTAATAGTCTCAAACCCAGTGCTAAAAAGTTGAATGAATTAAGTGAATTTCCTCAACCAAACGATTCTAAATCACTACGCCGATTCCTCGGAATGGCAAATTTGTACAGGAAACTTGTGCCAAATTTCAGCAATATCATATTACCTCTCACAGAAAAAATATGTTTAAACCAAAATTCAAAATCCTTAACCTTAACAAAGGAAGAAATTGAATCTTTTGAAAATATAAAAAACTCTTTATCAAATGTAACTGTTCTGGCTTTCCCTAGCTCAGAAGCTAACAACTATCAACTTGTAACAGAGAGTTCAAATTATGCGGTGGGTGCAGCACTTCACCAAATGATTGATTATCAACCCATCCCCATACGTTGCTTTTCAAAGAAATTATCCCAAACCCAACAAAAATATTCCACTTTTGACAGAGAACTACTAGCTGCCTATCTAGCAGTACTCCATTTTAAACATTTAATAGAAGGCAGAAATGTAATGTTACTCACGGATCACAAACCACTTTGCAGTGCTTTTAAAAGCCAATCTTCCTTAAAATCAGATAGACAACAGCATCATTTCTGTTTTATCAGCGACTATGTGAATGACATTTCACATATAAGAGGCTCACAAAATATAGTAGCTGATTGTTTATCACAACCTCTCAATGCAATCACTATTGATGTATGTGACTTACAAGAAATAATGAAACATCAAGCTACTGACAATGAAATTCAGGCATTCAAAGATCAACTGAAACCATTCATGATAAATAAAAATGAAACCATATTATGTGACACAACATTAACTTTTCCACAACCTTTTGTGACAGAGAAGCTCAGAAAATCAGTATTTGACAGTCTGCATAATCTATCACATCTGGGAATAACATCTTCAAGAAAAATAACAAAACCCAGATACTATAGACCGAAGATGGACAAGTCAATAAAAACCTAGTGCATAGAATGCCAGCATTACCAACAAGCAAAAATAAAACACACAAAGAGTAAAGTGAATCCATTTGAATTACCTTCCAGTCATTTTGAAACAATGGATGTAGATATTGTCAGTCCCTTACCACTAGTAAAGAACCAAACTGACTCTTATTTTTCACCATACTAATATTTATTAACATGCATCAATAGACATACGAGGTGGATAGAAGCATGCCCAACAGAAATTATGGTAAAATCAATATCAATGGATTTTGTTGATCTGTGGATCTCCTGATTCGGGGTTCCTCTTTATGTCGTTAGAGACAGAGGAAGCCAATTTGAATCCAAATTATTCGCAGAACTATCAAAAATAATAGGTTTCCACAGATTATGAGCAATGACGTACCATCCGCAAACGAATGGATTAGGTGAGTGAACACACAGAACTCTAAAAACGGCTATTATAGCCAGGAAAGAATCGTGGTTATCAGCTCTACCTATCGTCCTTCTGGGAATGAGAATAACACCTAACGAATTTAACTATTCTCCATTTACTGCAGTAACAAGGAGTCATGCACAAGTTCCCCAAATATTAATTGACCCTACGAAGAGCGAGAACAGTGAAATAACAAACTCGCACGTTAACATTCTAGCCAACAAAATGCAAAAATTTGACATGGACAAATTATCCAGGGGGACACCTGTATTCAATACCTAATTCCTATATTCCAAAAGACTTACAAACATGTAAAAGTATCTGGCTAAGAACAGATAAAGTAAGAAAGCCATTGGAAGCACTGTACACAGATCCATTCCAGGTATTATGTCGTCATGAAAATATTTTACTATAAAAAGATCAGATGACATACATAGTAATGTTTCATTAGATAGACTAAAACCTGCATATATTTCTGAAAATATAAAATCAAAAGATTCCATCAAATCAAGACTGGATTTGGATAACTCCCTATCTTGTCCCAAGGAAACTAATGATAACAAACCAGAAACGAGAACAAAGTCCAGTAGAACGGTTAAAGGGAAGAAAGAAAACATATTTTTATTACTAACAAAAAAAAAAAAAACAACAACAACTCCGTTTACTGGGGTGAAAATTGTATGTGGTGGTAACGAGCAAGCAAGTGACCGGATGTTTGCCCTCAGAGGTCCAGATAGCAAATGACCAAAACTGGTTTTTGTGCATCTGGGCTCCATGCAGATGTTCCGGTGGAAAACCAAAAATAAATAAATATCAAATTTCTTTTATGGACCCATTTCACGAGCCAACATGAACTTTTGTTTATCGTCCAATGGGAAGCCCAGAATTAAATCCGGGTGTGAATTCCCAAATGACTTGCCCCGAAAATGAAATAAAAGGATGACACAGGAAGCATCACCAGTTGAGAAAATATGAGCATAATTGACCATGTCAAGCAATTGTATTATGTTGCTTCTCCTTTCTCTCTCATCTTCTTCTTCATTGTTCACTGAGCCACTTACCTGATGGACTGAGCAGAGACTTCAAAGACACTGCTAATAAACAAACACTCACACATACATACACACAAACTCTTTTTGGCATTTACTGCTATAAACATTTTTAACGACCTTTGTACCAACCAAAAGACATTACTTTTATTTGTAAAAAACCTTTATATATATATATATATATATATATATATAGTTTCACTACACAATTTGATTTTCTTGTTTTATACCCCTCTTATAGTGGACTATCTACTAACAAGGCCAAATTCAGCTAATCTGTTTCAACACACAAATACACTTCACTATAATGGATAATTCCCTATAATGCTCAAAACCTCTGCACAGAAGACATGTTTTATTTCGTGTTTTGCTTTCATAGTACTCACATGTCTGGTGAAAATATTTTTGTATCAGAAAGAGATCTTGATTAAGTAGTATAATAATATTCTGATCTAGAACTTATTGTTAGAATTTCTCTTATTCTTGCTCATGAAGATGTGCACAAAGAAGCTGGTTACTCTATAAATAAGTACTTTCAGTAAATATAAAAGAATTCACCATAGTGGCCCAAAGGTTGGTGTATACAAGAAGAGTAATGAAAGTTTCTATCACTCCTGAAATGGAAAAAAATGTTTGAAAGCTTCCATCAGCCTTATCAAACAGCTCAGGAAGAAGCCAGGAAAGAAATGAGACTAAAAGAAAAAGTTCAGAAAAAAACAAACAACAATCATCCTTCAAAGTGATATGACCCAGAAGAAAGCTTTAGTCAAGCAGATGCAAAATGAAATATTGAAGTTTGATAATATACAGAGGTAGTTGTGAAAGTTGTTTCTGAAAAAGGTATTTTTTAGTTGGTTGTTAACTTTATTTACTTCTGTTTTTCTGATTCAATGAGATTATAGTTGCATATAATTAATTGTTATATAGTTTGTTTTTTTTGTTTTTTATAACTGATAAGTTCTGAACATAGGTCCAGAAGTTGTATACATTTTAATCTTAGCAATATTTCGCTTTCTCAAATTCAGAATTACTTTTCAAGAGAACTACATATAGTTTTTGTGTTACCTATTATCTCTTGTTAGGTTCCATTCTGAGGGAATTCAAATGTCTATTATTAAAAAAAAATGAATCTTATCTTATTGATAACCTAACTTAAACAGAGTATAATTTTCTGCCTTTGTAAAAAAATAAGAAGTCTATGAAGTTTTTATTTAATTTTGCTATTATCAATATTTGATCTGTAGATACATTTGAAAACACTTTTCACTATACATATTTGTTAACTTGTTTATAGATTCAGTTATTTCTATGATATTTTCTTTATAATGTATATGCTTATTAACTATCTATGAGCTGATGAAAAATATTAAATTTTATCAAATGATATCAGGAAAAACCTGGGATTATCAAATTTTCCCCTTTATGCTGAAATCTCTGACAATCCATTTTTCATTGATTGTGATTGTTCTTTTAAGCAATGAGACATTTTTGTTGTGTTTGAGCAAAAAATTACAGATAGAAATGTAATCTATTAAATTATGTTTCTTTTCATAAAATTGGGAGCCACCTTATGGCTAGTGGCCAAGTGGTTAGAATGTTTGCTTTCTGACCATGAAGCCCGGGTTCAAATCTCACCATGGTCTATTTGTTGGGAAGGTGACTTCTTGATGTTATAAGTCTGGAGCAGGTAATCCCAGCATGCAGCACATTTTGAAAGTGCCTGAAAACCATACCATGGGTCAACCAAAGCCTTGTGAGTGAAATTGAGTAGACGGGACACTTGTTGGTGACTTGGAAGCAGTCTTGAGTCTTGATTCACTATCTTCCATGAGATTGTGTCTTGTATATAAAAACACCCAAATGTAGGGCCAGTGATCCATGTCTGTATTGGCCATTGAAAGAAGTCCATGACATTCACTCACAGCACCAGGGTCTGAGTACAGCAATGCTTGACCATGTTGTGTGAGGTTCAGTTGTTGATAGATTTCTGACCATTGGTTAGTTAAAGGATGATAATGATGGCTAATGAAGGAGCTTAGTGTAAAAGGTTAGCTGGCAATCTAAAATTTGTTTTAAAGAGAGAAAGGTGTGTTTCTATGTTAAAAAAAAAATCTAATGGAATTTTAGAATTATATCACTGTTGAGTATAATGCAAAAAATAAGTAGAGAAGAATGGTCCAGGGTTATGTGGTGAATAGTAGTAAGCATATTGAAATATACTCTTTTCTTTTCACAAAGAGAATGAGAAAAAACTCTCTTTTTCTCTCTACACATGTACCTTTTCTTTCCTTTCTATAACGCGGACATAACTTGCTTGGTCAGCTGACATAATGCAGAAACCAACCAATTACTAATGCTTCCGCCAAAGCAGAAACACATAGGCATTACGACAGTATAAAATTTAAAAAAAAAACACATGTATAATCCTCTTCCCTTCTTTTTGCTCTCAGTCACACACACACATGCATGGGACTACATTTCAAACCACTGGAAATTCCCTGAACACCAAACCCAAAAGGATGACATTAAAAATAATATCAATACAAGAGAAGAGATACAGGAAATCAAGGACTAATTCAAAAGGACAATCCACCCATGCAACCAGAACAATTTATATGAAACATTTTATAACCTACACACCAAAATACATGTAAAGTGATGAACCTTCACTAAACGAATAAAAATATGTACTAATGGAGTCAACCACAAAACTAATAAAAATGATGGTATAGTTTGTACAAACCTGACATTTGTTCATTATTATCACAACCACATAAAAACCATACTGGTAACCTTACCATACAAAAATAGTACAATGCAAACATTAAGTGAACTATCAGTTGAAAAGGTCAGGACAATTGACAGGCACTACCAGAAATCATCTTAGCTCAAAGTTCAGCAAGATGTTTTCAAAACACCAGCAGGAACCTTTTGATGTTCATGAGTTAAGTTCAATTGGAAGGTTTAATTTAAAGATTGCCAACACTTTTGCTATTATTGCTGATATTTTATTTACTTATTTCATAAGAATTTTCTGCTGGCAATTCACAAGACAGTATTTTGATTGGTCAGTGATTACCTAATTTTTTTTCTACTGGCCAATCAAAGAAGCCAGAATAAGGCTGTTCTTCTTTATGTCCTTCAGGACATAGTCGATCATGAACTTCCATTTGTCCATGTCCCTCGTCACCCTTAATATTTTTCCTCTTGGTATCTCTCCCAAACTTTGCTCCTCCATCCATTTGCTCAAGCCCATCAAATATGTCTTATACTGCTTTCCCCTCTCTTTCCCTCTATCCATCCTGTGAGTATTAGATTCTCCAAACCCCCTTCCTCATTACATGTCCCAGAAAACTCAACTCTCTTCCTGATGCTAAGTATATTTTCTTCTCATTTGCATCCTCTCCAAAACTTTGTCATTGATCATATGCTCAGTCTATGGTATCCTCAGCATTCTTCTGTAGAACAATTTTTTTGGACACTTGACATGCTGCCAAACTTTACCAAACTTTAGAATAATACCTTGATGCTAACCCTAACAATCTTAAACTAACCCTTATGAAAACTTCTTTAAAATTAAGATTTCTTACATGATCTATTGACATGTATACAGGAGAGTACTGAAAAGATTTTGCCTTTACCTATATCCCAAAAGATGACCCTACATCAGAATTTTTTAATGCAGGCCAAGAAATTTTCATCACATTATTTATATGAGTGATTTTCATATGGAGATAAATTTCATATTGAAAGAGAGAAAGTTAGTGAAGGAATTTCTATATGTATAAGTCATAAGTAAAAAATCAATTACTAATAAAAGGAGTGAAAATGAAAAAAAAAAATGAGATTGTAAGGTGAGGAATGTAACTGTACTTTGAGAAGCACTGATTTTACATAATTTTAAAAACTTTATAAACTAAGAATACATAAGCAAAACTTTCTTCAATTAATCTTATTGTTATTGTCAATTCATTGTATATGATACAAATTCTTTGTAGACAATGAAGTATATTTTTATAAAGCAGCATTATTTCCAGTTTCTAGCTTTAATTTTTCTCTGGCCACCAGCATAAACATCACACCTTGAAGGAACTTTAAACAGCTATATATTTAATGAGTGTACACTCCATTCTTTCTGATATATGAAAGAGGAATTGTATCTAAACTTATAAATGGAACTTTGTGTGTGTGTGTGTGTGTGTGTATCCGTTACCTATAGACTCAAATGGCTGAACCAATTTTCTTGAAAATTTACACAGTTGTACTATAAGCGTCTGCGAGTGTTCTTAGCTAGGTTTTGTGTCAAGGTACCCCCAATGAATATCAAAAATCGATAATTGAAAAAAATCGGGTTATAGAAGGAGTGGTCCGATTTTAATCAAATTTGATACACTCATAGACAAAGGCATAAGAAATGACATTTAGAAGTTTCAAGGTTGCAGTTCTTACAATAGTGCAGAAAATTTGATATCGATACCAGGAAATCAAAATTTGACTTACATCCATTCATTTTTCTTTCAGTCTATGGTTTCACTTTAACTGGAAAAAACTATTGCTTTTTAGTCTTTCGTGCCAACGTCCAAAGAATCTGAGTTCCAGAACCATGGATTAGTTTTAAAGCTTTCATTACACCCAAGCAATGCCAGGCTATACTGCTAGTCTTTTAATAAACATTTTCTGTTTATTTATTAAAAGCCATACATTTATGGAACAGTTGAGGCTTATCCAGTGACCTACCAACATTTTTGCTTTTCATCATAGGACATTTAAGTCATTTGTAGCATTTGTTCTTTTGGCACAGTCCTTCGTTTAAGATTCTGTGGCACCAGTTCACAAGGTTTGAAGAAGTATAGTCATTGCTAAGACATACAGGTCTGAAAGTACAAAAATTAAAAGGTTTTATATGATAAATCTTTTATTAAAATTTAATTGAAACAAAAGATGTCCTTAATTTGAGGCAAAAGACCTGAGAAAAAAAATCTTAGCTGCACTACTTTCTTCTAAATTTTTTTTTTATTATTATTATTACTTTTGATAAGATTGGTCTTAATAAATATCAAACCATAAAAGTAAATAAAAAATCAAAAAACCTTGATGGATGCTTTACTATAGAGTAATGCATATTAGGCTCACAAACAGTTACTATTCACTTGGAGTCTTACTCTTGTAGCTTTGTCATATTAAGTTACTCTTTGTAAATAGGAACAAGTAATCTTAATTATGTTGTGCGTTGTGGTGCAGTGGATATCAGCTCAGAACGAGAAATCGGGGAGCTGAGTTTGAATTCCATTTGAATGCCCTGTATTCGCTTACACATAAATACTTTTGGGAATGGTATTAATCCACCCCACCCCTCCAGTTATGGGTTAAATAACAGGACAGATTGGGTTCTATAGCCTTGGCTGGCAACCAGTCTACTGCAGAAAGTAATGGCAACCTACTGCAGGGTAATCTCCTGCCCAGTCACTCATGTCTCTTTTGGGACATGATCGCCCAAGCATGTATAACGTATGGCACTTAACTGACTGAATCTTAATTCTGTGTATAATTTACAATAAGTTATTTTATTGAATCAAAAAAGAATATAAGGTAAAATATTTACAATCTGTTTTCACTATTAAATAAATTTTTTTTTCCATTTTTTTTCATTACAAAGCCATAATACATCTGACTGACACTGACCTTGTTCATGTAATCCCTTTTCATTGTACTAAATTATTATTTCTTTTACATTTAACACTTATAATCTTAGCTTTTGGAACAACATTTGAAAATAGAATATAAAGTAATTTCATTAATACTTATATCTTTTAAGTCAAGATCAACACTCTTTCTTTCTTCCAACCTCTTTTTAATCTTGAACTTTTAATCTTTATATTTTAAATCTGTTATTAAAGAAATACTGATAAATGCTAGCACGTTTGTATAGAATTGAGTCAACTATTATAATCTCCAAAATCCCATCTATATACCTTAAGATTAGGGGAGGGTAATGTAATGAATGCTATAGATAAAAACCCCTTTTTTACTCACTCTTGTCAAGATGGTAATGTTATTTAATTTTGATTCATAAAATCTTTGAGCTTCAAACTATGGTAGCACATTCAATAAAACTGAAAATATACTAAAGTATCAATAAATAGAATGATTAATATAAATGAATTGCTTAAAAATGTGGTACAAACGTGTTTCCATTTGTTTGGTAACAATGAAAGTTTGCAGTACATATAATAGTATGTTTTTGGATAAAACAAGTAAATCTAATATTCACAGCTGTGCAAGTTTTGGGTTGTTGCAAGATACACTGCAAAGACAGTAAAATTTGGCAGTGGACATGTAATAGTGAGAAGGTTGCAACAAAAGCAATGTTAAAAGAAATTTGGCAAAAAATGTTGATGACAACCTAAACAATAAACATTATATTAGCTTACAGACTAGCTACAAAGAGGGAGAAATTTTTCAGCATGACTATGTATCTTGCCAGATGTCACATTGAAACTTCAAATGTGTCAATTTGTAAATAAATTCCTTATCTTGTTTCATTAACAATAACATGTGTGGTTCCTCGTCATTAATCCTACATATTTTACTACTGTTTTGTGGAACAGACTCCCAGCAGGATGTTTTCTCAATCACTTCAAGTCTAGGGTTAACTGCATAACGTCATTAACTTCACTTCTTGCCTTTTCTTACGCTTACACCATACAGTTAAACCTCCTACCTTGAATGTGGATGAAGATTTTGGAAGATACCCAACACAAATTCCTGATCCCAATATAATTGGACTATTCTGATAGGAATTGAAGAAATAAGTGCTCCAACAAAAAATTTGGGATTACTACCAAGAAGAATGGGAAAAAATTCACAATAACAAAATTTTGATTTTGTTCCATTCAATTCCACATCGAATTACCAAAGGCAGCAACACTAATTACTAATTCCATACTGTAAAGTTTTATGCTTTCTGTAATAATAAAGATTACTTAAAAAAAACAAAAAAAAAAACTGAAAGTTGAATTTTTTTCTAGTGGGTCAGTATTTTTTTTTTTGCATGGCTTTTTTCAGCATTGCTATGGTTAAGATGCTCTTTCCTTAATCATATTTGGGGTTTTATGCACATTAATAAAATGTTCTATCAGTTTCTATAATCAGTGAAGGGGAGCGGCTTACAAACAGAAAAAGTAACAGGCCAATGTCAAATTGCTTTCTGATATATAAAGGCAGAAAAAGTTGAACAAAGCAGAAAGGATAGATGGGAGAAATGCAGAATCCTACACATCTGAATAAGACCAGTGTCAAATTACATGCTGATATATTATTAACCTTTAATAACATCAGGAGAATTTCAAAAAACTCTATTCAACCCCTAAAACAATTACCTTAAAGTATATCTTTTTATTCACGTTGAATACAACTGTATAATTTTTATGTTAAAAACAAACTGTCTCAATTTGTTTTAAGCATTTTGGAGTATTACTTTGGGATTTAATATGAACATTTTTTTCTTCTTGACAATTTATCAAAACTACAAACCTTTAATGTTTGATTACTTGTGCTGAAACAAACCATTGAAACTTCAAATGTCTCAATTTGTAAATAAATTCCTTATCTTGTTTCATTAACAATAACATGTGTGGTTCCTCGTCATTAATCCTACATACTTTACTACTGTTTTGTGGAACAGACTCCCAGCAGGATGTTTTTTCAATCACTTCAAGTCTAGGGTTAACTGCATAACGTCATTAACTTCACTTCTTGCCTTTTTTCTTACGCTTACACCATACAGTTGTTAAGCCTTCTACCTTGAATGGCTTTCGAGGCTTGCATTGGATGAACATGAGTATAAAAAAAGTAATTAATTTTTGCAGGTAGCACAAGAAAGCAAAATATTAATACAATATATATAAATATATCGTATTAATATTTTGCTTTCTTAAAGACACTATTATGACTATTTCGGGTCTATTTTTTTATAATGTTTCGTTTTTCTTTACTTTTTTATTATGAATAATGTTGTAATTATCTGACCTTGTCTGAAGGTTATTTTGGGCTTATGTCCGCTAGGGGGAGCACTGATCGCTCGACGAGACATAAATGGATCGGCGCGAGAAGATGACGCTAGATTGAAAATGGCGGACACTGGTGCCGAGTCAACGTCGGTATTGAATGCAACAGGTGAAGACGTCGTAGGGGCTACAAATGGCACCGGTCGAGTACCAGCAACCCCTGAGGGAATGGTTGTTGCCTATAGTAGTTTGGTTATTATGGCCCTGTTACCTATCTTTGTCGGTTCTTTTCGATCGGTAAAACACCACAAAGAGCAGAAGGTGGGTAGCTGTACTACTACTAACTACTATGCTAGTAAAATGTCCTTATCAAAAATATTGTTTTGTGCTGTTCATAATATAATTTTAATTAAATAATCTATATGTTGTATATATATCTTAGACTTCATTCACTGCCTTAATTTAATAATTCAAAAAAATATCTGCCCAGCTCTTAAACATTTTGTAGACCACTGTAACCACTCCTGCTACAGCTTCGCGTCCATATGCATTTAGGCATCTTTATTAATTTACTCATTGATTTGGCTCTTGATTTTTTTTTTCTAAATTTTATTTTGCGATTTCAATCCAAACTATTAACAAAAGCTTAAATTACATTTTGCTAACTATTAGGGTAACCGGAACATTTTTATTTAGAAGAAGGCTTGGTGACTTAGGATCGACTTGATTCCAAATTGCTACAAATACAAATTTACAATTTTTCTCTGAAGGATGTTGTAAGACACTTTTTTACTCATCTGTTTAGTGTTTATAATTTGTACTTAAATAAATAGCTAATTATGAATGATCTCTAGCATTTATACCTATATTCAGGATTTGCTTGAAAATTGGTTTATTAACTGAAAATATGCTAAACGTGAATATTAGTCCAACTCCAAAATAAAGCAAGTTCTGTCAAAATTTAAATATGGAAGTTTGTCGCTTTGCATAAGAAATGACAGTGTAAAAAAATGAAAAAAACAAATACAAAAAAAAAACATTTTTAGTTCGATACAAAATTGCAGGTATGATTTTTCTCAGGGTTCTTTAAAAATACGACTAGATCGTTATTTGCAGATACTAAGTCTGTTATTTTGCTTCATTGTTTTTTGTTTTTTTTAATTTTACGCATTTAAGTTGAAAGTTAATTTGCGCGATTTTTTTTTTTTTGTTTAATTTTGTTGCCTGTTAGATCAATAACTGTTATTATCATTAATTCAAAAACAGTATGATCGTTTTGGGTTTGTTTTTTTTTTTACTTTAAAAACATACCAAAGGATTTTCTTTCAGATAAAAAAATGTTCTCTTTGTTTGCTTCTTAAAAATCGTAGTCTTGTAGAATGAAATGTACTCTGATTATTTATTGATCAGTTCTCTAAGCTTAGCATTTCGGGCGGAATGTTTTTTTGCTTACTGGTGCAACAATGACTTGTACACATTCGGATGTTGGCGATTTTTTTTTTTTTTTCCTAAATAGACGATATCAGATCAGCCGTTACATTTTCCCCTTCAATCAATCATTTTTTTCTTTGCCATTCTTCAATTTTTCAAGATGGCAATAAGGGACCAACTCCCGCGCCCAAATTTTCTGTTTGCTTGTTTTTTGAATTAATGTTTTAAAAGTTAAATATTGATATAAGCGCAAACTTGATAATTTCCATACTTGTTTAGATGGCGATGTCTTCTTTTGTTTTAGTGCTTTATTCTATTTCCGTGTTACACGTGTCAGCATATGGGGGGAAACATATTATATCCGGGTTGATTTTAAGTTAACATTGAACATTTCATTCATTAATACTTTTTCCAACGTAAAATTTCCGAATCTTTTCTGTGCGTTGCTCGCAATCTTAAACTAAACAGTACAATACATCACATGTAGAACGTTGTTGACATATGGGAATAATGGGAGGGGAGCATCAAACGTATTCCTGAGCCAGTTCAAAATTTTATAAGCGTTTAAAATAAAAATGAATTAGAAACTGTTAGTAAATTAATCTTTGGAAATTTCACCTTATTCATTTTAAGCTGATTGGTTGTGTATAATCAATTTAGTTTAAAAATAATTCAAAATCATTTTTGTAACATAAGTGACCGTATACCTGCGCATATGGTATCATTCAAATCACACGGGGGCTGTCTACTTTTTATTTATTCTCCTTTTATGATTTTTATCTACGCCTTTTCAGGACAAAGATAAAAAAAAAAAAAACTAGCAATAGAGCATGAAAGTTACAATCAATTTGCCTTAAGAGTAGAAAACACTCGATAAAGAGATCGATAGTCTTTTCTTCGTGCTATGTAGTAGTTGTTTAAAAAAATCCTCACATTTTTAAGATTTGCATCAATTCGTTTTTGGTTGATTTTAACATTTAATTTGACCAATGAGCAACTTCTTTTTCAATTTGTATCACATCAGATTCAGAAGTTTAAACCTTTGATGTGATAAAATTTGGAGTAGACAAATAAATCATAAATAAATTCATAAAATTCCCGTAGCAAACATTGCTGGTCTCACGATGACAAAAAAAAAAATACTTTGGTCTTTCCTCTTAATAGCAAACATTTTGACTTTGACGATAAACGGAAAAAAGTGAAGGTACCTATTAGGTACCGCCACTCATTTTCGATACTAAAAAAAAAAAAACGTTTGAAATTTTAATTTTAGCTTAATTAAAAGCTGAATGATTGGATTTACTATTTCCAGTAAACAAAACAGCTGAGAAATTGTTGATTGGAATCAAAAACTTTGAAGTCTTTTGGCCACTTTTTGAGTAACTCACTTGTAAACAAAAGTTAATTCTTGGTTTTAAAAAACTTGCAAATATGAAATATACATTATTTTTTAAAAATTAGCAAAGTTAAATTAATCTGATTTAAAGCAAATATTACTTGTTTATAGCATAAAATTTAAAATAAAAGTATTCTTTTGGATCTTTGAAGTAAGTGAGTGAATGAATGGATTTATTTCATGCATCTGGCTGTTGACCCGAATTGACATATGAAACTTAAATGAACATTTTTGTAAGAACAACCCTTGAAACACGTGACCTTTTAATAAGTCTCTTATAACTTTCTATAGTTAAAAAAAAAAAAAGAGCAATTTAAGGTTATTTTAAAAATCTTAATTCTAAATGATTTGTATTAAACTTTTTAATTTTCTATTTGTAAATATAGTCTTTACTTTACTTAATAAATAACCAAAGACAGTGATAGGAAAAAATTTAAGATGTTTGAAACTTTGTAAATCATCATACAGTAAAGAAAAAATAAAAATAATTCTTATAAAAATTCATTATGCATCAAAAAAAATTTTTTTCTTCAAAATATATCCTAATATATATTTATTTATAAAGTCAGTTAAAAGTTTATCTAAATTAAAAATGGCATAGTTTTAATCCTTTTTTTTTTTTTTTGCAAAAATTTCAAAATTAATGTCTCTTTCCATGCCCCCCAAAATGAGTTGTGTAATATTACATTTGCCATTCACTGATGAAAAAATAATTTTAGCCAACATTTCAAATGTGTTAGAAAGAATTAAAATAACTTTTTTAAAAAGAAGTGAAAAACTTTTAAAAAAGTATGCAAAACACTGGCAGTGCAATAATCAATAAATTAGAATTTATACTTAAAAATTAATTCTTTAACCTTATACAACTAATAAAAAATGCTTGTTTGTAGCTTTGTTATATTGGCACTTGACAAGTCAATGGAAAATTGGTAGCATCTATAGTGAATCAGAATTTGCTCATTGCTGAAGAAGTTAAAAAAAAAATACAAAGTAAAGCTGCTTTTTTTTTTCTTCTTCTTCTTAAGGATTTCCAAACCTTACTTTTTATTTATAGAATGGATATTATTTATACAACCATTGAATAAATGGATCTACTCTAGTTGTTTTAAAAATTGGTTAAAACAAATCTATACTTTAAATTTTAACTTTTGGCATAATTAACTGCTCTTCAAGAGTGTGTCTGTAATATATATGTTGGAAAGTTCTGGGCTTAAAGAAGCCCTTCCAAAGTAAATTTAATCATATTTTATGAGTGGGTTGGATAGTAATTTTCAGCACTCACTCCCTTTGTATATAAGATTTCTTTTTCCTTTTTGTGTCTGAATTAAAATTCAGCTGATACAAGGCTTGAGAGCAACTCAAGGTAATGAGTCAGTCAAAGAAATAATGCTGAATGAGGTTTGTAACAAACGATTATTTTAAGCTAATCTTGGCCAAAAAGTTTAGTGTAAGATTTTTAGATACGATTCATTAATTCTACACAAAACATCTGATCTTTTATACTCACTACTTAAATCATAGTTAATAGTATTTCTATAAAATATTTACTGTTAAACAGTTTTGTATCTTAAAATTTCTATTGTGAATGGATTTTATTTTCCTCTTCAATAGATTTACTGGATTATTTTAACTAGTTGTTATAGTTTTTTCCCCTTCACAATATTTGAATTAATTTTTGGGTCATCTTATGAATAGTACCTGCTTAACTGGTGTCTGCACAGGAAGAATTAGCTAGTTTTTGTCAAACTTAAAACTTGTTGCAATTTTCTTTTTTCTTTTATCATATAGCCTCTTTCATTTGATTGATTTGCTTGAACTTGTTTATTCTGGCCTTTTCTGATACAGAATTTCATCTGATTTCAGGATTTTTTAAAAATTTTATCTTATATTGTTTGGAATTATTTTCAAGATTTGAATTAGCTCATTATTCATATTATGTGTTATTTATTTTACATTTATAGGGTTATATGCTTGTTAAAATTGCAACAGGAAGCTTACATGAAAGCTTCTTTTTTTTTTTTTCTTAAGTACATACCAAGAATTGAATTTCAAAATACCAAATTATTTTGTTTGGCAAATCTTTATCAGCTGGTAATTGGAGTGTTCTTCTTCTCCATGTGCCGTGTCCATTCAGGACATAGGCAATCATGGACTTCAACTTGGCTCTGTTTCTTTTCGCTCTCAACATTCTTCCTCTTGGTATCTCTCCCAAACCCTGCTCTGCCATTCATTTGCTTAGGCCTATCAAGTGGGTCTCTTGCTGTTTTCTTCTGTTTCTCTTTCTCTCTATCCATCCTATGAGTATTAAATTCTCCAGGCCCACCTTCCTCATTACATGCCTCAGAAATTTCAAATCTCTTCCTTATATTATGCATGAGTTTTCTCCTTGTTGTTAGTCACATGCTCAGTCCATGGTATTTTCAGCATCCTTCTGTAAAACCACATTTCTGCTGCCTCAAGCCTCTCCTTCATCCTTGAGGAGATTGTCCAACATTCACTGCCATACAGAAGGACAGACCTGATATAGCAATCCAGCACTCTCTTTGTTTTGAATGAGATTTTCCTGTCTCTCAGTACTTTGGTTAGCTTTTGGAATGTGTCCTTGATCATGTCAATGTCTCTTTAGATCTTGACATCGCACTTTCATCCTCTGTCAGTACACTTCCCAGGTATTCCAGTTTTTTTTTTTACTTGTTTATTTTAGTTTCTCTGACTTGTAGTTGGCATTTTGGGGTCTTTTTGCTGATAATCATACATTATTTTCTTGAAGTTAATGCTTAGTCCTTTCTTCTCATTTTCTGTTGCTACCTTCTGTAGGAAGTCATACATTCTTCTTTCAGTGTCTGTTATCAGCCCTGTGTCCACCTCTGCGTATTTTACATTGTTGAGATTGTGGCCGCCAATGACAAATCCTGGCAAAGGTTTCATTTCTCTCAGAATTGTTTCGCTGTATGTTGAATAGATCCAGTGAGAAAACACATCCTTGTCTTATGCCTCTTTCTATTTTTGTATACTTGCTGAATTCACTTCCTATCTATATGCAAGCAGTTTGCTGCCAATAGATATTCTTGGTTATCTTAACATTTTTTCAGAAAATGTCAATGTTAAGCATCTCTATCAAGTCTTTGTGCCATACTTTGTCAAATGCTTTTGTGTAGTTTATAAAGCACAGAGTTCCTTCTGCATTTCTATTGCTCTTTCAGATAGCATTCTGAGCATGAATATCACATTCCTTGTTCCAGTATCTTTAACAAAGCCACACTGTTCTTCTCCTATCTCTGGGCCAATTCTGTTGCGCACTCTGTTCATCAGAATTCGGATGATGAGTTTTGTCATGTGGCCCATTAAGCTGATTGTTCAATGGAGTTCACATTTCTTTGCGCCTGGCTTCTTAGGTAGTGCTATGAAAATTGATCTGCTTAGATCCTTCAGTATATTGCCACTGTTGTAGATTTCCTTTATTATTTTTGTGAGCCTGTAAAAGATCCAAAATTTTCTTTTTTTTTTTCTTTTTTTTTTTTTTTTTTTTTTAACTTGTTTTATAAGAAAGTAAACTGAATGCATTAAATAGGCTCTTATAGAAGTTGTACATGGTTTAAAAGTACTTGATTGTTGCTTAATGAAAATTATAAAAGTTGGCTTATCCCTCACAATGACCCCAAGAAAAAACAAAATTAAACTTTATCATACACATTCAATTTGACCAAAATAACTATGAATTCTTTTGTTCCAGGTTGCCTCTGTTTATTCCATGGGTGTAAATAATGCGTGTCATTTTTATACCCATCATTTTAATTTTAATATATATGCATGAAAACAGATCTCTTTTCAGGAATCTGGAGGGAAGCCAGACACAATGTCCAGTAAAGATGCTGCCATGTTTCCTATCATAGCTAGCTGTACTCTCTTTGGTATATACATGATTTTCAAGGTAAGATTTAAACTGAATTAACCAGAATTGAGAAAATTTTGTAATAAAAGTACTTTCTTTATTTTTATATACAGGGTGTGATGGATCAGTCAGTTAAGTGCCATACGTGATACACGCTTGGGCGATCATGTCTCGAAAGAGACATGACTGACTGGGCAGAAGATTATCCCACAGTAGGTTACCATTGCTTTCTGCAGTAGACTGGTTGCCAGCCAAGGCTAACCCAATCTGTCCTGTTATTTAACCCATAACTGGAAGAAAGAAACTGATTAATACCTTTCTCAAGGGTATTTGCGCATAAGTGAATGCAATGAATTTAACTAGAATTCGAACTCGGCTCCCTGATTTCTCATTCTGAGCCGATATCCACTGCACCACAACGCGTGTGATGGATAAATTGTCTAAATTACACAAAAATAACAATGACATCTTATTTTAACAGATACATTTACAAAAATTACACAAAAATATCTTGAAATACTAAAGAGTAAATTTATTCAATAAAATTGCCACTAGCTTCAATCATGACTTTCAGACGATTTTGGAATCTCCTGCAACTCTTCTGAACAGTTTCTTCATTTAAGTTGATAAATGCTGCTTTAATCCTTGCCTTCAGCTCATCATTGGTGTTAGGATTTCTGTTGGTCTTTTGGTCAACTGCACTCCACACATAATAACCAAGAGAGTTGCAATCTGGGAAGTTAGGTGACCAAATTTAAGGGGGTATCTGGTTGCAGAAATTGTCTGGCAGCCATCTTCTTGACCCAAAGCAGCACTACTTCTCTGGTTATAGACTTGATTGACTTGAAGGGACCGTTTTCAATCATAGATTTTGCCAATAAATTCAGTTTTTTTTTCTTATCAAAATGATCATGGTGAGTTTTCCAAGCTGCTGTATCATAATTACCATTACACTCCAACTCTTTCCAAATTTTCTGCATTGTCCTCAGATGGACACCTAAACACTCTCATATGTTTGTATTGGAGCTTCAGATGCAAATGCCGAGCAGTACAGCATAGTATTTTCAGATTACTGGCAGAGCAAATTATATCATGGTACCCAACTGACCCAGCTATACTGTACTGTCAAAATTTAAAAAAAATAAAAAAACATGTATATATAGAATTAAAATGATAAAATGGCAACAAGTTACCCCTCACACCCTGTAGTTGTGACTATTTGTACAATATAATTTCTTATAACACTAAGAAGCTGATTATCTTATATGCTTTATTTAAGAGTGTATGAATTAACTCTTCTGACACCTAAAATACAGCATTGTGGTTCACCCCCTCCCCCCAAAAAAAAACTACTCAATCTATCTCTATCAGTCTGCTACTTTACGTTGAAACTCCATTTCCTGTACAATCACCAAAGTTAAGCAACATTAAGCCTGGTCAGTACTTAGATGGGTGTCCACTTGGGAATACCAAGTGCTGTAAACCTCAGGTCAGGTCAGACTATGTCTACTACTGGTACCACATAACCCTGTACTACTTGCCACAGGTCAAGTTGTTGGCAACTGAACCGGCGCCCCCTGCTAGGTGCAAGCTTAGTAAAGAGGTTGGTTTTAAACATTGAAATAAAAGATTTTAAAAGCACGAAATATCTTTATTAAAGGAAACAAATCTAATATATGAAATAAGCCCAAAGAAATACAAAAAAAAATGTTACAAAAAAGCTCAGTACAGTTAGACTGCGATTGCTTTTAACCCAGGATCGAACCTCGGCCGAATTGGTGTCAGTCGGCAATTCTACCTCTGGGCTATAGGCACTCGATGTGTGTTGTGGTGCAGTGGATATCGACTCGGAACGACAAATCTGGGATCCAAGTTCGAATTCCATTTGAATTCCTTGCATTCACTTGCGCACAAATACCCTTAGGAAAGGTATAAATCCGTCTATTCCCTCCAGTTATGAGTTAAATAAGACAGATTGGGTTCTATAGCCTTGGTCAACAACCAGTCTACCGCAGAAAGCAATGGCAACCTACTGCGGGATAATCTTCTGCCCAGTTAGTCATGTCTCTTTCGAGGCATGATTGCTCAAAGCATGTATCATGTATGGCACTTAACTGATACAATGGTGGCAATGTATGCAGATTGTGTCAGGAGGAAAAGCTAGCCATTATGTTGTTTCCAAAACAAAACAAAAAAATTACTTAATGAAAGATCAGAAATAAATTTTTAGATGTAATCACACCTATAAATACAAATTAGGATCATACAAACATGGATGAAAATGTTTTAAGTAACTCCTCAGTAATTTTGAAAATTTTGAGTTATTTAAAAATTCCAATCAAGTGTTCGTAAAAATCTCTGTACGTTTGAAAAACAGAATGTCAGTTAATATAAATCACCTGAAGATACCGAAATGTTTAAACCTAGATTGTAGAAATAACTCATTTCCAAATGAAAAATATTGAAAAATGCAGACAATATAAATGTATTGGACACTTTTTAATACAACTGTGCACTGGTCTAATTTAATTATAACCAAAAATTATTTACTTCTATATCTATCCCTTAAGTTTGTATAAATCTGTAAATCCATGTATATGTATGACTGTAAATCTGTGCGTATTAATTATCCATATCTCTCTCTCTATTTATATATATATATATATATATATATAAAGAATGTAAACAAAACTGTTATCTCCCTTAAACTTAACGAGCCCTGATTTTACTTTATTTATATTGAAAATTAAATTATTTAATCTTTCTTTTGTTTCTCCTACCGCATTCTTAGTGTCCTATTCCATTTTAGGCTCAACTATTAACCGAACTTGTTTATACATTTAATAGATATAAAATATATTTGTGCATGCAATCTTACTCATAACGAATTTTAACAAAGGAATGCTATTAAAAATTAAAATTGTAAATAAGCCAGTATATGTTAATAACCTGAAGATTGCTGTGATGCATGAAACTCAGTCGTGAGTAAAACATAGGAGATATATATAATAAAGAGTAAAATGACCTTTGTTTCTTTGTCATTTATTTTCAGGTCATTGTAATTTACCTTGGTAAGTGTTTCTTGCTGTTAATTTGGCACATTTTGCCAATAGAATATATTACATAAGTTCACTTTAATAAAAGAGTTTTTCTTTTTTTTTTTTATATATATATGTTAAATACATAACTTATTAATTTGAAGTGATTTCATTAAATAATCTCTAAGTAAATAGCTCTGTCTATGCGTCTCTCTCATTGGACTTGAAACCAGATTTTTCACATCTGTATGAGAATATGCTAAGAAATTTTTCTGTTTAAAATTAAAAAAATAATAGGATCAAACAATATTGAGTATATTCTTATCAGTTTTACTTTGCTTCTCTTTCAGGTATTCTCTAAAGAATACATCAATTTACTGCTGACTGTGTATTTCTTTGCTCTTGGTGTGTTGGCACTGGCACACATAAACAGGTATTTTCTTACACTATACAAATGGTAATAAATGACTAGAAAATTCCTTTCATTGAAAGTTTTTTTCCTGTTGGGGTTTCTTAAAGAAAGAAACCCTAACTTTATAAATTTTATTTTTGTGTTATCTATTTTATTTGACAAGAACTGGGGGGGATGATCTGCATTTAAATTCAGTATGTTCATTCCACTATAATTTTTGTAGGTAGTAGTGATAATTAAAATTTGAATAAAATCAACTTTAAAATGTGTGTTTTTTCTAAGTGATAATGCAAAAATATGTTTCTCTTAAAGTTTAAATAGCACTATATAGTGTTCTATGTTCGCTCAAGATAAAGGAATACATAGGTTATATTTATGTTGTCTGTGTTCTGATAACCATCAATTTTGCAGTATGTGATATGAAATGGTTCTAACATTTAAGAATAACGCATAGTTGAAAATTACAAAATCGTAAAATTAGGCATGATTCAATTTTTAGATGGTGCTCATATCTAGAAGAAAGAACAGCCAGAAATGAATTCTCTCAAGACACTGCCATATAGAGGTGTTCTCTCTCTCTCTATGCATGCCAAGTTCATACTGTCACAAAATTGGAAATTTAACCAGACATTCAAGCTTGTACAGGTACAAAGTAAAAATGGGTGTAATTTTGATTAAATACATGGATCTTATTTAATTTGGAGCATATATTTCCAAAAATGTGATAACTACATGTGAAAAAAAATTTTGGTTAAAAACCTGAAAAATAACACCCAAAATTGTCCAAAAGGGAAATACATTTTGTTTTAAGCCATACCTACCTATACAGATGATTCTTAAATGTGTATTTCTTTGATAAATGGTCTTTACTAATGCAAACGAATGTGTTCTATAATATCTTTTTCAAAACTTTGTACAAGTGTCCTGCCAGACAAGTCATCTAAAAACTGGCCTTTCTTTTTTAAGCTAAATTGGTTCTTCTCCATAAAATCTTAAAACAAGTTGACTCTTTTGTTTGAACTTTGTGTTCTGAAGTGCATCTGTTGCTTTATTGTCTTGTTCATTTTGCACTTTTTTCATCTATCTCACTCTCAAGTTCCAATGTAAACTGTTTAAATGGAAGTCTGTGTTTGCAATGTGGCTCAGTCTGGTAATTGTGGCAGTATCCAGCTTTCTACATTATCTCCCAAGAAATAATGTTGGTAATAATATCACTGAAGTCCCCTCATTCTGTTTCAGGAGAGATTTCTATGCTATTCATCAATTTTTGATAAAACATGTTGAGATTAGTTTATTTCTCTTAAATGTTTTGATAGTTCTGTAATGATATGTGAGTGCACTCTTTCTGCTTAAAAAGAGAAAACTCCACATATCCCCAAAATTCTGAATGTCAATCACAAGGAAAAATTGATTAGAAGTTACTAATCAGATTTGATAGAATTTTTAGATGGTAATATTTGTTTCAAATTACCTCCCTTTAATTTCCACTTAATATTTCTAAAATAAGACTTTGCCCAGTGGTTTGAAAATAAATATCCACTTAAGTGCATATTTACTTAGTTGGAACTTTTTTTTTTTAAAGAAATATTCAATTCAAACTCTAACTGCTCAGTGAAATCAACAGTGGCAGATAAAGCTGGTACAACATTGTCATACAATGACCCAAAATTTAATCTATGTGGGCTACTGAATAAATATTATCATAAATACTATTACTAAGCATTGAAAAGTAAATTCATTGAAGAATTACAGGAACTCAAAAACTTCATAAAACTAATGTAAATCAGAGGCTTCAGAATTTAAAGAATTTATTGAACTTTCCATGGTATTTCTTGGGGTACAAAGTGTTTGAAGAGTTGATATTAAAGTTAGAAATAATTTTAACAAAGGAATAATGTAAGGCTTCTTTTATTTTTATTTTTTTTAAATCATTGTAAAGCCAATTTTGCTGAGATTCAGAAAAGTTAAAACTATCCTATGTATTGGATCTTATGAGCCAGCAAGTAGCAAAAACATTATGCAAACTTTTGCAACATTCATGAAAGACAGGTCAGCATGCAGTCAATGCTAGTTACACGATGACTTGTAATACACAAATTTCATTTATCGCTGATTGCACTATGAAAAACAATATCTAGTTAAAGAGGAAAGATAGAATCTTATTTTTCAGTTTTTAATAAGATTCCGAACTACATTGTTTGAAGTAAGCATGAAAATTACCAGTTTTGTAAATGTGTGGTTACTGTGCCGATAGTGGTTGCTGCTGCATAATTTTATGCATATTTTCTTAAATGATTGCACAATAAACAAGCTTGTTATTCATTTAAAGATTTTAGTGTTGTCAGTTAAATGTAAACATTTAACAAAGTATTTAATTATTATGCTTGCTCTCTTGTATGTAGATCAGTTTATTTAATGACTAAATTTTATTTACTCTTGACTCTAAAGAATATTTGACTGAAATTGTAAAGTAATTTTAACTTTTTTTTAGTCCTTGGATAGCCAAGGTGATTCCTAGTTCATTTCCTAATAAGGAATATCATCTGATTTTCACACAAGGGAAAGGAGACAAGAAAGAAGGTAAGTATATTTTCCAAGATTTTTATTGTTTCAAATGTGAGCTGGTCTGTTATGCAGTTAGGAAATACATTAAGCATAGTTTTGATAAGAATATTTCTGTCTGAAAATAGAGCACACATTATGTCTATCAAAATTCACCTAATATATGCTGTGAATGTATGTTAAAATCGCTTTTCAAAATATAACACTTTGAGCGGCCATTATTTTTGTAACAACTTAATATTAAATTGACATCTGACTTCAAAGTAGCTACTTCTCTTGAAAATGGATAAAATCAGTGTTATCAAATAACTGCAGAAAAAGTTTAGCCCATAATTTGGCCACATTTAATGATTTTCTCTTTACATTTAATATTGGTTTTTAGTTAAGAGCCAAGAAAAAAATCCATTGAGCAGTGAACAAATGTTATAGTTACTGCCTTTGTCCTTTCTCTTGCAGAAATTGTAAATTATGAATTTGACAGAAAAGACCTGATCTGTCTGTTTGTGAGCTGTTTGATTGGTTTATGGTATGGACTGAAAAAAGTGAGCTATGACCTGAGTTGTTCTCAAATTTTTTCTTCTTGCTGTCTTATTGTTTCTATACTTTTCATGCTACTGTTAATTCTCTTTTCCTTTCCCCCTCTTAGTGTGATATCTTAAATGCTATTGTTGCTTGTAGCACAAAAGTTAAACTGTGATAAGTATACTGCTTTTTGTAATTAAAAAAAAATGGATATTGAACGTTCAATAAAGTAGGCCATATTGAACATTTGACTTTTTTCTATATCCGAACCCCTTTTAAAAACTTTGTAAGTCAAAAAGCATTCCACTTTAAAGTAGAGGTATTTTCTTTGGAAAAAGCAATGCTATAAAACTTGACCAAGAAGAGAGTACTTTTTTTGTGTGTGCACTGAACTTTAAAATTCTTTGATTTCTTTCAGCATTGGATTGCCAACAACCTATTTGGTCTGGCATTTGCTGTGAATGGTGTAGAGTTGCTATCTCTGAATCGGGTGAGCACAGGTTGTATCCTGTTAAGTGGACTCTTTCTCTATGACATCTTTTGGGTAAGTGTAATCCTTTGGAGAACTTTCAAATTCAAGTTTCTCTGCAGAATGCTCTCTAGGCATAGCTCATAAACTAAACTGAACTAAACTTTATTATAAATTCACAAATGGCTATGGATAAAACCATTATCAAATGTTTGATTTCTCTGGCCAAAAGCCTAACCTAATTTTTTTTTTTTTTTTTTTTTTTTTTAATTTCTTGCAAGCTTACTTAAGCTATTTAAACAAGGCTGTTTATATTAGTCATGAGTAAATGTAAATGATCCTACTGCATAAAAATAGAACTATTTTAGAAATTTAAGTATAATCATTTATTCTGATTTGTCTGAAGATAAAGACCTATCTAGTCTTTTGTAGACTTGAAATTAGGTGTCAAGGGATGCTCAATATTTAGATGATCACTATTAACTTGACACTTGGATTGTTACATTATTTCAAGTGTATGTATTCATCCTCTGAGGAACTTTATTAGGGTAAATCATTTATCATTTGCCTTGATAAAGTTCGTCAGAGGATGAAACATTGGCTAAGATAAGTTTCCCTTTCATCCTTATTCACATTATCATTTTACAGATATACACTATTTGAAATTTGTTTTTTTTTAAATAGGTATTTGGGACCAATGTTATGGTTACTGTGGCAAAATCTTTTGAAGCACCAATAAAATGTAAGTTCACTTTCCTGCAATGTACAAAAAAAGCCTGCTTTATTTTTGCTTATATAATTCTTGCTATATTGCTATCTTCTGTAGCTGCAGCTTTTTTTTTTTTTTTAATGTTAAGACTGACATTTGTTTGCTGTATAATCTGGTTTCCTAACAGTGTAGATGCAAGTTTGATTCTGTGGCAGAAATCTATGCTCACTCCACATTTCACTTGAGTATATATAAATGTGCTATGGACTAGTACAATCTATGACTTGAAATATTTTAACACTTTATCTATGGCAAAGATTTAGTTTCTTATTTGTACCTAGTAAGATTTCTAAAGAAGTCATTTTAGAAGAGCTATTTATAATTAAACATTAAGTATAATTTGTAAGGTTACATAATGTTGCCCCAAAATATCTGATTTTATTAACTCTTGTTAAATCTATTTTCTAAATTTATATTAACATAAAATATAAACCCTAGAAGACAATTTGTTTACTTAATGAGTTGTGTAAAAGGAATATTCAATTCAATGAACATTAAATTATGTTACCTAATTTGTGGGCTGCAACTTAGTCATGT
The DNA here is from genome assembly GCA_037127315.1 of Ascarosepion bandense. Classification (NCBI taxonomy): domain Eukaryota; kingdom Metazoa; phylum Mollusca; class Cephalopoda; order Sepiida; family Sepiidae; genus Ascarosepion; species Ascarosepion bandense. Next base: position 5,334,280 of record JBBBDQ010000886.1, on the reverse strand, counting down.
CATACTGTTGTCTCAAATTATGACTAAGATGAGTTTGACACACTTGTTTCTTTTATTTCCACTTTTCTATTGTTGTTGTAAATGATCAGTCACTAGAATGTCAGGAAATCAAGATTTAGTGGTAAGACATTCAAGGGAACATATTGATTTGAGCTTGATTAATTTATCAGTTTGTCAATATAGTTGGAACCAGCATTTGATGTCAATTGAACAAAACTGAAATATTCTAAAGATATTTAGGAATTTAAAAACAGGAAACACCACTTCTTTTTCTGGTTGTTAACAGATCAATTAATAATTTTAACCAGTGCTTTTTTTTTTTTTTTTTTTTTTTTCTTCTAATCTGACCTTCCCCTCCTGACCAATTCTCTCATTTTAGCAGCTTTTTCTGTGTATTGTGTGATGAAGTAGTGCTGAAAGGTTCTTCACCAGAACAACCCCCTGCCCTGCGTAAATATAATATGATGTGTGTGTGTGTGTGTATATATATATATATATATATATATATACACGCACACAATATTTGAGATATTAACCACCTTATAAGGCCTAACTGAATATTGCCATCTTAGATTGTGCATAGCCTACTAAGATTCCCATTTGGGATTTTCTTAAACAAAAGAACAATCTTTGTTTTGCTCAAAAAATTAGTTTCATAACTTACCTCATTTATACTATCATAGCACCAGTACAACTTGCATTTTAGATTTAAGAATGGACAAGACACCATATTAACATGGAAGTTTGTATTGCGCCTATATTTAGTATTAGATGCAAACAATTTAGTTGGCAAAGAATTAAGAAATACTTCTACAAAATCTATGTGCTCTGAAACTTGTAATAGTTCCTGCCTCTTGGGCATGTAAGTTTTGCGCAAATACTGGTCAACTGATATTTGTCTTATAACTTCCAACACTGCCAGAACTGCATCTGCAGCCCTGCTTTTTGAATGGTCTCTTGATTGTTCTCATTTGCAGACGTTGAGTGCACTGTCTTTCTGCTTCTTCTCCAGTGGTGTTCCCACAAGATTTACTTGAAAAAGGACTGGCTGCTGACAATTTTGCCATGCTTGGACTTGGAGATGTTGTTATTCCTGGAATATTTATTGCGTTGCTGCTAAGATTTGATGTCAGGTAAGTCTTTTTCACATTAATCTTTCACTGCACTTTATTTTTGGAAGATGAACAATATCATTTTTGTTTTTGTTTTTTTAAATCTGTTGACTCTCCCATCCCACAAGTTTTGAATTTCTAATTATTTCCTTAGACTTGTAAAAGGTTCTAATATTACTTTTATATGTAACTACTGTGAATATGCCTGACAGAAAAATCAAATTTTTATAAAAATTCAACCATTTAATCAACAATACTTGGAGAATCAACAGAAGTAAAAGAAAACTTCTATATTATCAAATTATTAGTAAACACATTAACCATTTATTTGCAGTATATTAATTTCTAGATGGTTTTGTTTCTTTTACTGCAACATTATAACTATTTAAATTAGTTGACATTATTTAAATAAATATCGGGGAAGGAAAAACCATAAGTGTATAATAAAAAAAAAAAAAAAAAAAGTCTGTTTAATTTGGAACTGGAAATTCATGTGATTGCATCACTATCAAATGTCAAATTTAGGTATCTGATTGCTATAGTATCTACTTTGTGTTTAAACTGAAGCATTTATAAACAAAAAAAAAATTGCCTAATCCTAGTTTGATTCTTTAAAAAAAATAATCTAGTAATGAATTATTTAATTTATTCTTTTAGGTACCTCCACTAAATAGTGAAAAAAAAACTGCATAGTTATTTTTAAACTGAGTTTTTAAAAATGAAAGTTTTCTTGAAACTTATTTTAGCTTTAATTAAAAGCTAAATGATTAAATTTACTATTTCCAGTAAGCAAAATACTCCGGTTTATTTCAAACTGAAATTATATTGATTGGAATATAAACTTTGAGATTTTTTTTCAATTTTTGAATTTTGCCAGCATTTTTGAGTGATTGACACATTTATAAACAAAAGTTAATTCTTTGTTTTAAAAATTTTTTGAAACTTTATAAGTTATTATAATTTAAAAAAAAAACAAAAACAAATGAAAACGATTCTTTTAAAATTTCAATCGGAAAATTTTTTTCTTCAGACTATAATGTCCTTAATTTTTATTATTTATTTAAGCAATTAAAAGCTTATCAAATTAATTTTATTGCATTTTTTATTTTACTCTTCGGAGCAGATTTTTGGATAGAGGCCAAATTTAAAAAAAAAAAAAAAAAAAAAATAGATGATTTCTATTCCCCAATGAGTCCTGCATTTAACTAATAAAACTATAGACTACAACAAATTAAAATTTCGTGGAGGTTGGGTAACAGAAGTAAAAAAGAAAATATATTTTTTACCAAGATTTTTAAAGAATAATAATTTCCAAATTAATGTGTTTGTCACTAAGGAAAAAAAAAAAAAAAAAAAATGGTTATGTCGTCATTACATTTTTTTTAGCGAAGGTATCTTAATGTAACTGACAATTTCTTCTCTTTAGAAGCATTACTTCCAATTCCAAATTGTGAAGTTTTGTTTTCTTCCACATCACGCATAAGGGAAAGGAAGCAGTACTTTTTCTGTTGCTATTTTTCACGTTATTGGCTCGGAACGAGAACTAGGAGAGCCAAGTACCAGTTGTATTCTTTGCAGACACTCGCATGCAAATATCCTTGGGAAAGGTATGAATTCATCTCTTCTCCCTTCAGCTAAGGGTTGAATAGCAGGACAGGTTGGCAACCAGTCTACCACAGAAAGTAATAGCAACTTACTACAGGAAAATCTTTTGCCCAGTCAGTCATGTTTCTTTTGAGACATGATTACCTAAATGTGTATCATTGTTGCTCCTCCACCCCCAATCCATTTTTCTTTCACTCTACATGGCAAGTAATGATTATTAGAAAAATGAAGTTTGAAAGAAGTGTTCAATTTATATATTATAACTCACTGTGATGTATCCAAAGAAGACCCTGTAGTAATTTAATTTCTTTCTCTCTCTTCATTGAAATCTTTCTACTTTTTTAAACTTTTCTTTTGATCAGAGCACAGAATTGTTTTACTAAAATGAGATGAACAATTGCGAAGGAAACATTAACCTCCATGAATATTTATAATTGTGAATTCCATATTTGTTGCCCACTTTTTAAAGATATATGAGGTAAAGCAAAAAGAACACACCATAAGGATAATTTATTAAAAATATAATTGCACTAATTGCACATGAAAATTTTATTTACTAGTTATTTTATTGTTATATATGCTATTCACAATTCTGTGCCTGCATGATTCCTGTCATTTTATTACATTCACATTTAATTCTTTAAACTCAATATTTATTGGGTGTGCCACAAAAAAAAAAGTCCAAGGGTTGTGGCCCTAGTGACTTCTTGTGGTCTCTTAACAGGACCGCTTTGATCTATTCATTACCCCCTATTGTGCACAAATTTTGCTCTCTCCTAAATTTTTCTTTAAATGAAAATCTGAAATTGTCAAGACTCCTCAAAACCCTACCATTTACTTTGTTTGCTAATAAATAAAACATTCTTTGTTCTGGAACTGATTTTGTCTGAATAAGTAGAAATCTTATTTGATTAAAATAACTGAGGAAAGTAACCACTCATAAATATTGCCTTACATTTTCTTGTCCAACTCTATAGTAGGAAGTGAGGTAAATAAATACACACACAATGGTAATTATTATTATTATAGTAGTGATTTTATTTGGATTCTATTATTTTCCTAGATCTATTTTTTTTTTCATCGCAACATTAAAAGTGACAACTTGTCATTTCTCTTTCTATGAAGATCATTGATTGCTTATCTGCAAACAAATAAGACTTCCTCCTTTTACTCTTAAGAAAATGTTGGAATGATTTTAAATAGTGGCCAGGATTCATATGAAAGTAATTTTATTTATCCTTTTATTCAATTTCTTTTCAGTATGAAAAAAGGCTCTAAAACTTATTTCTATTCAAGTTTCTTGGCCTATTTCCTTGGATTGGTTGCAACAATCTTTGTTATGCATGTTTTCAAGCATGCTCAGGTAAGGATTTATTAAATCTTAACTTTCTGCTCCTTAATGTTATCAAAACTTTAATCTTACAACTAGTACAAATTCATAATTACCAAATCCATTTTTAGATAGGTAATAAATTATCAACATGATTAATGAAAGTAAATCTATCAATTGCTATTTATATTAGTGAAGTTTTAATTTCAATTATTATAATTCTGTTTACTATCTTCATAAGATGAAGACTGAACATGCTGACTTTGTTTTGTTTCCATAAAATATTTTCAATGTTTTCATCATAGTCCAGATTTAAATAAAAAAAATAGAGGAGTGGGGCAAGCACTGCAATTTTTGAATATCAGTGAATGCTTTCTATAAAACAAAGCTGTAACAGATTGACACTAGTTATCTCAGAAGAGTAACTGTACATATTTCTTTTCAGCCTGCATTACTGTATCTGGTTCCAGCTTGTATAGGGGTCCCTGTAAGTGTAGCCCTTCTTCGTGGAGAAGTAAAAGAACTGTTTAGGTAAGTTATAAGTGAATCTGGCTGCTTGAGCAACACATTTTGGTGGTGGTGGTGTGTTTGTTTGTTGTTGTTTTTTTTTTAATACTGTCCGTGTATATTGATCTGTTGTCGAACTAAAGACTTTTTTTTTTTTTGTTTCAGCTATGAAGACCACAGTGAAAAGACACCAGATCCAGCTGTATCAGCCATCAGTGGCAGTGCCACAGGAGACAAGAAGGCTCAGTAGGGCAGGGCCCTCTCTCCACATCACCTGTCCACTGCAGCAGCAGGAACCAGCTGGTGGTCTCATTTCTAGTTTCTCATCCATGGAGCTCCAGCCACATGACATTCATCCAAAGCAAAGTTCCTTGTCAGAACCATTCTAAGGTTTTATGGATTTCAATGTTTGTTTATGCTGGCCTCCTCCCACCCACCCACCCTACATCATAATGCTGCTGCTGCTGTCGCCACCACCATGGCTTTCATTGAACATTTGCTTCTACAAATAAAGAATTGATTTAAAAAAAAATATTTGAACCTGAAGCGATTATTCTTTAAAATAGGAAAGTGATAGAATTTTTATCCCCAGCTTCCCTTACATTCCTATATGTTCAAACAGGTGAAATTCTAATTAAAATACTTAGGAGGTCATTCTGTTATTTCATCGCATCTGATAATTGTCATCTTTCTTTAAACTTTTCTTTTTGTGAAGGAGTTGAATTCCTACATGATCATCCTGTTTTAATCTGAGCTGCTGGAGACATTTGAGGTTTTGTTTTTTTTTTTTAATCTTTGCATGCACAAATTTCTCCTGCATTCATACATAAATGTATGAAAGGCCTTTCCATATGGATGATAATGCTTGAATCACTTCACCCATTTCTTTTTCTTCTCTCTTACTGGAGGAACCATTCAGTAAGCATGAGACTGACAAAATTACTTTATATTGCTACAAAATTTTGTAGCATTTTTTAAAATAAAATCTGTAACAGGAAGGAGGTAAAACAAGTTTAAAATACAAAAAAGAAAAACCCAAGGATCAATTATTTTTCAGATTCTTTAATTTCACATGTTTGCCCTTGCAGACAGCACATTCTCCAAAAGTAAAAAGGTGTTGTACATGGAAAGGCATTAAAGTAAAGCCCACTTGGGACCTCTCTCTTTCTCTCTGACACACAAAAATAAATAAAAAATAGCGAAGAAAAAAAACTTTGCATTCTTTCTCCCAACTTCTCACAAAGAGAAAATGCCTGCGTGGAGTTTGTAGAAAGGAAAAGTGGTCAATGTCTTAAATTCATTCTAGTTAACATTTCACTTTTAAAAAAAAATTTTTTTTGCCTGACTAGACAGCAAAATAAGTTGAAAGCAGATGGTGGAATTTCTTTTGTCATTTGGATGTTGCCCATCATTATTACATTAGAGGTAATGGGTTCAATTCAAATCTCATTGTAAGATTTGAGGATATTGGCAACTAGGAAAGATTTAAATTATAAAAAAATATAAATGCTATTTGATTGCTTGGCTTGCAGGGTTTGAGATGAGGTTTAAGTATTTTTTTTTTTCTTCCGTATCATTTTAATGCCAATACAAAAAAGGTCAGGATGAATCTACATGAAAGTGGCAATGAATTGAGTAAAAATGAGCCAATTACAGATATAACAAACATCAGTCTCAAACTCTGAACTGTTATTTAACATGTAAATACAAATACTTACATGTTTTTCTTTTTAGATGGGAGGAATCATGTAACTTGATACAAAAAAAATTTGGGGAGATTGAATTAGGATAAATTACTACCACCACAAGAGAAAAAAAAATTTATCAGCATATGGGACACTTTACCACCATCATTAGAATTAAATTATTACTGCAGTCACCCTTACTTTGAGTGCCAAGTTAACATGGTTAAAAATTTCTAGTTAAAGAGAGGATTAAGAATAGGGTGGGGGTTATTGAGCAACAACAGAAGAATGGAGGTCAAAAACAAAGGTGGTCTAGGAGTTACTGAACCATGTTAAAACCCAACCATTTCAGTCAAATGATGCCAACATCAACTTCTGGAGAAGTTGGTGACAAAACAAGAGCAGGGCTTGTAAGTATTTATATATTAAAAAAAATTTAAATGATTGAAAAAGTACAATGGTGGTTGGCAACAATGTCTTTTATCTTGATCACATGATTGTTGCATCAACCAATGGCACTGCCCACCAGCACAGCCATTTCAATGAAAATTGGAGGGCAGGAAGCTGATTTGGGTCCTGTCAGTTGAGAGAAAGCAAATGCTTTATAACTACATCATCTTCCTCCTTCCTCAAAAGCAACCTTCTTTCCAGCTTTCATCTGCACTTACTGCCTGAGCAGGAGCTGGAGCAGATGGACGCTCCAGTGGTTTGAAAGGGATTCCAGATCTAGAAAAAAAATTAAAAAATATAATGTTAAATTTTATATACAAAAATATATACTACACATTAACTTTTAATGTACAGTCTGAAAATAAATGATGTCTGAAAACTTCTGTGCCTAATCCCCTTCCACAAATTTGACCAAACATCAGAATTTTGAGGCATCCCTTGGTTAGGCCAAGATTTTCTAGCATCTCTTTGTAAACTAGTCTAATCAATTAGAAGCCGATTTCCAAACAATTTTAAATACTTCAGCTCAATAACTGATCATTTACCATTTCATGAAATTCCATGATCAAAAATTGGATAATGACATCTTATAAACAATAGTAATTTCTTGAGGCTGAAGGTTTGCCAATCACAAGGCAGTCAATTGCTTCTCAGCTAATATGTTGCTGCTTGTCTACATTTGCATACACCATTTTCAAATTTCAACAAAATCATAAAACTAATAGACATTTTCTGAAAATATTTTTTGTATTAGAAAAATGCTAATTTTTTTTTTTTTGAGAATGAATTTGAATTTTGTAAAGCATTTTGTGCTGTTTTATCTTCACAATCAAGCAACTTATGGAACAAAGGCAAAATATTCTTTTCAATCCATGTACTATTTATTTACATATATTTTTACTTGTGCTACTTAATGTATGTGTGAGCAATGGCTTTCAGAGGCCACCATTAACTTTCATTGGATAATTGTTTCATTTGTTCTTTTTTGTTAAACATAAACAGAGTTAGGGAAAAACAAAGCGCGTGTGTGTGTACATACATATAACAATTTTTAACTTTAATTTCAAGATATCAAACATTGTTGAAAAGTGGGGGATTATGCAAAAATCACTGAGTAGTTATTTAGATTTGAAATTTTGAGGTCAGGTTTTTTCCCCTTTTTTAGGTTCCCCATAAATATGTGGTATTATGGTAGATGTAGAATTGTTAGACAATGGCCGAGATTTTGTGGTAAATGAATGAATGAATTGTAATGAGTGATTAAGTTGTGAATGTGGTTAGCTAGATATAAGATAGATAATGATGAATCACAACTCACCCTCCTTTTCAGCTATAACTACTCAATATTAAGTAGTTATTTAGATTTTAATGCATTTCCATTTGATATGTGAAAGAAGAAAACTAACCTTTTGGGAGTGGGTAAGCTTGTTCTTGGAGATACTGTTCCTGGCCTGGGTATTGACCTGCGAGGGGCAGTGGCTGGGTGTGGAAGGTTGCTTCTAATTGGAGAAGAACCTCTTCTCATATTCAGAGGTTGTTTCAAGTGGCTCACTGATGGTGAATTTGGACGGCCTGGTTGCTGCAGCCGAGATGGGGGTCGAGAAGCCGACTCAGGAGTTCCTCCAGCTATAAATAACATGTCATCACTACAAGCATCAAGGCTTGAATCACTTGAGTGGAGTGCAGGTGAAGGGGTCACTAATTTTGAAACATTTGGTAGACTTCGACGTAAATCATCTAGAAGAAAAGGAAAACACTACATTATTCAACCAAAAGAACAGTCATTTGATGTTATATTGATTAGTTTATCAGACATTAATGTCATTGTATTGTGTGTATTAGGAAAGAAAAAATTGCTTAATGTTAGTTTTCATTAAATTTTTCATAAGGCAAAGGAAGTTCTTTAATTGGAAGATCAATTTTGACAATATATGAATAAGTTTAAATTTACTTCCACAAATCTGCTTCATTTTAAAATAATAGCTTGAAAATTTCCATAGAAATGACTGTCTTTTTTTTTTTTTTAAAATCATATCACCCCAAGCAAGGCAAAAATGCCACTGATGCGCAGGGGGCTACGTAAGAGTGAAAAGATTGGAAAAGAGAAAAACCAGAAACCACAACCTAAACAGGAAACAAGGGATGAGCCTCTTCACCTGTTCAATAGACATGGGTGGAGTGTGAACCGGGCAATAGTTTAGTCTATCTACTCCAATTGAAGTAAGCGGTATCATTGGTAATTGGTAAGGATAATTCCATGGAGTATATTAATCTGATGAGAACTAACAGAGTATTGGAATGAAAGAAAATTAGATTTTTACAAATCAATTGTTCTATTGAAACAATCCTTTTATCAAATAATGAAACTGTTTTGGTTTGTAAACAATAATACATTATTAAAAATAATTATGAACTAATTTTGGTGTTAACTGTTGAAGATATTTGATCTCAAAATCTAAATTGCTGAACAATTTTATATTACATTTATTTTTAAAAATAATACCCCTGTCAATTGTTAAATTATCATAAGTATATATATATATATATATATATATATATATATGGGTTATCTATGTCAAGCAATCCCAGACTTATACTTGTGGAAACTTTAAAATTAGCAACCTCTTGTTAAAAAAAAAAAAAAATTCTAGGTGCACTTTTTTTTTTAAGTTCCTAAGCTTTTACTTATGAAGAAATTTGGTAATGAATTGAAGGCTAAAAATTAAATGTGAGTATTTATCTAGAACAAAGCATTTAATATGAAAATAGACTTCTGTTAGCTTTATGATAATCAGCTGCTCTTTTAAGTCTCTGCTCATTTTGGCATGTCTTCTATATTTGTTAATGGAGAATAGAATTGAAGCAAATATTTAAAAAAAAAAAAAAAATTAGTAGGGATGCTTACAGTTATTAAATATAATTGAATATCAATTATTTTGTTTCAAATGAGAGTAGTGGAAAGTATTGTACTAAAAAAAGTCAGTTACTAAAGGAGTTAGGTCTCTAAAATACTATTTGGTATTATGAAAAAATTCCAAAAGGAAGTATATATGAGGTTACCAAAAAGTTCTGACTAAAAAGCTCTCTTCACAATCCTGATATTTAGTTGGACTTTGGAAAATGCACTTTAGCTTTTGAGGATGCCTTTCAATTAGAATAATTATATTTTCAAATCATCAGCAGAAAATAATCCATTTATGGATTATAAGCCCTTTTGCCCATAATTTAATTTTCTCCTCTCTCAAATTTAAAACTATAATTCATTATTTTAAAATTGAATTCTAACAGAATATTGTAATGAAAGTAAATTGGACAGATTTTTACAAATCAATTGATAATAATTTATTTCATGAATATATAAATATTCAACTCTTCAGACCAAAAGTTTTTACTAAAAATGAATATATATAACAAACAGATAGAGTCTTTCTGGTTTCTAGTTATTGGATGTGATGAGATAATCTAATTTCTGGGCATTGCATATTTTCAGAGATCCTGGCACATTTTCCTTACATAGTTTTGACTTTACTTCTAACCTGAGAAAGTTGAACTCAGCAGACATTCTCAGTGATGTGTGTCCTTTATAGCATTTCCACTTTATCTTAATATCAAGATTATATTTCTGTAGTTTGAGTTGAATAAATTGTACACTGTGTAAACCTCATGATAGCAGTATGTGACCACTTCACTGGTATTCAGCTGAGGGACTACAGCCTGGACTGCATAATGCTCTTTTGCTTCTTGCTCGTTGGATTGGAGGGGGCACCCCACATGTTCAACAAAGAATCAATAAGGTTTGGTCTGCATGCCAACTGGGAGAAGATCAATCTGATGCATATGGGTTATGGAGCCTATCCACAGCCCATCATCATTGGCAATGATTCATAACCTGGTAGGAAGAAATTGATGTTCGAATCTAGAAGTGACAAGCATTTGACATTTTTTCTGTACTTGTGTACCAATGACCAATGCCCAGAATGATCACATTGCCAAGGACCAAATAGCCAGTGCTAATATGAAGTGAAAAGCATTTGATATTTTTTATGTACTTGGGCACAAATGGTTAATGACCAAAATAACCAATGACCAAATAACCAGTACTAATATTGCAACACCCCCTTCCTATCAGCCTATGGTTCATCAAAAACTGCAAATAGCTTATTTTTCTATCCCTGGCTCAATCCAAAACATTCAACACTATGGTTGATTGATGAATTGATTTCTTTCGCCCTCAGTTCATTTTGCCCCCACGTTGTGATTAAATGATTGCAGACAAGCTGAGATTTGTTGTCAATATCCTGCCTTGGCTTTGATCTGAACAGAGTGAAGGTATACAGCAATAATAAAAAAATTAGATAACTACTCGGAGAAGAATGATGAATAATAAAAACAATATTATGATTTATCTCGTACTAGCAGTATAGCCCAGCGTTGCTCAGGTGTAATGAAAACTTTAAAACTAATCCATGGTCCTGGAGCTCAGACTAAAGAATATTTGTGCAAAGTTTGGTGAGAATCGGATAAAAATTGTGGATTTGTATAAAGGACATGCAGACAGATAAACAGACACACACACAAACATTTTGCCATATATATATATATATATATATATATATATAATTGATTTTCTGCATCATTGTAAGAACTGCAACCTTGAAACTTCTGAATATCGTTTCATTGTCTATGAGTGTATCAAATTTTATTAAAATTGGACCACTCCTTCTATAACCCGATTTTTTTGATTATCGATTTTTATCGAGGGTACCTCGACACAAAACCTAGCTAAGAGCACTTGCAGATGCTTATAGTACACGTGTGTAAATTTTCAAGAAAATTGGTTCAGCCATTTCGGAGTCTATAGGTAACGGACACACACACACACAGTTCCATTTATAAATAAATTTAGATATTATACAATGACCTTGTTAGTAGTATACATGCAGGGTTGTTAATCTAAATTGGTCCTCAAATCAGATGCAACATTTGGTTAAATTGGTATAGGTTGGTTGAAGTACAGCTAACGGAGTTTGTTCAATTGACTTTTAGTAATTTCTTGGGTAGTCTGGCTCAAGGCTGGTGTGTTGGAGTTATATCAGGCAGTAGTCTTGTGTAATCAATCTCCGTCTGTCCTAACACTTGAATCTCTGATTTCTCTCTGTTCAATTTCTCTCTTTAATTTTTTATTGGTGTCGGTCAAGAACTGGGTAGGTGGGCCCCCTTCTCCTTCAAGCATGACAGCAAGGCAGTAGGAGGCAAGCAATAGGTTTAAAGTTCCCAGTTCTATATTCAGAATTGTACCACTAGACAATAACCACAATAGTAGATTATGATATTTATTTGTGAATTGTATGGTATAGTCATTGTGAGTTTAATTATTGGGTTGGGCAGAACAAACTCAGTGAAAACTGAACTAGTAATAAGTGAACAGGACTAAAACATGAATGGGATATCCCTAGACACATTGCAATGAGAACCATCTACTTCCATAGATTGAATAAAAGGTTCAGTTCAAAATTCTCTGACTGACAGACACCTGAAGAAAGAGTGAAAGTACAATGGCTGAAATGTTTGTAATAATAACAAAGATGAGGATGTTAGTCAAACTGTAACTTACAAGAAATCACAAGTATTTAATCATTTAAAATACCTTTATCCTGCATAATTTGTTTTTCTATTTGAGTTGCATTTTTATCTTTTCTTAAAGTGTAAACCTACATCAGGCTCCTTTCTCAGCTTTTCAAAAACTGAACAAATTCCCAACCTCACAAGACTCACATGAGTTTTCTAAATATTGTTTATGGAATAAATGTACTAGAAGGCATAAAATAAATAAATACCTTTACATTCTTGCAACATGTTCCATCAGGATAATATTAGACTGTAGCGTAGGGAGCTAGTTAATTTTTTTTTCTTTCGGCCTTGTGTCAGACTTAACCGAACTCCCTACAGCTTGCAAGTTTTATGCAGAGTTATAATCATCAGGTTGGAATGTGTAGAATTGTGTGGAATAGCGTAAGAAGAAAATATACATTTTGCATTTTAAAATAGAAATTTATTAAAGGGAAAGACTAACATAAGTTGTAGGAGTTAATGTGCAATTAGAAACATTATTAAGAGGTTAAGAGTAGAGTTTGTACAAAATGTTTGTAGTAGTAATTGTTTAAGGAGAAAGAGAAAGAGGACAATGTCCAGGTCGATTGAAGTTTGAAGTTACATTTTAGATGTGTGTCTCTCTCACTGCTCCCATCTCTCTAACTCTTGACTGGCACCAGGTCATTTATAGTCCTTTTGAATTTCATACTGGATCGCCAAGTCCTTTCAAGTCTTACAAGTCACTCCCATTGGTCAAAAATCATTTAAACACCTACTTGCGAAATCTGGTTTCAACATTTTCTTTAAGCACATGATCACTCCTTTTTCTATTTGGGAAAAACCAGGATTTCACATGTCATTGTGAATTTTTGTAAAAGTGAAAAGTGAGTTGATTTTAATTAATTTCTTATCCGCTATAAGACCACTTGGTAACCATGAAAAAATGGTTACAGCTTGATTGGTAAATTTCATCTTATTTGCTATTATTCACCGGATATTGTACATTTTTTCGCTCTGCTCTTTCAGGACTCTTTTAAAAATCTAGTTCCCTGTAAAATTTGAAAAAATCCCTAGAGTGAGAAATATGAACATTTCTAGAGGACATAAGCAATTGTCTGCAAGATGACAGAATATAGTAGACAAAATGGCAGCTGTCTTGTCCAATAAAGTCTGTGACAAAAATAAAATTGTTTTATTTTTACTTAATAAACTGAATGAAAGCACCTTTTGGCCACCCAGTGCAACATTTTTCCAAGAAAACAAAAAATGGAGCAATTGAAACTTGAGTTACCTAAAATGCTATTGATATACATTGAATAGGGGTCATCACAATCATGCTATACATTTACTTTTCAATTGGTAAAAAGAAAACATTAAAAAAAAAAAAAAAATAGCAATTTTTTAAAAACTATTTTTGATTTAATTTCCAGTAGAGTGCCAGCTGTTTTTTTTTTTGCTTTGTATCATCAAATACAAAAAGGTAAGGTAATTGCTGAAAAGTTTTTGAAAGAAATAATAAATTCTTAATAGATTATAGCAAGAGTCATCTTACCATGTCCCTGACTATTGACACAGTTTATTTGTCCTTGACTGCCAAAGGGACTGTCAGGTGGACTATTTGGTTCAGAACTGTTGGAAGTCACACTGTGACTGTTCCGTCGAGAGTATGAAAGACCTTCTGTTTAAAAAAAAACAAAAAAACATTGCAATTAAAATTCTACTTTAAAATCATTTTCCTAATTTATGGAGTCTATCCAATTAATATAAAAATAAATCAAAAGCAACAGAACATCTCTTATAATTATTTTAATTTATTAACTCTAAGTTATGCTTTTTAAAACAAAAAAAAAGATATAACACTGAATATGGCTCAATCTTTTTCAGCCTCAGTAAAAAAAAAAAAAAAAAAAAAAAATACAAAAAATTTCCTGCAGATAGTTTTAAAGCTTACTGTTAAATTTATTAATTGCTTCTATTCTCATCACAAATTTTGTTCTTATGAATAAACCTTGTTCACGAGATTAAATTGAGTTTCACTTAATACATTGATTCTTTCATTGTATCACACTTGAATAACATTTTAGCATATCAATGCCATTTTATAGAAGGTATTTTACAAATTAGCAGGAAAAGATTCCATTTCTATTGACCTGCCAAAGTTAATGTTTAACCTAGCCATACCTGAATGGTTTATTCACTTGCTTATGATCTACAGTTGATTAATTAAAAAAATTTTTCAGACAAAAGTAAAAGCTTTTCACAGCTATAAATGAACTTTATTCAGCCGAGGATTTCTCTAATTGTGAATTAAGGTATAACTTTCAGTTGAAAGCTATTAAGGCCACTTAAATTTAACTGTTTAATCAGATTTTAAGTAATTTAACAGAAAAATACTGTAAATGTGTTAGTTAATTACCAAAATCAACAATAAATCAATTTCCTGATTAAAAAATCAAATACTTGAGGAACAAGAAATTTCACTAATCATTACGGAACTATTTGGAACATAATATGAACAAAAAATATTTAAATTTTGACATAACATTTTTTGACTATTCTTGTTTTCTTTATTACAAAAAAATATTGTTCACTCAGCTATTTCTAACTTTTTGCCTGGTTTATTTGTATGAATCAATAAATCTTTTTACACTAGACAGAAATGGTGTATTCCTGCATTTTATCAAATGGATTAAAACGATATAAATGAATCTTTTTGACAAAAGGCATATATGTATGAATACAATTTCTGCAACACTTAGCAGTAAATACTAACCCATCCATTGTTCATCCAAAAAATAGAAATGAATGTCAAAAATGATTAACAGATGAAAGAAGGAAAAATAGTGTTTTACACAATATAAAAAATAATTTGTCCATAAGCTCATAATTATCCAAATGGTTAAAATGTGTAACGATGTCAAATATATGACAAAACTTTGTTTTCATACCCAAAAAATATCTAATATTAATACCAGCAATTGTTGTAAAATTTTATCAACAGAATAACCTAGAAATACACTAATGGTACATAAGTTTTTATACTATTTTGCACTTATATATATATATATTGCTTTGGATACAAAATTTACAACAATTATATCAACTTCTATAATGAAAATTGCTTTCTAGTAATATTTTGGTGATTTACTAAGCATAGCTTAGTTGTGACAAGGACAAAAGTATGGAGCACCCAGTGAGGATCAAACTCACTACTCAGTCATAATTAATTTAGTGAAAAAAGCTTGCTAACCATTGCACCACATCAAAGTGTCCCTTTCCAGCAATCTATGTATATAAGATTAATAAACTGCAGGCAACAGGATCAACACATTAATGCATCAGTGTACTTGGCTGGCGATAGAAATTTAGAGTTCAGATGGAAAAACAATAAGTAGTTCAAACTTTTAAAAAATTCTAAATTGCACTTAAAATATTTATAAAGAAAAAAAATTTCAGCACAATATTTTGAACTGCTGGATAATTCATGGGTTTTATAGATTTTTGCACTTTATCTGAATATTGAAAAAATTGAAAGTAGTAAATCTATGATATGTAGACAAACACTAACCATTGAATGTGATAGTGAAGTTAAGAGTATTAAAAAATAAATAAAATAGAAAAAAAAAAAAGATTAATTTCAATACATTTTCTGAAGACATCTTAGAAGAGTGTTCTCATTAAATCAGTATCAAATCTGTAATTCAATCAGGTGTAATCCACTTTCACCAAGTAAAGGAATTTTTACATTTGGATAGTAAGTATTAGACTATAAGTAGATGAGACTAGATAACAGGCTGAATTTTTTTGGACATTTGTAAATAATGTAACCAAGCCATTAGGTCTTCTGATGTCTCTTCATTGCAGAAATACTTTTCATACAACTTAACACTTGTACTTAATAACAACTGAAGAAATTTTAGTAGAGATAATTTAAAGGAAAACATTGCAAGAACTCCACATGAACACAAAGAAATGGCTTAAAATCTTATAATTATGAAATTAAAACTGAAATCTTTGTATGCCATCTTAGTTGGTTAATGTAGTTACCCAAAATTTTCAAGCCCATTGGCTGTTCTCCAAGTTTAATGAAAAGAGTATTAATAAGTCAATTATCAAAATCTTAGAGAAATGATTGAAAGTGAGTATTAGGGATTTTGTCATTAAAGTAATTAAGAATTCCTCAAAAGAAAATGTTTTATCGTCTGACCATGATGGACGAGATGTGAATAAGATCCAAATAGATGAAATAGTCCAACACCTACATCCACTCTCAAAAACAGACTGGATAGGGAGTGCATGAGACAGGCTTACAAAATGGTAACTGACCGTCATAACGTCCAGGACTAGATCGGTTTGAACCGACGGGAGACACTGTGGTGCTGGGTTCAGAGTCACTGACAGCAGCTGAACTTGGCTGTGGAATTTGCCTTGGCCGGTTTGCTGACAAAAATAGACGAAATTAATGCACACACACACACACACTCACCAACACTAAATGAACAAGAAGGTAAATGAGCAGCGGCAAGGGCACTCAAGCACTGAGGTGGAAAGTGAGGGAACTCTCTAGAGCAACAACAGAAAGGTTGATGCAGAAACAGGAAAAAAAATTACCACACACACTCAAGCCAATATTAAACATCTATAAGTTTTATTTATTACCCTCAATATTTTAATGAGCATATTTTCTAAACTATTATTAAGTTATAATATTTTGTATAGTCAGGTAATTTATACAAACATCCTATCTGCAGGATAACTTATGAAAGGGTGTTTAACAAATTAGTGTCATAAGTTAATGCTAATGAGCGATCCTCAATTGAAGCCAGATCAGACAAAGCTTATTAAATATTTGCATGCTCTATTTGGGCCTATATTGGAAATAATATTCAGATTGGTATGCTCAATTGAATGATTCTTTTTTTTTCTTTATCATCTTAAAAAAAATGTTTGGTTTTGTTATCACCTGAACCTTTGATAACACTATGCATTTAAAAAAATTCTATTCAGATTTTTTTTGGTGAAAAGTCAAAATTCAGAGTTACTTTACAAGAATAGAATTGCCAGCAGGAATGATAGGATCCTAAGAAAGAGCAGTCCATTTCTCTAGGATAGTTAGATTTTGATATTTGTATGCAGGTGTGTCATTTACTGGCCATTATCACTTGCAAAGACATTTCTGTTTACAGTTAGTTACTATCTTCTTAAAACAGCTTTATTTGATCATCTAGGGTTCATCTTAAAATTAGAATATGTAAGAGCTTCTGTTGGATGCTTATACCAGCACCAACTGACTTGTGAATGTAAAAAATAAAAATAAAAAGAAAGATAAGGTATAAATCAATTTCTAATGTTGCCATTACTTCTTTAGAACACAAGTAGCTATTATGACAAATAGAATTTATTTCATTACTCATCTGGCTTTAAACCAAAGAATGGGCAACAAATTTTCAATAAATAGAGAGAAAGAATCAACTTATAATATTGGCTGCCAATATACTTATTGAAATGATGGAATGATTGCTTCTTATGTGTTATTTCAAGTCAAAACATTTTAGATTGCAAGAATAATTTTTTCTGAGTGAATATTGCATTAAGTATTCTTTTTTAGATAAAAGATTTTTCTAGATACAAATCCTACTATTTAACTCATAGATGGAGAATGAGGTGAATTTATGCTCTCTCAAGGGTATTGGAATGGAGAGAAAAATGACTGTGAGGATAATAGTGTGAAAGAAAAAACTTATACATGTTAATTATACTTAATTTCAAAAATATGGAACAATGTCAAAGGAGAAACTTGAACAGAAAAGACTGAAGAGCTGTAGGAGCAGACAAGCTAATGAAGGGAAAATATATTAGAAGCAAATAAAGCTGAGGATAATAAATGTGTAGGTGAAAAATACAAGAAAAGGAGTAACGAAAGGTTAGGGTTAAATGAAGGGAAAAAAACTGAAAACCTAACAAACAAGCTCAGAAGATAATGCAACATTGTTAAGAGAAAAAACAAGAAGCCAAGAGAAAATACAAATACAATGAAAACCAGGAAGAGTCAAGCTCATATTTGATGCTCTGACAACATAATTCAACAAAGGAGAGAAAGCATACACAATTGGCATCCAATTAAAACTTTTTTTTTTTTTTAAATATTTGGTAGGTGTACATAGCAAGATTTTTATATCATTATTTCCACAAGTATCAGGATTCTTTTCAAATATTTAAGGAATTCAAGGATTTTTGCCAATAATTTTTTTTCCATGAACTGAAAAACTTAATCTTCAAATTTTTAATAATTTCAAATAATATGGTGCTTAGGTCTTGTTGAAAGATACAAATCAATTAAATGGTAATTAATTTAACAAATTTTGAAATGAAAATTTAAATTTTGAATTATTACAAATTATTCCACACCCACCAAATTCATTTAAATATCTCCAGTTTAATAAAGACCAGGTCTGCTGAATTGAGCTAATGCAGATTAAACTTAGCAAAAAGAAATTTCATAATTAAGTGAGAGGAAAGGTAGTTATATTAGGGGGAGGGTAAAATATTAAGAGAAGAACAATTTGAGAGAATATCAACAATTTAGGGCAGTAAAGGACTGAACAATGCAGAGGAGGAGGATATACAAAAATCATCAAGACAAAAGGGAGTTGAAAAGATGCACATTGCACAATAATACAAACTGTGCTAAAGTACAAGACATAAAAAGAAAATCATTCATAAAATAATACAACTTATACTCGTTAATGCCAGAGAAGATAGCACTCATCTTTAATTTCATTTGCAATTTGGTTCTAAGAATATCATATTTATTGTTTTGTATTTTTTTTTTCAATATTTGATAAATATTTTCAGAGATGGATTCCAAAATCCTTAAGTTCTATATGGTAGATAGAAGAGAAATACAATTACTTTTCATTTATCCATTTTTCTTTTTTTACATTATACAAATGTACCATAGTTTTTTTTCTATCAAATACAAATAAGGTGACATAGATACTGTTTTTTGGTCACTTTCCCATCAATAGTATGGCTCCACATAACATTTTAAAAGAAGCCAAGTCATTGATAAGCATGCTCAATATTTTTTTTATTTTTTAAATCTGAATCTTCATAGTCTTCAAAGAATCTATACCAAGCATACAATTCTTTCAACTATTATGTATACAAAAACAAGAAAGATAGAATGCATTTTAACCTCCATCTTCTGACATCCATCATAATAGTGTTACCAAAGTAAAAAGATGAGTGCTAATTCAAAGGAATTAATGTATGCTAATGCCTAAACTTAGAAACAGTAAAATTATAAAATTCATTTTACTCAAAGTGCATTTAAGCAACTAGACTTGATAGAAGTCTTTGAAAATTTACAGTTTAATATCAATTCCTAATTAAATAATAAAGTAAACTTCAAATGAATCACAAAAGAGCAATAAATTGTTAAACAGATTATGAACATTAAATAACTACCAAAACATCAGGATTTTCAAGACTGCAGAGTTATTCCCCTTAGGTTAATATTTGGAGGATTACATGAATTTAAGATTCATTGTTAATTGAAATATTGTATTTTCCACGGAACATTTTTACTGGGTGTTAATTTAATAATTCAATGGTATGAATCTTGAGATCAACTAAAAGAAGGGTGTGACTGGAAGGTGTGAAGAATATACAAATCATAAAAAAATATTTTTAAATTTGAATCTAAAAATCAAAAGGTTATTTTTCAGTAGCTTTTCAACAAAATTATTTAAGTATACACTGTTCTATACAATTAAAGATAATTTCAAAAACAATGTAATAAAAAACTCATTTAAATTTGTTTTAAGTAAAAAAAATATATAACTTCTATCTTTGTAAAAAGTTACTTATGGTTATTTAAAAAGGTCCTTTTGAAATTATTTCTGTATGTTGCTTTTCAATAATACAACTTGAGTGGCTTAGAGTCTGTTTAAGAAATAAGTCATATAGTTAACTAGTATCTATAGTTTATAGCCTTACCAGATTTTAACTTGAATTTTCTTAAGTGTAGAATTTGCATTTTAAAACAGCTAAAAACCACATAACTTCATTGTGTTCATTTAGAATACAACTAAAAAATGAAACCAAATAACTAAAAATCTTAAAATTACTAAGGCTAAACAATGAAGCAATAATTAAAATACCTGGAAAATTTGTGAGGACTCAAAAAGACTTGTTTTGTCATTTTCAGATCAAATGTAAGCCTTTCACTTGAATGTTCTTATTTTACATTGTCAAGATAGAAAAGTAAGTAAAATATTTTCAAAATACCTGAAAACTATTTGTATTTCATCAATAGTAGATACTTTGCATATTTTAAATTAAACTTTTTATTATGAGTTATAATGCATAAGTCAACTCAACTTTCACTATTTAACTGTTTCTAAACAGGAAAAAACAAAACTTATTGATTAATGATGTAAACAACATTAAGCTTTGGGAAACTAGTGGTTCATATCAGATTAAAAAGACAAACTGTTTTATTTACCCAATAGATTCTGACCTTGTAACAGATGAGTTTGAGCAAGTTGGAACTTCAGAAATGTATGGACAGAGCAACATCTCTAAAGTGCCATTCATGCTGGGATGGTCAGTAGTGAAGGTTCTAAACTATAATGATCCTCAAATCACAAATGAGAGGCCAGGCAAGAAAAATCACTGCATACCTATATATATATATATATATATAAAATGCAAATAAGAACTTTGATAGATAAACTAGCTACAAAAAGCATTGTTCTACAATGCATGAAGTTAAAAGCAGTTCATAACAGTTCCTCATCCTAATTCTCAATGTTTCATCTTGTATATGATGTCACAGAAGACTATGGAATATTGGTTTGTGGCAAATTGCACCTTCCCTTAAACAAATAGATGCCATCAACATTTTCTTCTACCAATTATCCATAAGTCCAACTCAACTTCTACTAACTTTTAACTATTTGTAAGATGGCTGCAAGTTCTACACAAAAATCAAACTTCCAAGCCATGAAAGAAGCCATAAACGAATAAAGGTGTTTTTTTATAAAATATCTATTTCTGTATAATGATTACTTAATGACTAATCAAGATTTTTTTCCAAATGTACAGTTTGTATAAAATGATTTTAATATTAACCACCTTTGCACCTTTCTCTACAAAGATGATTTGGAACATTGTAAGACTAGATTGTTCAACACTTTACAGTTATTTCAAGTGTCTCTCTAGTTGATTGCTATTAGTTCCTTCTAAACAAAATACAAAAATAAAATTTGTTTTAATGATATTAGTGTGCATCAGTTAACAATGCCAAATTTGCTTAGGACTCAATTGCACAGCACTCTCCAAAATTCTCATGGAAGAATACAAAAATTAGCCAAGGCAGCCATCAAAAATACGTAAATAATTAGGATTTATAATGTAATCTATTCACTATATGCAATTCGCTCCTTCACTGCTAGTGAGTATTTTAATCCTGATGATAAAGAAACCACAAATCATTCTTCCTTAGGCTTATAACTAAAATACTATGAAAAGCTGCAGAGTTATTTCCCTTAGGTTAATAAGCGATTCTACAGTGAGGATTACATGAAGTTAAGATTCATTGGATTTTTGTATAGGATATTGTATTTTTCACATAACATTTTACTGGGTTCATTTTTTAGATGCTAATTGAATAATTCAGTAATATGAAATTTGAGACCAACAAAAGAAGGATGTGATTGGAAGCTGTGAATAATATACAAACCTTAAATTAATATTATATTCTCTCCAAAAGTGATTCCAAAGACAAATCTAGTTCTATTTAGTAAAAGAAGTTATCATTAATCAATTACAAATAAAAAACAAAAACAAAAAAAACAAAAACAAAAAAAAACAAGTTATATGAAGTGTTTTGTTTCTTTTTCTTCTCTTGTTTATTGTAGTGATGTTACTATCTTAGATGAGTGAAATGGCATGATTTGAATAAAAACTAAAATTGTTAATTCAATTTACACCAGTGACATGTTTGATGCAAATTCAATGGAATGTGCCATTGGATTCTTTTGCCAAACTTACTCTAATTACATAATACTGACCTTTTCTTGGTGATGACAGAGGAGATATACTTTGCCGTAAACCTGTTTAAGATATAAAATTTAGAATTTTTGTTTATGAACGTGAAAAATAAAGGCAAAAAGAAATTTTTTTTTTTCATCAAACTTATACCAAATTTTTTTATTAATATTAAACTACTTGTTGAAATAAAAATACTGCTAGTCTTTATATTTAAATGATTGTTCTTGTTCCACTAACCATGTTTAGGAATATCTGGTATAGTTCTTATTTAGTAATGTTCAGCTAGTTAGTTCAGATAGACTCAGTGGCAATGAAGTAAGCAATAACTGAACAGTAGTAAATCAGAACTAGATGAAATATTTATAGACATGGCCAGCATAACAAGAACAATCTACGTCTATGAATTAAACAAAGAATTCATTTCGAATTGCCTGAAGGTCACCCAGATCAACAAGCAACTGATGAGAACTGGAGTGCACAATGATTGAAATATTATAACAAACATGAGGACAATAGTCTGAGTGTAAATAATGCAAACTCCTCATCTGGAAAATTAAAACAGTGAATACTTACAAGTAGGTTTTTTGTAAAGAGTTAAAAACAAACATATACACTTGCATGTATGATTTAGTGGTTACAGCAGAAATAGCTGAAAAGTCAGAATTTCCATTATTTCACCCAAGATAGTTTATTTTAAAAGGACCTAAAGAATGTAACAGGAGAAAAGAGAAATATCATGAAAATCTGATGATGAGAGGTTTCTTTTATTTAACAAATAAAATGTATTGTCCATACCTTTGAGAAAAAGTATTAACTTTTGTATATTTACTATTAACATTTCTATCAATTCATTATTTAACTTTATCTCAGTCATTCTATTAATGGCCATTTTTACACTATGATTTTTTTTTTTAAGACATCTCTCTTTCTCAGAATACTCTTGATGAGGACAGAAGAATAAATAAGCCATAAAGTGTCAAAGATGTATAAAGAAGAGATTCAAGTGCATAAACAAATCATTTACTTAAAAAAATACTATGTAATAAATCTGAACTTGAAACCAGCAGGAGCGAAGAGGTTATAATTAAAGAATTAATTAAAAAGATATTACTTACTTTCTTCTTGTAGCTTAGCCATGTTCTGGATGTCTGAAACATCTGGAATACGATTGAGTGCTTGGCTTTGTGATTCTGCATCTTTATTGGATGCACAACTCTCAGCAGGAATCAGTCGAAGACGATCTTTATTCTTTTTTGGTCGAGTAAATGTATTGGTATCTACACGTGTTCCTGAAAGAAATACAATAAAATACTGTTTCCTTTACTATTTTTGTTTTTAACAATAAACTGATGTAAAAATTAGATAAACAAAAAGGATTAACAATATTTAACCTTTGTGCCCATTAAAAAAAAAAAAGTGTCAAAAGTATGGTTATTCCTTTGATACTGCTATTACTGTGTACATTTTTGACTCCATTTGGATTTATTTACAAGAATATAAAAATTTGTGAACCAAGTACAATGCAATATTATATAACTATTATAAAGATTAATTATTTATCATTTCATAAAAGAAATAAATTTTTAAAAATCTTTTTAAAAAAATTATCAAAAATATGTAAACTACAATGAAATATTATTTACCATTTTAAATTAAACAGGCTTTTCATTCATAATTTTATAAAAATTTCAATGAACAATAAGAGAAAATTTGAATAAAACATAAGATTATATATTTCATTTAAAAAATAAAAATTACTGAGTGTGTCAATAGTGGTGTCAAGAAAACAACTGTTCTTTTGACATTTAATTTGCAAGCATGTAGGTTAAATATTGCCAAATTTTCTTTGTAGTTATGCAGATCAATTATAGGATATTGAGAGCAGTTTTGTCAAATTAACTTTCATACTACATTAAACAGAGCCTTAAGTAAAAAGCAGATGAAGGATTCAAATACAAGTGTGTGTGTGTGTATATAGAGAAAGTCAACATTATAAAGTAGCATTTTTAAGATAACAGGAACATTTTTCTTTTTAAAGGCAGTCATTTTGCAATAAAGAATAGGACATTTTTTTTTGAGCTGCAAATGTGTTCAACATTTCACTAAAATAGAGAAAAGATCTTTGCAAGATTATTTCAAGGCAAATTTCAGTAAGATTTTTTTTTGCTTTATTTCACAAAGAGCGTTGCTATTTTACAAAGGAAATAAAAGGTGTTAAAAACATAAGAATTGTGTAAGAGAAATATTAATTCAATATTGCAAGCATTTTATATTGTCTATTATTAATAGACATTTACATCAGAAATTCATTTGTCAAACTTATAAGAGAAATCTACCAAGTCTATCAACATGCATCATAATTGAAAAGAATGTATGGGTACAGTACAGGTAAATAACTAACATTCACAGTTATGAAGTTGAAGATTGTTATTCTACAACTCATACTGGAAAAAATAAATAAAAAAAACACACACACTCTTACCTATTATTGGAAATTTCTCACCAACAAAACCAAGTGATCTAAATATTGAAAGCAATAGTTTCCCTAATTATTTCTAATAGAGAAATGTTCTGTTAATCAAATTAAGATTCTTATAATTACCTTAATATTACTGTGGTGTAACCTACAACTGAAAATGGCTATAGACGATGCATGTTTGCCTATCTAAATATTCATACTGCATATAGGAGATAAATCATAGACAATGAATATCTCTCTCATAACAAGGACTTTTTAACACGTGTGTGTGTGTGTATACACACACACACACACACACACATACAGTAGTGATATATTAAACAAGTATGAACATTGCTAACAAGTTTGATCAATGTATTTAGGTCTTGTGGGAACAATATTAGCTCTTGAAACCTGCAAGTGAGTTGCAAAACTTATTTCAGACATGGCAAACTAAACTGTTTTGTACAGGGCCTGGCCTATTTCGTTAAGTCAACTCTGTTCAGCTTGTTTGTCAGTTTCCATGTGATGGGTGTGACTGGAGCAGTCAACAGGTTTTTTTAACACACCCTACATGTTATTTCCAGTGTAGTAATGATTATAATTTGTGAGATGTCTACCAATAGGTGATGTGATTGCAGAAATTGTTTGACAGCCATGACCGAGTTCTCCTGCTTGTGTGACGTGGTGCAGAGTCCTGTTGATAGACATAAGAGTTTTCTAGCAGCCACCTCTTAACTCAGGGCAGAACTACCTCCTCAAGACACTTGACATAGGCCTCTGCATTGAGTGTGAAACCTTGTGGGAAGATGAATGGAGGTATAAAGTCACCATCACAAGTGACCACTCCAAACACCATGATGTTGACTGAATATCATACAACTCTTTTCGGATCTTCTGCACTATCCTCAGATTGACATCAAAACACTGAAATTTTTTTATTGGAGCTTTCAATGCTAATGCCAAACAATGCAGCATCTCTTTTCCAAATTTTGGGCGGAGTGAATTGTATCATGGTGCTCTTTTCTCAAAGATGATGCCCAACTGACTACTATACTGTGCAGTCAACAAAATAAAGTGTTCATATGCAAAATATAAAATGGCAATAATTTACTCATCACATTTTCACACACACAGCTAACTGTGGAATTTTAGAATCAACCATAGTAAATGTTCTAAAAATCCCCAAGTCATTCTGCCCTGATTTTTATTTATTTATTTTTTTAAAACAATGTAGGATCTTTTTGTTCATATTCTGCTGCATTTTTGTTAGTGCCTACAAATCTACAGACCAGAAAGATGCATTCAAAATTGTGTCTATTCATACATATCCTAGAGTGCCTGTACTATCAAATGAAATATTGATGAGAGCTGGGATAAAGGCATTGATTGTAATTTTTGATATACTGTTGCTATGGACACAGATTTGCAAAAGGTTTAAGTGGGATCTCAGTCTTATTTAATAAGTTATCTGACAACTAACATCCATTAACATTCAGCATACTAGGAGACTAACAAATGAAACACTGATCTCTGACAAATACACAGAAATGAAGCAAGTTCTAAAACACTGCAATTAGACAATTTATCCTATTTTCTTTTTGCTTCATATTACAAGATCTTTATATTGTTTTTGCAATGATGACGTAAGAAAAAATCTGGTTATATCAATAGTGAATAGCCAATTTATAAAATTCCAATATATAGAGATACCAATGTACAAGAATTTTTTTAACAGTCACATAAAACAAGGCCTCATGCAGTGAGACAAGGAGAATGAATACTAGACTATAGTAGACAATAGTCTTTGTCATTTCTATTACAGGTGGGAACAAGACAAAAGTGTGTGTGTGTGTGTGTGTGTGTGTGTGTGTGTGTATATATATATATATTTTTTTTTTCTTGTATCCCATAAAAAACAAAACTTCTCATTCACCAATGTTGATTTATACAAATTTATATCTTAACAAAACAAAAATCAAGAATACAAACTAAACATTTTTCTGCAATATCTCTTTATACAGAACATGTACATTATTTCTGTTTAATTAAAATGCACAAACATGCAAACTCAATTAAATCCATTATTTTTATATTGCTCCAATATGGGTATCAATAATATCATTCCTGTTAATATTAATTTTAAAATCTTGTAGAATCTTGTTTTTTCTAGCAGCTGGGATGAGGGATGATTGTAGTCATAAAAAGCAATAGAAAACTATGCCACTAGCTTCCCCAAGAACAATCATGGCAATGCACAGTATACAAATATCAGAAAATGGAAACTGAACAGCCATAATCACCTAAATTCTGAAGAAACAAAGCACTTGAAAAGGAAGAGTTTAGTTTCCCCCATAAAGATTTACAATTAAAACCACAAGTTTGGAAAAGTGATATATTTTTCCAGACTTTCATATAAAAATTTTTATCCCAGAGGGGGAGAAAGTCTTTTTTCATTTATGCCCCTTTTCCTTCTACACTTATTGGAATGTTTTGAAAAAGAAATTTTTACAAGAGGTATCATGTCCAAATAGAAAGGAATATTGCAATATTGCATTTGTTTTAAAGATCCAATCATTTGGGACATTTAATATTCCCTTTCTCTGCACATTATTTTACAGTAGTCTACTTTTAATAAAATAAAATTTTCAATTCAAGTTATCATTCATTCTAATGATGAATTGTAATGAATACATTAAATATGTTGACATTGTGTTTTATACTAGGTTCAATTTTTCTCAGTATATAATTTCTATAAAGAAACTACTTTGCATAATAACATTCTAGAATCATGCATGTAATGACATTAGAAAAAACAAAAGTCATTATCTCCTCCCAGTGTTGTCTCTACTGAAACTGCATCCAAACCAGTTTTCATAAAAAATGATATAGTTACCTTAAAATTTAAAAATTGGGAAAAAAAAAAAAAAAAAACTGAGATAATGATCATGTCAATAATATTTCAATTTAGAAGAGAAAAAAAAAAAAGAGATACTTTTTAATCTAACTGGATAGTATGCATTCAAAGTTGAACATCTGATTAAATAAAAAGGCATATATATATATATATATATGTATACACACACAATTGACAAAGAAATTGTGCAAATAAGAAAACTGTTAAATTCCTTGACTCATCAAATACTGTGATGTAATCACTTGTATAATAACACAAGAAGTGTAGGTGAAATGAAAAAGTAATGAATTAAAAGTAGAACATCTACAAAGCCTAGTGAAGAAAGCATTCAATTAAACATGGAAGACATAGTACAGAAGCTTATTTAATTGCATCTATTCATCTTAAACAAATTTGTATTCTTTGCATAATTAAAAATTGATGTTACATCACAACATTAGTTGATGAAATTTGAGTAAGTATTCATTAAGCTTAGTTTAATCTGATAAAATGCCACAAATGTTGAGCACTCAGTTTAAACAATGACAATAATAATTGTCAGAAAAAACATTCTAAATACTACCCAATGGTTAAGATCCTGGCAAAATTTGAATAAACAATATATCAACTAATGCCAATATGTTTATTCTAACATTAGAAACTAACAGCGGTATTGTTTTAACAAAATGTTTTTAAAACATTATTTCTTATGATGCAAAAGAATGTTTATCAAATAATCTCACTATAATTAATTTTTTGTATTAAATTATATATTTTAAAGCAAATTTCAATTTGCTCAAAATAAAGTGATTTTTTTAAAATATCATGTCCCTTCAAGACAGGCGTTCATGGCTCTCCACAGCTTCCTTTTATCTAATCTGTGAATTTCCATGATTTCTTGGGAGAGTGGGAGTGGTTTTCTATTACCTTCTCCATGGTTTTGAATTCAGAGTTGTCCTTCCCCAAGACTGGTTACCTTATCAAGGCTTGAGAAACTAGTTTATACTACAATTTACCCATCACAAAAGAGAACATTAGAAGTGATGTGTTCATGCATTTCTTAAGGTCATTATTGCAAGATTAATACAACAGCCTGTGGTAATACATTAAAGAAATTTCTTTTTGTTCTCAACAGCATAAATTCTGTAATATTAGTCTTTGAAAATTGTTTACACCTCATGTAAAATTTAATCATGAAAATTATCATAAATAAGTACAAGTCTATTGATATTGTTTTGTTTGTTTTTCTTCTTTTACTAAAATTTGATTGCAAAAACATCTCAAATGGTGAGAAACATTACTATTTGTATTTTCAGCAAAATTTCAGTGGAGAAGATGGGAGTTACACATTTCCTATTTATTGATAAGAACTTATTAGATCTACTCATTCATCCCTTAGTAAAATTTGAAATGTTAAATTATTACAACTATTTCCACTTGCAAGTATTGCTCAGTTGCTAGAGAGCAGGATAAAAACAAAGGTCAATATCTTTGCGTTCACTTTTGAAATGTTAAGGTAAGTATAATGGGGAAAACATTTACCTTACATTTTGAAAGAACCAAAAAATAAGGTTGCTTCTACTCATAAAAAAAACTTTATAAAGAGATATACAGTTTGATTTCTCACACTGACAATGAACAGTAAAACAAAAATTTAAAATACAACATTTCAAAATTACTTCAGTAGCCAACTTGCCAACTATGGAGTAGAAATGCCCATCCTGCAAATATATCTGAAACGACTAATATTCTATTTTTCTCTACCGTTCATTCTTCTGCTTGCAACATTTACTTGATTACGACAACTGGGAGCCATACAATAATACTGTTTTAAATCAAAGCTGATAGGAGAAAGAACCTAATGATCTTTCACTAAGTACATTAAGCATGAAAATAAGATAAGGATATTGGTCAAAATCATTTCAAATGTTATTGGTTCACATTGAAAATATTGGATATTTTTTTTTTTGTCTTAAAAGAATAATTAGTGCATACACACTCATATTAGGTTGATGCAAAAAGTTTCCAGTGTTATCTTTTGCACAATGTTAGGGAAATCTAAGAAGTGTCTGAACGTTACTTGAGTCTTGACACTGCAGCATACACAAACCTGAGGCAAAATTCAGAAACAAGGAAAATGGGGTTTTTTTTTAATCATATCACCCCAAGCAAGGCGAAAACACCACTGATGCACAGGGGGCTACATAAGAGTGAAAAGATTGGAAAAGAGAAAAACCGGAAACCACATCTTAAACAGGAAACAAGGGATGAGCCTCTTCACCTGTTCAATAGACGTGGGTGGGTAGAGTGTGAACCGGGCGATAGTTTAGTCTATCTGCTCCAATTGTCTATCTACTTTGTGTGAAATAAGCACTTTCTTCTAACTATACACACACACACACACACACATACACACGTGTGTGTGTGTGTGTGTGTGTGTGTGTGTGTGTGTATGTAAATGTCAACTTTAAAAGGATAAGCTTTTACTTGTCATGTATGTGTGCGTGCGTATAGATCGGTATAAATAAGTTCATCGAAGCAAAGAATTAATTCATCTTATCTCACAAAAGAAATATTTATTTTTCAATATACTCTTTTTATTTTTTGTCAATGCACTTAATCCCACACATCTCCATCATCAGATCAAACAGCACTGTTAAATTTCATATAAAAATTCATGTTAATATCTGTGACAAGCTACAAATGTATTGATCCTTCGTATATATGTGAGACAGAGAAAGATAAGAAAATGGGGGGGGGAGAGAGAAACTACATGCATACATTAATATTATACTAACACTGCTGAAAATTTCTCGGCTCAACACAATTCGAAAAAAAATGTCAACTAGACAAAATGCCAAGTATTTGTAAATGGGGAGGTGACTTCTATAGTTTTGTACACACAAACACACACGCGCTATAAAATGTGTAGTATAGTTTAGTTAATCATTTCAGCTAAATATATTGTACATACAGTACTGTGCAAAAGTATTAGGACTAACTCTTCCATCTTCTATGAGACATATTGACAGAAAATAAACAATTAAAGTAATTTTATTTGATTTACTTAACAAATGCTTTAAGAAGAAAAATACTTGTTACAAAATAAATTTAATATTTAGTATAATAGCCTTTTGCTTTGATCACATCCTTCATTCTGTCAGGCATTGACATCACAAGCTTCTTCAATGTATAATGGTATCTCCTGTCAAACAGCTTGTATTTGTTCCCAAAGTGTGTTTGAAGAAGTAACATTAGATTTAGTTTCAAAATAACTTGTTTAATAGAAATTAGGAAAAATTAAATATAACTTCTTTTTAATACATTTCGTTTACACCTAGTTTTAAATAATCAATATTTATTAGCAATTTACTTGGCTTTTCACCCTGTATTTGAATTTCAGTGGGGTTTTTAGGAAAATCACCCCTGTCCTAATACTTTTGCACACTACCGGTAAAGTGTTAGGACAGGGGTGATTTTAAACTTTATTTTGATGCCACATAAAAGATAAAATACTTCTCGTCCTAAAACTTTTGCACAGTATTGTATATATTTTTGAATGCGTGAGGAGATAATCCATCGTAATCCTTATAAAATATCTGGAAGTGATTCCATCTATAATCCTTTCACTAATCACCAATCGTTTCATTTTAATGATTAAGATGATGGATTTGGAGTCTTGTGTAGTGTGGTATTTACATCAGTCAACGTTTCTAATTAGTGGTTGTACTGGTGAGACAACATTCACAGGCCTGACTTGTGGCTGAAATAGTTGAACGTCGTCCATCTTTGCCTGATGCCCGTGTTCCAAGCCATATAATAAAGACCAGGATTTAGAATGCTAATTTCCTAAAAAGCAAGCCTTCCACTACTTAGAAATCGAGCGTAACACGATCATCCTACCTGTTTGCCTATGTTTTGTCTTAACAACGTTCTAATCGAAACTTTGTAGATTTCAATAACGCAGATTCCACTTTTGAATAACAATACAAATTCTAGTAAAACCTTTATAAATAAAACTGAAAATGTGTGTGTGTGTGTGTGTGTGTGTGTGTGTGTGTGTGTGTG
Source organism: Ascarosepion bandense (assembly GCA_037127315.1). Lineage (NCBI taxonomy): Eukaryota > Metazoa > Mollusca > Cephalopoda > Sepiida > Sepiidae > Ascarosepion > Ascarosepion bandense. Next base: position 5,302,518 of record JBBBDQ010000886.1, on the reverse strand, counting down.
TGTGTGTGTGTGTGTGTGTGTGGAAAGCAACACCAGTCAGCACTTCCATGCTTGTAATTTATGAAGAAAAATGAATTTATGAAAATCCAAAATGAAAGAACTCATGGCTAAATCTTCAAACAACTCAACCTAAATAGAATCTAATGGGGTAGAGGAGATAAATAGATATAAAACAGTTTTGTGTTTAATGGGATTAAAAATGAATTATTTTGAATTGCTGCAATCTAGACAAATTGTGACTGCTCAATACAACCAAGAACAATTGGCTTGTTTGAATAACAGATTTGAACAGAAACATTTTTCTTGGTAAAGAAATTAACTGACGGTTTTCTCTAAGACAATTCTCAGTCTCATGTAAGAAACAAGTATACAGTTGAGAGTGTAAGTTTTTTTTACATAGTGTCTTCTTCAGATCTTTTATTCAGATAGCATTTCCTGTATAGTCAGCAGTTCCAAGATTGCCTAAAAATTCTATAAATTAATAATAACATCATTTATTATCATGCAACAAACAATTTGAAAGGTATAAGGTTTATAGAAAGCAAAGAAAAAATATATCGATAACAATATTACTATGAATTTATATGAATAAAAAAAAGTTAAAACTGCTAAAACATTTTTACCAACTTTTATATTATTTGCCATATAATCTTTAAAGTGTTGTTTCTACATATTGCTGAATCCTTTTGACTATACATCTATTTTTGAACCCCTTCACTCCCCAATGCCCCAGTCCCAAACTATAGTTTATGCAGAATAAGCAAATCTAATTTTTATGGAAATTTCTTTGAAGTAACACTTTAGAAAATGGAAGATTTGTATTCCTCCCTTATTAAGAATGCTCAGTGAAAAATTATTTCCTAATAATCTTCTAGCTAAGTTTAAAGGTATGCATTTTTTCAATTACAAGACATATTTTTATTTGTTCTACTGAGATATCTAAATATTTAAAAAATAAATAAAATTTATTCCTTAAAAGAATTTCACTTAGACTTGAATTCTTTAAAATATTTGAATGAAATAAAGATTCTTAGAATTCTGTACAAAGAATCACTTTTTGGACACATTCTGTTTTGATGTCTCCAGAATCACTAATTGTTTTTTTTTGTTTTTTTTATTTAACTTAAAAAACCATTTTATTTATATGGAATATAAATGGTTTATTGCTGTAGAAGGATGGTATTATACATTTTAGTTCAGTTCATTCACATATTTTAAAAATTAGCCAAAATAAGTAGTGATCTCTACAAATGATAAGCAATGAAATATTTACTTATATATAGATTCACAGTAAAAGATTTCAGATCAGCTTATTTGGGTTGGGCATGCAATTCTGGTACTGCTGAAGTCAGCTAGTAGCAAGAAATAAAAGGTACTGAGTGTTAGAAAAGATATTTTCTGAAAGTAGCAAATGGGAAAAAACTACAAGAGATTAACAGTTGTTTACCATGCTGCTTGTTTATTATTTATGACACCAATCACATACACACTTTGAAATGCCTCTCCTATCAGGTGAGTAAGCAGAAAGAAGTGAAAGAAAAGAAAAAAAAATTCTTTTTGACTTAATTATCCACTGCAATTATATAAAATATTCTTACAAAAATTAGAAAATTCTCTGCACACATGTACATCAATTATGTTTTTAAAGGAATAAGTTTAACATGTGATTTGCAAACAAATACTTGAGATAAACATTATAGTTTCTGGTAAATTCATAGTTAAAAACCAAGTCATACTTCTTTTCATTCAAAACTCTTTTTGTCACCTCTTAAACCTGTTTAAAGAGTAAGGTGATATATTCTTATCTGATATATTCTATTTCTTCATATATGATATATTCTTACCTGATATATTCTATTTCTTCATAGTTCAAAAAAAGCCTTGGAGTAAAGCAGTTTCATCTAAGACTTGACTAGATATGAGCAATGAAAATAAAAGTGATTCAATTGTAAATAAGCCAGTCTACCTTTTTTTTTTTTATTATTAATGAAACTTCACACTAAACATATACATCCCTTCTTTGGTAAAGACCAGAATGAAATAAAACAATGATATTTTCAACTTTACTATTTCATAAAAATGTTAAATAAGGGTTTGTTGTCCCCCAAAATAGAAATGACTAAATATAGAAGTAATCACTAATATTATTTTTTGTTACTTGCACATTAAGTATAATGGTTCATAAAGTAAACATTTTACATAAAAATTATAACTTGTCCATTTTAGTAGCAGGAATATCCTCTTAAAGGGTATAGTTTCCACTATCAAAGCAAATAAACTGAGGTAGTTTTAACATACAAAATGCAACTAGAGTTTTACAGATAAGAAAAAAAGATCTAATCATATACTTAGCAAGTAAAATGTTAATGGAAAAAATCCACAACACTAGACAACCTATATAAATATCTATATGCCAGAATATTTCATGTACTCAGTGCTTTTAAGTAACAATCAATCTGCCCTGTAAATATTGGCTCTCAATGTTCAACTCTACCATATAATGACATCATTGCAAATAAAGCAGGAGAGACTTTGACCACAAACAGTGAAATTTCGAGAGCCAATATTTACAGGGTGAGTTTGAGAGTGTTGAAGGCTAAAGGGTTAAATTTCTCTATTTCCGTTTCTCAGTAAGAAATAATATTGGCATCAAGTAAAAAGAATGAAAGGAAGATCACTGAGGTGAGAACAGCCCAACCCATCTACGACTCACACTAATCTAAGAGGAGTGACGTTATTGAGTGGGTTGTCCTACTCAAACATTCTGCACTTGTTTCAGCAGTAGATGAATAGCAATTTATACAAGCTACAAGTTTCAAGAAATTGAAAATTATCATTTCAAGCCACTTTTACCTCAGACAGGATGAAAAAATACAGACATACTTTTATACAGACACTACATCCTCTGAACATTTTTAGTACAAACAGGAGTCTCTCAAGAGAACAGCTTATAAATCCAATTGTTTTTTCCTCATGTTCTAGAAATGAACAAATAGCAAATATTTCAGTTTCTAATTTTAACTATGTTGTATAAATTCATTTGTAAATCTAGGTTCTTAAGCATCTGCAAGAAATACAGGTTTGCATAAATAGAGAAATATGGTATGTTCAACAATCATGTTTACAAATATTACTGGTTAATATTTATATGCAGATATTGAATTGTAAACAATTTTATGTTCTCTCATGTTATATAAAGACATAAAATCTTTGCACCTAAAAACTCAACCAGAGATTCAATTTTTACAACTTTCAAGAATACTAACAGATGTATTATTATATTACACACAGGTGTAAACACCTATAAATTAAGGATTGTACATATATGTGCATCTGTGGACATGTGATTTTTTTTTTTTAATATTTAGATGCCTGAAACAAGTAAATTTGAAATTTGCTTTACAAAATTCTGCTTTGGTACCAAGCTGAATTACATTGTTATTTTATCTATAAACAAATACAGGGTAATTGAAAAGTAACTAATTTTTTTTTTTTTGTATGATGGCCTTACTTGTCTTCTAAAAATTATACTAGTACAGGAAAGTCCATCATACATAAAATAGGGAGTTACTTTTCAATCACTCTGTATATTAGGATACAGAGTTAGGATACAGCCCAACCAAGAAAGAAAAAAATCTAATGTTTGGTTATTTGATCAGGCCAAGAATATGTCAGCACCTTCATTCATATATCTTAGGTCTAATGGTAGCTACCTTTTAATTTCTATTACTGAAAGCAATGGTCTCTCATTTCATAAGAAAAATAATTAAAATAAGGTTCCATAGAAATCAGGTTTTCAAATAATATTGTTAAAAAAAAAAAAAAAAAAAAAAAATGCTCATTAAAATTTATTTGTGGCAAGAACAAAAATAGTTGTCATAACAGGATGAATGTTAACATTTTTACAATAAAAGTAAATATTTTTTGTATATGGTAGAATTTTTTTTCTAACAAATATTTTTGTGATGTCTTAAACAGGAAGGGTAGATTTAATATATTTTCTCTGAAGAGCTGCTTTAAATAACTAAGCCTTGGTAGGATTAATCAACTGTTCAGCTGTCCACTGGTGAAAAGAAAATTGTTCTCAGAAAATGAATCAATCAACTTCATTTAAAAACAATTGAAATAATTTTCAAATACTTGAAAAGCTGAACTTTAAATAAGTTTTTTCTTAAAAGACAGACAAATTAACAACCATTTGCCTAATCAAACAATGGACAAACAATGCATAGGAGCACTGAGCTTATTATAAGTTGTTTTCAAAAACATGGCGGGGAGAAAATCTATCATTAGGAATGAAATGCTAAATATTGTTCTGTTCAATTGCATGAAAGAAATTCCTTATTTAGAATGCTAAGAACTTATATTTATCAGATATTATTATAATAATTCATTACTCAACCAATTATCAATTTTTGTAGATAAATGAATGTTTAATTCATTCAATATTATGAACATCACTTCTTAAAGGTTTTTGATAGCATAATTTTTTTCTGAAGTTGGACAAAAAGAACACAGCATTTAAAAAAGATCTTGCTTTACTAGTAATTTCTAACATAATTTGGTAACAATTTTGAAAAGCAAAAGTTTCAGATCTCATAATGAACAATTTTCTGTTCTAATAATTTTGTAAAATACTATTCTTAAAGGTATGGTTGTTTTAAATAAATTGGAAAAATCTGTCACCATTTCTACAAAATGCATACTTGAACAGTGAGCTCAGGATGAGCAAAAAAGTGCAATGATTTTTAAAAAGAAAAGTAAACTTCAAAAAGAAAAAAAAATATTTCAATAAATTATACCACCAACTCAATGCAATAACTATAACTGTACATAATATCCATTAAAAAGAATTCTCTTAGTGTTGAATAAGTCATTTAAATGTTGAAAGGAAACTTGTAAAGGAACTTAGCAAAATTATGTTTCAAGTATTATTTTTATTTTACACAAAATAAATCATAGTGACATATATATTAAACTCAATTTAAACCACAAGAAAAATACTATTATTTTAATGAAATCAGATACACCTCCAACTGCATAAAAAATGAAAATGCAATAAAAATATACTCCATAGCAAACTGTAGATACTATTTGCTGAAGATTCATGATATACTACAAAAAAAATGTAAAAACTTTTAAACTAGTCATGTGTGTGTGTGCGCGCGGATGCATGCATTGCAAAAGATTAATTTTGCATACTAATTCTCTTATCTTTCAGGAGACTCCTTATGTTAAAAAGGGGAAGGGTCAACATATTGGTTATACCAGGGGTCGGTAACCTTTTGCTAACTATGTGCCGACTTAGGATTTTAAAATCATTCACTGAGCCAACAGAATATGTTTTTTTATACAACTCAAGGTCAATATACTTGTTCTAAAATATATTTTATATAGTAATATATACAATAATATGTAAATCCCATTCATAGAAATAAACTTAAATTTTTATTATTAATGGGACACTTGCCCTAGCATGGTCTTAGTAAATTGCTCAATGTTGGCAATTTGTGTGCCATTAGAAATTGCTTGGTGTGCCACATGTGCCATAGGTTGCTGACCCTTGGCACAACATTATTCTCAAGAAAATTGATTATTCTGTAGGTTGCCAACCCTTGCCACAAGAAGAAAATTGAACTGTCACCTCAGTAAATTATTATTTGGAAACATTTACAATACTTTTTCTAATTCCTGTCAGATTTTGGTTAACACTACAACAGTACTTTGCCACTCAAACTACAAAAATGATTAAATCTCTTAGAAGGCAACTCAATATCAAAATTTGTTTCAGATTAGGTCTTAACATGTTCAAAATGCCTTTGAATTATAAAGTCATTTTTACCACTTGATGCTAAAATCTATTTCACAATTGTAGCATGTGAATTCACATTCATCTCAAATTTTGGTTCATTAACAATATAAATACTATACTGGCTATCTTTCTACCCTTTTTTCTTCTCCTTGAAAATGACCAAAGTTTTCACTCAACATCAAATACTTATTTGACATGATAAATTATTCAAAAGAGCATTCTAGTCTATTCTAAAAAATAAAAAATACATGCACACACACACACACACAAATTATAACTCAAATCATCAATTTATATTTACACAAGCTTTGCACATTATGAATACTGATACAAATGGTTGTTAAAACAGCTAATTTTGATTGGTGCCTGCAAGTCCCATAAACAACTTTACAAATAGTGCTTCACACTCCGATTCTTTTTTTTTTTTATTTGGTTAGCTTTATGCCCTGACATAAAAATAGAGCCTTTAATTCAGTGAGTCACTGGGGCATATTCAAGTAATTGTTAACAGTAGTCAGTGTTTATCATTTGCCAGTACTAGAGTCTCTATAGCTCTTACTCTTAGCTAGCAAATTTCCTGTTGATATTTTTAATGGAAAATTAAGGAACCTCATTCACTTTGACTTAAAAAAATAAAACTCAGACTTGAGGACTGCAAAGCAATGCAGAAGTGACTGAGTAACCATAATGATTTCAATCTGATCATTTTCAATAAAATGTACACCATATTAAAGCATTGTAATTCCATGTTTTATTTTATTGTATTTTTGGTAAATCAAAAAACAATGAAAACAATTCATTTGATATAACAAAATATAAATGGTTAAACATTATGAAAAATTGATAAAATTTAATTCAAGGTCTTTAATGATTGCAGAATTTGATCAGTTTGACTAATAAATAATTTTTATTGATTACAAACTTTAAGAAGGTATAATTAATAATTTACTTTCATAATAGGCATTAGTAATTAATCCTTTTGTAAATACAAAGTTTTTACAAAAAGAAAAAAGATTTGATTAGAAAATATTTTGGCTTATTTGATTGTTTTTAAGGTACTTAATTTTCTATATATTTAACATGGAGAATTTTTTTGAGATAGTTTCATTTTAAAAAAAATCAAACAAGGATTCATTCATTCTATTAAATATGAAAAACATTCTGCAGTGAACTTCTTTGTAAGCAAGAATGGCTTTCAAGAATGAAAGTTAAATACAAGTAAACTGAAGCAGTTTGTTTTTACAGATTTAATACTCTGGAAAACAATAAGAAAATGGCAGCAAATGTTAAAATAAGGAGAAAATATGAAAGCTCAAAAACAGGTTACTTAAAATGTGAAGTTTTTAAAACAAACTTTTAATTAGTTTAAGATATCAGGTCAAATTTCTAAGTATAAGTAGCATAATATTCCTTCAGCTTTTTCAAAAGTTTACTTCTTCAAAAGTAAAAATGTCAACTGAAATGGCAAAAGATTAAATATTTATTTAATACTTCAAAGTATAAATGCTCTCACTAACTAAAAATTTATATTCTCAAAACTTGATTGTTCACTATTGTAAAAATCTATACCAAGTCATCTGCTAAGTAAGACTCCAACAAATTCTACCTATGAGCAGCTTGGAAGATAGTAAAACTGTGTGTGCAATGAAAACAAAAATATTACATGATTACATAAAACTTCCTGAATAATTAAAACAAATCTTCCTTTCCAAATTAGCAGATAACTTAATTACTCTATAGAATGTAATCTTTTAATTATGTTATATATCAAACTGACATGCTGATTACACTAACATCAAATACAAATTGCCTGAAAATCTATTTCACTTTTGAAATTACTTACTGAAATACTAAAGAATTACATTAGTATTTTTATTTTTTTTAATCATTTTACTTGAAGCAAGGCAGGACCACCACTACTGTTCAGGGGTTACAGTGAGATAAACTGGATACAGAGGGTATTGAAGGAAGAAAGAATAAAATATGAATAAGATTCAAGGTAGATGGTAATTGACATGGCATTTAAATTTTTGGAGATTGTAGTTATCAAGGAAACAAGCAACAGAAGGGTGTTCCACAGGCAGGAAGTGCGAGAAAAGAAACTGTTGAAGTAGAAGTGGAAGTAACAGTTACAGTTAACTAGTTTGTCAGAGCAGTTGCCATAAAAATATTTGTAGAAAATATTTAGAGTATTTATGCAAATGTGAATGCTTCAACACATACATAAAAATCTCATTTCTTTCAACAAGCTTTTATTGATAATTTCATAATTGACTAATGACACTATTCCAATACCAGTTCAAATCACTGTAATCCATGTAAATAAACAAATACCAATACATGTGAAACCACACTTGTAATGTTGAGCAAGTGACATTAATTACTAAACTTAAAATTTTTCTATGCTAATTTTCTGAGCTTAGTCAAAATTATTCCCCTACAAAATATAGTCCTGGTCAGTGCAATGACAAATCAAATTGCCACAAATGTATGTATTACCTTTTCTATTTGTTAAAAGAATCCCTGAATTCATCTTCAAATAATGATCTTCAATGAAATTATACAAATATTTCCAACTAACTTAAACCTCTTTCTCCTTTTATGAAAAATAAAACAGAAAGAAAATCAAATTTGGAAGGCTAAACCAAGCCAATTAAGTTATGAACACAATAAGGATAAGGAATTGTAAAATCAATTACTCTGAAAAGAAAACTAAAACAGAAATATTTACTCAATAGCAAATTAGACAAGATCTATCTGAATGTAAAATCTCTACCAATAAAAGATGATAGTAAAAATAAATAAAATTAACATAAATTTGCAACAAGATTCAAGACTATATTTTAATCTTTGCTTCTTACTGAATTCTGCCAAGTGAAGGTATGAAATTCATTCTAAAATGAATGAGAAATTATTAGTTAAAAAAAATAAATAAATAAACAACTCTAGGAAAAAATACATGCACATGCAAACATTTATATTTTCAATGAATCTTAATGAGAATAAACTTCAAATTAGTAAATAGTAATCTAAAACAGAAATATATTTCCAATTTCATAAAGGAAATTGAAAATGGACATTAATCTTATCAGCATCATCTGAAGATTAAAAAATTAGAACAAAGAAATTGATGTCAAGAAAACAATTTAAAGTACATGATTTTTTTTCTGTGACAAAACAATAAAAAATAAAACAATATTTTTCATTCATTTCTAAAAAAAAAATACCAAAAAAAAAAAAAAAAAAAAAAAATTCAAACCTGTGGAAATTAATATTTCTTTATTTAGAAATTATATATCTTCAAAATTCTGAAGTGTTAATTAAAGATATCAGAAACAAAGAATTAAAAATCTTAAATTTCTAAAAGGTTTAAATAGTTTATTTGGGTAAAAAAAAAAGAGTCTAAGAGATATATTTGAGGTTTCACAATAAACTTCTGCCAACTTCACGAGAACTGCTATATTCAACAAGATATTAAAATGCTGAACATACCAGAAAAATTATTTAAGCCTCTTAACATGAGAGTTCTTTTGATAGATTTCCTTTATTTTTGTCTATACTAAAATAGACTAGATATATCCTCAACTAATGAGGAGACAAACCATGTCATTTATAACAAAGAATTTATATTTTTCTCAAAAACAAAAAGCATAAAAATAAGGCAAAAGTACGTGAACATAAGTTACAATATTAAAAAGTGCTAATAATTATGAAGCATACATTCATACATGCAAAAGATAACTAAAAGGTAAATCTAATATGTACAGCATACAATATAAGCAAGCAATAATGTGCCAGATTATGATCAAACCTTTTACTCATTTGTGGACATTTGAGAAAACTAACAACATATTTTATAGCCTTGGATTTATTTATTCCATGATTACATCTTAATAAAATTCAGTTAAATTCATTTAATTAAAACTTTAAAAAAGGGATAATTACCTATTTGCTATTTTAATATAATCCCTATTTTACTTTCCAATAAGTATTTTAAAATAACTATATTATATAATGTGGAAATTATGAAAAAAAAAAAAAAAAATACATCTATTAAAAAATCTTGAATTAGTAACAAAGGAAGGACTCAAAATTAGAGATATATTTGAGGTTTTTACAATAAACCTCTACCAACTTCATTCATTCTATTTATTTGGTCATCAAACACTTAAAATTAACACCTTAAGAAAAAGAACAGAATCATTCATTATACAATAAATATATAGATAACTATAATGGATAATTTACTTACAAATTAATATTAAAAAAGACTTAACAGGTTTCATATTATTGATAGAATTATAAGTAGTTAAAATTCTACAGATTGAAGTGGAAATAAGTGAAGGTTGCTCATACAACTCTCAAGATCTTTTCCTAGGCAGAAAACTTGTGCAGAAAGAACAAACAAAAATCTTTGTAAATGTTGCTATAATTTTTTTTTTTTTATCTCCAAAATTTTGTAATATTTCCCAAATACCTAAAACAAAAGTTTAAAAAAATTAATATTAAATAAATGCACAACAAAATAAAGATAATCAATTTTGATTTTATAAAGTTGGAATGATCAAGTTTGAATTTTATTAATATTAGTGATTTGTTTTTTTTTGTTTTTTTTAGTATCCGTCCAAATGATTGAATTTATGTTGACTACATTTCTGCACATAAGAGTGTCAGTTATAGAATATGTAGTTTAGTCAAGAGAATTTAATGCCTTGTTAATGATTGAACAGGTGAAGAGGCTCATCCCTTGTTTCCTGTTTAGGATGCGGTTTCCGGTTTTCTCTTTTCCAATCTTTTCACTCTTTTCTTTTTCTTTTCAATTGGAGTAGATAGACTAAACTATCGCCTGGTTCACACTCCACCCACAACTATTGAACAGGTGAAGAGGCTCATCTCTTGTTTCCTGTTTAGGATGCGGTTTCCGGCTTTCTCTTTTCCAATCTTTTTACTCTTACGTAGTCCCATGCGCATCAGTGGCATTATCGCCTTGGTTGGGGTGATATGTTTAAAAAAAAAAAAAAAAAAAAAAAAAAATGGTGAATTGTCTTATATTGCAAAATTATCCCATCTGCTCAGAGACAACCCCTCTTTATATACAGTTCTCAATTTGCTTAGTTTTTAAAATATATATAACATACATGTACCTTTTCTTTGCCTTCACCTTCCTCTCTCTCACACAATCACTCTAAATCACTACTCTTATCACAGCAAACCAAAAAATACATGAATATGCCTCAATTTTAAAGGGGAATTTTTCTTCAGGATAAGTTTTTAAAACTCAGGTATGTGTGTATTTAAAAGAATGTGAATGCATAATAAAATAAGAGGTAAAAAAAAGGACGTGTTTGGTTCTTTACCCTGGTTGTTACAATATACACATAAATTGTGCCATTCAATTATGGAAAGCAACGGTGATGAGCAAGTCAACTCACTTCAAAATCATCATGCAAGAGCAAAATTATACATGTGTTGTCAAGCAAGCAAGTGAATGGTGGCAGATAAAGAAGTCTATGTGATATTGGCATGGAAAAAAAAAAAAAAAAAAAAATCAGTCTGCTCCCTAGAAATTAAGAAAAAAAAATCCAAACACTCACTTTAAAAACTGGAAAATTTTTTATGTGCTAAAAAAATAGTCTAGTCAATGTTGCCAGTATGGATGTTATTAGTTAGACTGAAAACAGTTACAATTTCTTTACAAATTTTGTTCAAAGTTAACCCTTTGACAATTTGAAAGGTAAAAATGGATATTTAAATTTAAGATATTCTTTATAAAGATTTAAATAGGTCATTTCTTTATTACAAACTGTTTGAAAGTGACATTTAACAAGTTTAGGCTTTAAAGTCATTAATTGTAATTATAAATTTAATGAAACATTCTATTCCAAATGTAACATTATCAACATTTTGACTAATCTTATCTCATTGTGTTTTTTCTTATTATAACTTTCTGGGTTGAATACTCAACAAGTAGGAATAAATTAGTAGCTTTCCATAAGCCTGAACTTACATTCTATATCTTGGAACATTGCCTTTCAGAGACAATGCCTTACTGAATTTGGCCATAGAAACCTCAAGACACAAATCTACAGTCACTCCAACTCAATGCCATGTTTTTAATACTTGGTAATAGGAAAATAATTATTTACTTCTATATTTAAATTACTTCATTCCTACTTCTGCTACTTAATGATTGGAGAGTATTCATTTCTATAATGAAAAGCAACTATAAGAAAAGAGTAGACAAAAAATTGATAATGTAAATATTTAATCTCAAAATATGAATAGTAGAAGCTTTATTAATTTGTACTTACACCTTCAGGTATATCATCATTTTTAATTAATATCTCCGTTCATATTTCGAATGAAAAGCACAATGTGTTAGTCAAGAATACAATGATATACTGTATTGTAATAGGCACCTATACAAAGATGGTTGATATACTTGTGCAATTTGGCCTATCTAAACATACAAAGGGATGCTGAAAATTTCTTGACCCAATCCACTTCCCCAAATCTGCAATTCAGGTGAGGGGAGGTGTAAGAGTTCAAATGACCAAACTGTTATTCAGGTGAGGGGAGGTGCAAAGGAGGGAATAGGGGATTTTAGGTTGTTGAACTAGGAAAATTTTTCAGTTTTCATAATTACTTCATCTAAAGGACCTTTCAGCTTAAATGTTATATATACAATTTTTATATATTACAACTATTTTTAGAATAAAAAAGGAGCAATTATAAATTTACTGTCAAAATGCAAACAAGTTACATTCACCATTAAAATATTATTGCAATGTAATGAAGAAATAGCCAAGCAAATTCTGACAAAAAATTTATTGGTTTGTAAAGTAAAAACTAAGTAGGTTTGAAATTCTCATTTGAGATTTTAACATTTACACAACGAATGAGAACAAATTCCAAACATATTTTTATTCAATTCATAACTTAATATAAGTGCCAGATGGTTACTTTTAGTTCAGAATTTCGAAATTAAATTTAGATTTTAGATAAAATCTGCCTGAAGAATTAACCAATATTTAATTTAGTTATACAAGCAACAGATGATTTTACATAGGATTTTATAGATTCAAAGAGTGCAAGAATTTAAGGAATTGTACATGTAATCAACATTTTATATTTTTGTAAAGAAAACCAAAGAAAGTTATCCATAATTTATCCATAGCCATGTGCATTTTGAAGATTTAACAAATATAAATGTTCTATTAAATAAGAATATTCAATAGAAACCCCTATAATAAATCACAAGCCTTATGCATTAAGAGTAGACTATGAGATTTTTACTAATAAGACTAATTTTTAATAGAAAAAGTCTACATGCAGAATACAAATATTTAGCATTCACTAAAACACTATAAACTCCCAAAGACACATTGTATCTAGATAGTAATAAATCTAATTTACAGATATATAGTCTTATATAGCAAACAATAAAACTTATATCTACTTTGCAATTTCATTTGATGTAAAATCATTATTTCAGCATGAAAACCCTATTTTCCTTTCAGTTAAATTAAAAAAAATGCTTCTTGTCTATTAGACAGTATTTTAAAGCATCAGACCACACCTATTCACAATTAAGCAATGAAGATAATAGAAAAAAAAAAAAACAGTAACCAAAAACTTTGCCCAAAACATGTTATTCAATATAAGTAACAAATTTTTGTTTTTACTTAAGGCAGCAACAAATGATTTAGAACAGGAATAAAATAATGATGCTTGCCTGAAATTGCAACAGACTGATAAGTACATAAGAGAGGGGGGGGGGAAAGCAGCAGCTAATTTGTTTGAGACAAATGAATACAAAAATTTTTCAACTATATCTTTGTAAATGAAAAATTCTCCATATATGAAACTGAACCATACTTCCAGTTTTAAAAGTCAGTCTATTAAGCAATGCAACTTAATGTTTGTACTGAACACACTTTTTACTTTGAACTTGGAACTTTTATAAATCTATAGGGAACAATTATAACTGCCATTTAAATAACAAATAAATGTATAATCTTTATGTAGAGCTACTGATAAAATGATAAGTCATCAGAAGATAAACATCATAATGACATTGCAATAAAATAATCAAGCTTGAGAAATTGTTAGGAAGTAATTGCAATAGGGGAGGAAAGTGAACAAACTACAAATACTATTTAACAGTAAATCTTATAAAAAAATGATCTGGTTATACTGAATATACAACTGAACATCAAATAAAATTGCTTAATTGATATCAATTGGTTATTTAAACATTTTTCAAGCAAAAGTAATTGAAGTTGAAACTGATCTAGAACAATGGATATAGTATTAGCATAAAAAAGTTAACACAATCTTATCAAAGTTGTTGCAATCCTGAATAAACAGTAATTTAAAAATTTGGCAAGAGGAGGTTTATCAGTTAACACAGTGACATAAGACAGATAATGAAAATATAAATATCTTGAGCCAACATGTGGCATACTTTAATCAATGGTTAATACTTTTCTATTTAAAAGAGGTGTGAAAAAAAATCTCATAAATTATAAGTTATAAAGAGAACAGAAGTTCAGAAAGTTAGGTGGGCAGAGATACAAATTCTACATTTTCCAAGTGAAAATTATATATATATATATATATATATAATTATTTCTCCAAGGAAAGAAAATGTGCCTAAATATCTCCCACTTCAAAATATCTTAAGCAAAATACAAGCACAAATTTCAGATGCTGTGTGTCTTCTAGTTTTGGTCAATAGTTTTAAGTAATAAAGATATTTCAATCAAGAGGATCTATACATGTTTAAATGTGTCTTGCATTCAGCTAAAAGGTAGACTAAGAAATAGAGAAAGGACAAGTTCCATGCAGAGGTAAATGATTAAACAGTTTCTTAATACGTTTTAGATACATTCTTGATGTTGCTTCAGGTGAAAATGAAAAGCATGAAAAAGAAAATGAAATAAGATATTGCTTCAAAATCTTAGAACCAGATACAAACAATATAAAATTTAAAAATTATTTAGTTAACTTGAAATTAACTATGTAAAATTCTCATAAGGTAATGTATGATGGAAGGGGAAAAATGGATCTGATTTGCTCAACTAAAAGAAAACCCCCAAGATCTAAAACAATTTATGAGAGAGTATGAGATTTTTATAGGTATAAAATGTAAATATAGAGTAAGATTTTAATTTCTTAAGGGGGTTTAATATAGAAAAAGTTATATAAATGACAAACAAAACTATGTAATCTGTTATTAATAAAATTATTTTTTCTCATATAGAGGAAAATTGAATCCAAAGATTAACAACTGCACATTATTTAGTAGTTGGAAATGAAAAGCAGTAAATATCAGGAAAAACAAAAGCAGCTACAATACAGAAAAAAGAACAAAAAAAAAAACAAAAAAACACAAGTGCTTGCTTTTTGCTCAGCCAATTGCAATGTGAGGAAGTAATTGAAGCAAATATATCATATAAAATAGTTGTTTCTTTAACATGAAAATTGAAATACACATATTGATACAACTGGACTGGACAATATTTACTAAAATTCAACAAAATCCATCAATGACACACTCTACACAAATACAAATATAGTAAACTTCAAATTGATGCATAATTCTATTTAACTTGTAACTGTCATTAGGACTAATAAGCAACAATGTTATCACATTTTTTTAAAACTACCAGAGAAATTTGTTTGATGTCTTGCTATTTGTACAGCGTAATCTTAATAAATCCATTCACTTCTTTATAATATAAATAGATGTAAAGAATAAATTAGCTTCCAAAATAAACTGATTATTTTTAAGAAAATGTTATAGAAAAAATAAAATAATGAATATAAATGTGAAAAATGTATATAAAAAAAAAAGCTTTTCATTAGCATGCCTGACAAAAGGAGCCAATTCTGCATTCAACATTTGCTTTTAACAATCATTCATTCATGTTACATAATTATTTGCTGATCAAAATCAAGTTTCTGAAAATATTACCAACATTGATGGATCAGTTATTTTGCATTTTAAGGACAGTGATGACAATATCAGGTAAGAGAAACATACATGCAAACATTTACATATTTCCAGTCAATCTTGATATGAACATTGGCATGTATACATATACTAGACACAAAGAACAAGAAACAAACATGTAAAGGAAAGAGTTTGGAATCAAAGATATTCTAAATTTATAAATATAAAAAGTATAAAATATGAAAATTATAACATATCTTGTTAAGCTTAAGTAAATCATTCATAAGAAATATGAAAGGCTTTACAAAAATCAGAAATTAAAAAAATACAATTATGTTAAAATTAACAAAACTTATTAAAAATAAAGACCTATTGTTTAATATTCTGTGCAAATTAAATGATGAAGTCAGATAATACTAATGATGGTTTAATAATTGAATAGAGAAATTGAAATAAAGCACAAGTAAATATTACCTTGAATGTTTTGAGACTATTTTCAGCATTGCATTTTATGGAAAGATTTTAAACAATTAAGCTGAGAAAAAGGAGATACAATAGAATTATAATGAAATTAACCTTATGTTAAAATCTTTTTATTTGTTAAACAGAAATGCTTACGTTTATTTGTTATTGATAGCTTTAGAATTCAGTAATCTAAGAAAATAATCAATCCCTGAAAGATGTCTTCATTATAAATGAAATAGATTTTATCTATTTAAGTTAATTGTAATGTGCTTATAGAACATTTTAGTTTGAAACAGTTGGCTAACTATCACCATATAACATGTCAGGGTTACACAATATTTTTGCCTAATTTTTATTCATTTTCACTTTCTAGTAAACAAGGAAAATGGTGTTAAGCCCTCAAAGACATAACTAAATACACTATTAGAAGTAGCATTTACTGTCAATATATGGTTTATTTTAATTAATATTATCTACCTTTATTGTATCTGACTTATTTTTTATATAGTCTCTTCTACGGAAACAAATCATTTTCCGTCTTTAAGTGACCACTGTAAAATGGCCATCTTGTTGCTGTTACTGTTAATATTCTACTATAAGATTAATATGAAATGCGTCATCAAAATAGGAAAAGTTAATAGTTTTTAAGCTTTTTTGGTATGAGGAAACACACAAATATGAAAATTAATTTTTTTTTACACAGTAATTCTACCAAGTGATGTTACCTGATTAAAATTATTGAAAAGTTACATTCAAATATAACAGTGGTCATCTCTGGATCAGTAATAATCTAAGAACAGGTGTAAACAACTTATGTTAAATGAATTCCTTACTTTAAATTTTATTTAAAAAAGCTTAGTAGAAACTCTGCTGTTATTATAAAGGGATGCTAAAAAATTCTCAAACCAACCCACAAATCAAAATCTAATTTCGTATTAATAAGATTTTCTTTGTTGCCACTGGGCTGAGAACTTTTCAGAATCCCTCATAGTTTGCAAAAATATTTAAATTAAAAAAGATTAAATATCTGCAAAAATTTGAAACAAATTAGTGAAGGAAAAAAAATTGAAAAAGTAACAAAAATAACTATGACACCAACAACAGGACAACAAAAAAGACATACAGACAGAATAGACAGGAACAACTAATATGATTACCTTTATGTACAAATGCTGATCTATGAATGGCTGAAATAGAACAAATGTAAATAGGCTTAGTGATAGTTTCAGAGAAAAGAGAAATTAGTATACAAAGAGCACAGTTATCAATGATGATTATTGGTTAGCAGGTGGACAATGGTCAGAAGAAAGAAGAAACAATAATTGAAACAAGTGAAAAATACAAATAGAATATTTTACATATTATTTAGGTCTAATTCTAAACAAAAAGAAACCATTAGAGATACATTTCATAACCTATGAAAAGATGTGAACTATAGGAAAAAGATAAAAACAAATTAGTATTTTGAAAATATATGAACAAATACCTCCTCCCAATCAAAATAGTGGGAGAAACTACCAAACCAAACTACAAATTAATTTGCTTTAACATGTTCGTACACTTTGGACTTTGCTTTTTGAGCAAATATATTATGTTTTAGTCTTACTCAGGAGCATGTTGCCGCCAATATTCCCTTCTTAATAAAAACAATAGAATTGCAAGTGTTATAGTTGAATGTTATTAACGGAAATATGAGGACATTAGACTGGAAGTCTCTTATCAAAGCCTCTAACTTTTGGTTGACTTATGAAGAGCATCAACAAGCTCATTGCAACATTCAAATGACCCCCATGTAATTTATGAAATTATTTTCTTTAACCAAAGATTTATACATGGCATTAATGTCTAAATTTAATTTGTATCTATGTATACAACTCCTACACAAAATTTTCTTCACCTTATTGACTTTTCATCATAACTAACCTACCATTGTATCTGATCATTTTCTATGCCACAACTGCATTCTAGGTTATATATGCTGATTATTTCTATATTTTTTGTGATGTACCAACATTTGTGAGGCAGTTACATAATATCATTTCATTATGAAATTTACTGAACGCAAATCATTTTAGATCTTTTTAGTGATTTGTTTGTTTGCTTTTTCTTCTAAAAATATTTGACATATTTGTAGGAATTGAAAAACAGATTCAGGAATACTCCAGAAGTGGAATGGAAAATATGAAAAAAAGTATTTTTTTACCAAGCTGGATCTAGGTGGTGTCAATTTTGCCTGGAAGAAAGGTTATATATTCTAGAATCCTCCCAAAGAGGAAAAACAGGATTGTTTCTTCACAATTATAGTCTACTCTTATCTTTCTCATCTTCTTTCATTACTTATGTTAATCAGATTATAACAGTTCTTAGTTGGTACAGTTAGTGAATTGCTCTCAAAGAAAACTGACCGAAGTAAAATTTCTCATTCACTTGATAGAAACTGGATCCTGAACAGGAAAGTGGAAAAGAGTTCAAGTGAATTATTACTTTCTCAAGCAGATTTTTTATTATTTTTCAATAATAAAGACCTTTCTTACAGCATATTGTCTTTGTAATGCAATGATCCAATATCCATTAATAGTATTAAATATTTTGTTATTCCATCAAATGATATGAAACTCTTTATTCAATTTCAGTTCTTTCCAAATTAATTCATCAGAGTATGCATCATCTTTTACAGTAGAGCTAAAAAATTAGTTGATTGTATTCAAGTTATATATTTGAATAAGGTAAAGTCATAAACTAAAGTAAAATTTGAAAACCATCCTAAACTTGGTATCATTCATAAAAATAACCTATTACTTAAGATCTTCAATATGTGTCTTAGTATTGGTAAAAGAATGAAATATGCTGAACTAGATACACACAATATGAAGGATTGTCTTGTCAGTTGGAGTTAAGAATATACTATGTTTTCATACAGAGAGGTATTGTGTCCCCCACCCAACAAAAAATGAGAACCTGTTTGCTGCCTCTATGTCTACTTTTTTTGCTTCAAATGCAAGCTGAACCTAGGTCTACTTTCTTGATTCTCATGCAAACCAAACCTCTGTCTACCTTACTGACACCTGTAAACAAAGTTCTGGTTCCTACCTTTTTTTTTGACTCTTAAACAGACTGACTAAAAAAAATCTGAAATAATTTCTAAGTGTAGACATGAGAACATGTACTTTCTAAATCATGGACTTGGCCATATTTATATGTCTAGTATTCAACTCAAAGATTTGACTTGGAACCTGAGGATCACTTAAACATGAAACTAGCAGTCACATTTTCTCTATTTCCTTTTTTATTTCTTTTTACACACATACACACCAACCAAAAGTAATACTATATATTTATTCCCATGGAAATTTCAGACACAGGGTGCACAAAGAGCAGGTTTTCAGCTCTAAAAATCAGTTTTTCCATATAGTCTCCACCATTGGCTATGCATTTTAGCTATTGATGAAAAAAGAGCTTGCATGCTACACTCAAAAAATCTGCACTAGTGCAGACAACTTATATCAATGCTGTCAATGCTGAAATACATTGCCCACCACCTAACTATGCTTTTATTCACTGTTTGGTCGCTGTAAATATTCAGCAAATATTGGATGCATTTTTTTCCACATGATTTTGATTGATTATTGTGTTTTAACAGCATATCAACTGTTGATTATTTAATCTCAAAAAGATTTTTTTCTTTTTTACTAAATATATTTTGTGAACAATCCTTTTGGTCATTGATTCCATTTCTCTCAAGTTATGCCTTTAAAATAGAGTTGATTAGAAATTGTGGTATAGACCAACCTCCTTCAAGTAGGCGAGGATAATTTCTACTTTTATCTTTTTGTTTAGTCCACTAGTCATGTCATAAAATTGTTGATGTATGAGGGCAAGGTCCTTACAATTGGTTAGAAAATGTTTTACAGCGCATTTCTCCTGGTATGTCGTACAATCAGGAGGATGTTTTTTTGTTTTTGTTTTTTAGGAGAAATGAATAAGTGATATAAATGTGCCTTATTCTGATTCTTGATAGGATGATTTCTTTCCAAGAAAGTCTGATGCCATTCTCCTAGAATGGATTTAAATTTATAAAGTTTGTTGTTTGGGTTGTAGTTCCATAACTCTTGCCATTTGTTTAAAACATACAAGTTTATAGCTGCTTTTAAATCTGTATTGAGGATTTTCAAATTTGAAATGTTCCTTTTTAGGGATTCTTTTGCCACCATATCAGTTTTTCCATTTTCACAGATGCCAATATGGCTAGGTATCTAACAGAAGACAAGTTTATTTTTCTTGCAAACGAGATTAATAATTAAATTACTGAAAGTATCAAAGAATTGTCCTTTTATTTTTCAGTGATGTAAGTACAGACAGTGCATCTAAAAAAAAAAAAACTATGAAGTTGTCTGGTTTATTGCCTCTTATGATGTTTAAAGCTAAGTCTGTAGCATTAAAATACTAAAAATAAAGATTTTGTCAAGTAAATGTTTTTGATCAAGAAGAACTGAACATCTGGCTTTATCAATGCTTTTTGAGTCATTAGTAGATAATTGCTTATAGTGTGGGTGTTCCTGTAAAATGTTATCAATTTCTTCTAAAAAGATAGACAAACTGGTTATAGTTTTAGGGTGTTTGGCAATGTTTAGGAAAACTATTGGCTGTTTTGTTAGCCAAAGTGGGTTTTTCCAAAGTAACAAAGTACATTAATAATGTTTCCCATACAAAGGCTGAAAAGTTTGATGGCTTTTTTTTTTTCTGGTTGAATAGATTTTTTTAAATTGCGGTTGAGTAAAAATGTTGAATTCAGTGTTATTTAGACAAGACTATAGTATTGTAGGGATAATTTCTGCTGTTTTTGTTCCAGAGCCATTTTGTAGGTTTTGGCAAACAGGCTTTCACCACAAATGTTCTAAAAGTTCCAAGCATGAGTCATAGTCCCTGATGATGAATTGTATCAAGCTCCTTCAAATATGACTTCTTTACAACACCATAAATGGAACTATAGTGAAGTTTGAACCTAACTAGTAATTGATACAATTTCAATAGGGTGTGTCTATCAGTTCCCTAGTTTGTAAGGGTAACCACTCTGAGTATTTGAATGGCTTTATTACATTTAGCTTGGAGATATTTAATCTAAAAAAAATTCTGTCAAAGATAAGGTCCAAGAATTTATAATGTTCCACTACAGAAATATCTCAACCATCAAGTTTTAAATCAAGGTTATGGTGTAGCTTTCAGAGCTGACAGAAATGTACACATTGAGTTTTTGTTTTGGAGAATCTGAATCTATTCCAGTAGCCTATATTGTCAGAGTTGGAACTTTATTGTATGGATATTTTCTGATATGTAGCAGATCAAGAAATCATCAACAAATCAATTTCCAGATTCAGACATTTTACAGTACCACTTAAATATTAAAGAGGGTAACTGATAATATACTCCCTTGTGGTAGATCTATATCTTAGTCATATTGATCAGAAAGAGTAGTGCCAACTCAAACATTGAAAATGTAGTCTATTAAAAAGCTATTAATAAAGATTGGCAGTCTTCCTTTGTGGCCCATTTTGTTTAGATCTTGTATGACACCATATTTACATGTTGTATAATAGTTTTTTTTCTATGTCAAACAATACTGCTGCCAATAAAAGCATTTTTAATAGATTGCGGGCAAACCACTTTTGTTCTTTCTAAAACCAAACTGCAAGTTTGTAATTTTGTTGTGTAGAAAAACTAATCTTCCCTTCACTATTATTGAAACTTGGACTCCTCCATTATGAGTAGAAGGTCTGCTCATGAAAGTGGCAAAAAGTGGTTTGCAAAGGTGTAGCACTTTCCAGTCATATGCTTTTCACACCGAACTACTGTATTCTCAGTCTATGTTTTCACTCAACCTTGTTTCCAGTTTTTTCTTTACAGTCTTACTAATCAGCAACTATGAGCATTATACAATCTTTATAACAGTTATTAACTTCAAGGAAACAGGTAAGTCTATTATTAATCATTCATTCAAGAATTTTGTAAATACAGCTGGTAAGTGTAATTAGCCAATAATTTGAAGGATTTTCCAGGTCTTTGTCAGTCTTTGAAATTGGAATCACAGTTGATCATTTCCAGAAAATGGGAATATTGCCACTGATCAATATATTGTTATATATTTCAAGTAGTTGAAGGTAATGTTTGCTAAGTTTTTCAGGAATTCATAGTAGATTTCATCAGGGCCAGCAGCAGAGTTATGTGATTTATTTAAGGAGTTCAGTAGTTCTGAGAAAGAGAAAGGTTGGTTGTAATCGTTGTTGCTCGAGTATAATTTTATTCTTTTTTTTATCTTTGTTCTGTTTAATATTCTGGAATTGTTTACAATAGTTATTTGATGAGGAATATTTTTAAAGTTTTTTGGCTAATAGATTTGTAATATCTTTTTGTTAGTAATTTTAGTGCTATTTTGTGATAGATGTTTTAAGTGAGTACTTTTGCATTTGCCAGAGATTTTGTGAATCATAATACAAACAAATTTGATTCTTTGTGTTGGAATTGAACAATTTTTTTTCCATGAAGTTCAATTGAAGTTTTTGATTGTTCTTCATATTTTAGCTTAACTTACTTTGAAATGGTTTAGATTTTCAAGAGTTAAACACGATTTAAAGTGGGTGTATTGTACTCTAATAGCCACTTTATATTCATCATCAAACTTTGGTTTGGCATCCTTTGAAAATTTTGGATTTGATTTTGATATACATTGTTCTGCAACAGATGGGTTTTTTTCTATAAGTGAATGATATGATCTTCATTATGTCTATTTTCTTCTAGGATCAGTTGGGTTCTTTAATTTTTAGTCAGTTTTTTTTTTTTTTAATTTACAATTCCAGTATTGAGTTAGGACATCAGTTTGTTGCTCTTGATTCTGATTAGGATGTGATCATTATTGCTATACCACCAAAATTTGTCTCTGACATGATGGACCAACATAAAATAAGAGGCATTACTTTCAGAGTGATTCACTTAAATATAGTGAGTCACTAAGCAAATACTCAAGATCATTTGTAGAGAGTTTGGAAGATTTCACACAAAATGGAAGTGTGCAATAAGGAGAAAGTATATCAAGAATTAGCAATTAACCTACTTGGGTTGCTTACCTCCACCTTTCCATTTTATAAGGGTGGCATTCACATGTAGACTTTTTAACAGCACATGTCATGTGTGTGGACAGTAGTAGCAATGATCAGTTATTGCAATTAATTCCTTGGGTACTAGTGGTTATGAAAAACATTTACAAGTGTTTACCTACCCTATGACTCAGCTGAGGTATAATATCTGATGATATCAAATCAAGATCATACTTCCTCTTTCAAACAACGTAATCAGAGCATGAATCGGCCATTCAAAGTACTGGCAGCAGATTTATGTTAATGCATTTAAATTAAATTTATTAACAATATCTAAGTGGAAAGTTGGAGAAAACAGAGTGATAGCAAATAAAGCAAAATGAAAGAAAAGTAGAAATTGGGCAGGGAAAGGAATAATTTAAAACACTTCAGTTAAAAACAAAAATGTACATGTATAAAATGTCTTTTTAGGATTTTCAAGAAAAACTATTTATTCAGCTATCACACAAATTCCTACAGTTTATGTTTCAATTGGCAGTTCTCCAAATTTAAAAATGAAAACTGCTTATATTTCAATATTTAGTTTCTGTTTAAAGTGAGTAATCAATATGGGAAGAAATTTCAAATGAACAAAACAGACAATTTCTTTTTGATTTAGCAGAATACAAGACAAAAGATAAAATTTTGAAACTTCTGAAAAAAATGAATATTTCTGCTGAAGAGCAAGAATTGAAAAAAAATAAAAAGATTGAAATGAATGACCAACAGAAATGCTATATTTCTTAGAATACAAAGATGGTAAGTATTTAAACAACTTGAGGTTGATCATCATAGAAAATCCTAAACATCGATATTAAGATAGCAGATACCATAAAAATCAGTATCACTGACAAAATCAAAGATTATATTTCCTTATGCTACTTACTAATTAAACGCAAGTTTCTAACATTAGTTTTCAACTCTCTAAAAACAAAAAAGTTTTGAGTACTGAATTCAGAGCTCATTATGTCTAGAATTTTAAAAAAGTGTGATACTGTTTGTTGTTCCTTTTTCAAGTTGGAAAAGATGGCAACAGAAGTAAAGATGATTGAGGAAACCTATAGAGATGGTTTGGTTAGAAGCAGTACGTGTTAGGAAGAGTTTGTTCAAGAAAGGTGAATTTGACATATAAATATACAAGAATTTGGAAGCGATTACTTGTATACTCTTAAATGAAGACCTTATTTAGATAATGTTGGAATTGGCTAAAAAAACTTTGTACTGACCACTCAATAAGTAGACATTTGCAAAGTAGAGGAAAAATCCTAAAAGCAAAAAAAATGGGTTCCACATTAATTGTTAAAACAAAGCAATAGGCAGCATCTTACCACTTGCATGTCATCTCTTACCAGACATGTCACTTGAGATGAAAAGTGAGTTCATTATAACCTGAAGCACCAAAAATTGTGGGTGGATCCAAGACAGCTTGCAGCATTAATAGCAAGACCTAAACTTTTTGGAAAAGATGTTATGGTTCTGTATTCAAACAAACATAAAAGACATGCTGAAGTCTGATGAAACTGTCACAGCAAATCATTACAATCACAAACAATTACCATCATTAAAATCAAAGAAGGAGGGGGAGAAAAGGCCATTGACAGAACAAGAAAGCCAGAAAGTCATGTTGCTGCTGCATGACAATGCTCAACAATATGTTGCTTTGACAACACCAAAAACCATAATGAAGTTGGAATGGAAAAATTCTCTCTCATGTAGTATATCCATTAGATTTAGTTCTATCAGATGTTTTTGATCAATGCAAGAAAATTTCATCAATGACTTGACTTTCTGGCTAGAATTTTTTTTTAATCAAGAGAGAGTTTAAAAAATTTTTTTTCTAAATACTGACAAAGTCAGAGAAACAAATATATTTCTGAATTATTATTAATCATTTCGTTTTAATAAAGAATTCTGTAAACTTTTTCACACACCAAATATTAATAGCAAGCACATGGGTAACTACATAATGTACAGCAAGTGAGACAAAATTTACAAGAAATCAAAAATGTGCAAAAATAAATATTGCTAGAATTCACTCACAATTTTTTTTTTAAACAAAATATATGCAAAACATAGGCAGATCAAACTTTGCATTTAAAGGCAACAACAGCTTTGGTTCAGTTTGGAGTGCCAAGCAAGCAAAACAAGTTAACTAGTAAATCTACTGAAAACTGATACAAGTTAAGCTCTTTAGTTAAGAATAGCATCTATCCTTGAGTAAATAATGAGAAATCACTTACATAAGTTGTTAATAGCTCTTTTTTTTTTTTTTCAATGCAAGCCAAAATAATGCGAATCTTATGTTCTAAATGTAAAAATAGTCAAAAACAAGGAAATATAACACTGGTGAACATTGATTTTTTTAAAATTTATCTTTATTCCTGCCTATCAAATTACATTACAAAACATTTGTGAGAGTTTCGAAATCCACGAAAAATTATGCTTGCTAAACAAATTCTATCTGATGAAAGATATTAATGTTGTTTCAATACTCTATATTGTGGGTATTTTTTTAAATACAAATACCAAATCAGCCTGGCGCATATAAAGTGAATGTTCTGATTTTGCCAAAACAGTTCTGTTTAGATGTTTCATTATTCACAGTTAATGCAGGATTATCAGCAAAAGAGACAAGCCAAAGTGCAAGATACATATTGGCGACCTCAAAATCAAGCAGGTACAATAATTTTACTACTCAATAGTGTAATAACAGTCAACAGAAAAATGTGATACAGAAATTACAAAAGATGCTTTTCAGAAATTAAGTAAAGATATGAACATTTTATTAGAAACAAAGGAAAGAGTACTGAATATCTAATCTTTAATATGGTGGTTAATGTTGAACAATCCTCACAGAAAGAGACAGAAGTGGTTCTTTTCCCAAACATTGAGAATATCACACAGAATATGTGAGCATTAAAGAGGTCATAATGAAAATAGGAAATACAAGGAAATTGATATGAACAATTAGAGAGAGGAAGAGATACATTGGAAATTTCTGAGACAAGAGGTTTAGAAAATTTAAAACTTACAGAATATACTGAAGCAGGGAAAACAGCACATGGCATACCTTTCATATGAGTAAATTGATAACAGAACAAAGATAACAAAGACAGAGATATAGCAAAGGATTAAAAGTTACTGAGAGCAACAAAATACAGGAAGTTGTAGAGAGCCATGATCCCGCATATCTAGAAAGAACACAGTATATATATATATATATATATATATATAAAAAGGTTAAAGGAAAAACACTAGCTTTTAAATATGGTATAATTGGTCAACAATATCTAATGATTAAAATATTCACAATTTAGAACAGAAACAGGCTATATTTTACTTTTTCAATGAATTATACACTCTGCCTACACTGGCAATTGACCTATCTTATATTCTATTCACAAATAAGGCTGTTAACATCCAAAGTGTTTTTTTAAATTAATTTCTGTCATCATTTTTCAGGAAAAGGACAATTGTATTCTCTGTAATTTTGAGAAGAGTTATTAATATTCCTTTTTCTGAAAATTAATCTTTTTGTGTCTTTAGTGTTGCCAACAATATTTTGATTAATTCATTCTACAGCCTTCTTCAGGTCTACTGTCAACTAGGTATGAAGATTTCATCTGGTAGTGTAAAACAAGAAAAAAAAAGGAGTTTGAGAAATTTTACAAAGAAAATATCTAAGAACATCACACATATTAGGACAAGTTACATGCATGATTGAAAAAAATTAAATAAAAAATTTTAAAAAATAACATTTTGAAAATGCCACTACTTAGATGATTAAAAAATAAGTCTGTCAATGTTTAATTTTTATAAGTAATAAAATTGTCTGGGAAAAGAACCAAATTTTTTTATGTGCCTAAATATGCTCTGTAAGTCCATGATATTTTCTATTTATTATTCTCTATAAGTAAAAATCACATAAGCAAACCAAGAAAAGAAAAAGAAAATGTTTTCATATTTACAGACAAATTAGTCAACTGTTTAACCTTGCAAATGCTGAATATGCAAACAGATATATTTATTAACAAAATATATCCAAACTCATTTGCAGGTAAGTATTGTTTTCATAATCTGGAAAGTAGGCTTATTAACCAGTGTTGATTAATGTAGTGGCATTTAGTTGTTATAAGAACTAAATCGAATCGATAGCAAGTAAGCAAGCATGACAGTAAATTTGTTATTGTAAACCATTTAGATTGGCATTTAATTATTCATATAGTCAAGATGATGAATATCCTATTTGATATTAAATAAATATGCTATCTTTATGTATAAAATTTGGAGTAAAAAATTGATACAATATTCCTTTATCTAAATTTACATGGTAAATTTAACTGCATAGGCCAGGAAGTTTGAAAATCACAAATATCCAACAATCTTAAAATATATTAAGGACTACTTATTAAAGCATGAATTACAATATTGAAACTATGTACAAGTTTTTTAAAAAAATGAAATACAGCTAGAGTCACCTAAAAAACAGTGGCTATGGCATCTATGAGGTACTGGAGCCATTTAGTGTAGTGTTTAACATGACTCCTAAATACTCTGTGGGATCTAAATTTGGCGAGTGCAAGAACCAAGAGAGTATCAATATGGCTGCAACAATCATTTCAATTGAAATAATGTTAAATCTTCTCAATGTCACATAGCTACCACAGCATCTCTATGCCTACTGCAACAAACATACACGTTCTCCAATTGAGCCTATTCCTACAAGTTTAGCATTTCACTTGATAATGAAATCAAAATCTCCAATCTCCTGATCAGAGGCCTTGCTGCCAGATATAGTTTATCATCACACTCAGAACTATATAATTAATGTGACATGCTTATATTAGTTAATGTCAAAAATAGGGAAACTGAACATTTCTATTATTGGAAACTAACTATTAATAACTAGAAAAATAACTATTGCAATAAGACATTTTTTAATCAAATCAACTACACTGAAAACAGAGTTATGAAAAGATGCCTATTTTCATACACTTTGAACCCAAATGTAGGACAAGCTGTTATCCATGGTTTTCTGAGTTGGAAAACCAAGATCTTTTAAACTCATCCAACTGTAAAATGAGGATTTTGCAAAAGAAATTTTGAATGTATACAAAGTTTTTGCCATTCAATTAACATTGCCTCACTTGGCAATTTTATACTTTTTTTTTTTTTATTTCAAATGCAATGGATATAAAAATAATGAAATAATTTGTCATGAACTTAATTTAAAGGAATGCTGAATGATGTTAAAACAAGCTTTGATATAAGAAATTGCACCCAGTACAATGTCTACATTTGCATTTGTTTAAATCATTTTGAGTTAATGGAGAGTACAACTGTCATCATCATTAATGATCACAATATTCTAAAGGGTACTTAATCTAGTAGAGCATAGCTTCTTTAAAGTTTTTAATATTTATATACAGGCCTTGAGGATATTACAATAACAGATTAGTTATCTGGGAAAACTACCCAATTACTTATATTTTTATCATCAAGTGAGTAATTATTAATGAGCTTGATAAAGCCAACATCAAACTGCCATATTTTCCCAATTAGTTTGGTTCAACTTACATAATTAATGACCACATCTTTATTATAATTAATATAGTTAATTTATTGAGTGCACTAATATAAGGAGGGTAATGGAATGACAAAACAGAAAAAAAATATTTGATACATTTTGTCTTCCAGTTACCCATCAGGAGTCTGACAGAGTTTATAAATGACCTTCTTACACATACAAACAAGTTAAACTGTCACTTAGCTGACTGGTGCTATAGTCAGCATCTCAAGTTTTACAGACAAACTTTTCCATGATTGTTCAGCTCACTTTTCAGAAAATTTCACCAATTGATTGCCTTTTTTTTAATTTGTCGTTATCTTTATACTAAGTTTAATGTATATATAAGAATTAATGGATTTATTTTTAATCCAACATTTTTATTACTTCAAGCGTTATTATAGTGGACATTTGTATTTGAAATAGATGCACCATTTATATCTTAAACAGTGTGTATGAAATCTCAACCTGCCATTTGAGAAATCTTTAAGAAAATGTGTTCTCCACTTTGGATCAAACTTACAAAAGAAAAATGCCGATTTGATCCCTGGTGGAGAACATTTTCTTTAAGATTTCTAAATGCACAATAGGTTGATAATTTTTATATTTCCAAATGTTCAATAATTAAATTTACTTATAAATAAATTAACTGCATTACATTTGTAAATGCTTACTTTCTTCTGAGCCTCCTGCTAGCAATTACATTTTAGGCATTGAAATTAATTTATAAAAAAATATTAATGTTTTAATGACTTTTCACAAAAACTCTTGGAGAAAAAAAAAAAAACTGGTGTAAATTGTTAACTTTTTGCCAAAGTGAGTGTGTGTGTATATATATATATATATATATATATATATATATAGTGTGTGTGTGTGTGTGCGTGTATATGTGCTGACAACTAATTTATTGCTTAGATTCTTGTCTTTTCAATCAAACAACATGTTTAATTAGAAACAAAAAAATGGTGTAAGATAAAGAAAGGATATTTGCTACTGTGAAGTCTATCAGGTTGAGTAGTAAAATGTCTTGCAACATATTTATGAAGAGAAGGAAAAAAAATTAATAAACAGAAAGACATTTTGTACCCAGCTGTTTAAATTCAACATAGAAAATAAGCTTTTCTTTTTCTGTTTGAAAAATGTTTTTATCTTAAAAATCTCATCTGTATGTTCACACACGATAGAAAGAGACAAGTCAGATATATTCATCGATATTTACTCATGCAGACTTATACCTACAGGGTACAATGGATAAATTGTCATCTACATTACACAAGAATGAAAATAACACTAAACTCTCATTTTAACAAATATATTTACCAAAATTACACAACAATATCTTGAAATACTAATGAGTAAATTTATTTAAACAAAATTGGCTACAGCCACAGCCTCCTGACAATTCCAGAATTTTTTGCATGTCTTCTGGACAGTCGCCTTGTTTAAGTTGGTGAATGTCACCATAATCATTGCCTTTAGTTCATCTTTGATGTTACAAGGAGTTTTGTTGGTCTCTCACCCAACTGCACCTTACACATAATAATCAAGGTGGTTGTAGTCTGGGGAGTTAAGTAGCCAGATGTAAGGAGTGACATGGTCACAGAAATTAGTGACTTTCAATACATTTATACCTTAATAAATTACCTTCTCTTAATTAAGATGACATTCTTAAATTTGGAATTATAGTCAAACATGATTAACTAATGCATTCAGTATATTGCTTTGTAAAAGATCCCTCTTATTTTCATTTAGATTCTAAGGTGTTCATCTACGTATTTCTTAGAGCATTTTTTGCAGTATCTTATAAATTCTTGCTTCACATTTAAAGTTCTTATTTTGTGTTAATTAAATCTTATTGTTTTTGCTGAAGCAGTTCTAAAAAGTTTAGACACATTCCTTTTAATTGTAGTTAGTATCAAATTGATAGACAGTATTATGTGCCTAGCTTTATCAAGGTTATTTGTGTTTTTTTTTTATTAGATTTTGTAATCTTTCTTCTTTGTGCTATATATGAAATAATCAAGGTATTGAAAGCATTTAAAAGTATTTTTGATATATTTTCTTTTTCATTGTAATGAAGGCTAAAAATTCTAAGGACTCTTAAATAGAAACCTATCATTAATCTAGATTTTTTTTTGTTGTAGTGGGAATGAAAATTTCAGATCATTCATGTTAGTGAACTTTTAGTAAACATTTCCAGCCCTCTGAAAATATGTACTAACTAAAAACAAGTCTGCCAAACTGACTAAAGGTTGTTATATTCAGTCAGTTAAATATACAGATCAATTATATACTATGAAAAATTATTTCATCTAAATTTTCAATGATTAAGGAAAATGTTTCTTCTGTTCATGAATAAAAAAAGGTAGCAAGAAGTAGGCTTCAGTTTTTAATAAAAGTGAGATCACTTAGGTAAATAACAAAAAATCCAATGCAGAAGCTTAACAATTATTTTTTTTCTGTATTCAAATCTTCTATTCTGTCAATAAAGATCAAGCTTTACTGATCACAGCTGTCTCAAATATTTATGTATAGATTTTATTACAAGAGAAGAAATTTTTTTAATGTATGATCAATTCAACTGAATCAGACAATTTTTCCTCGACCCACAAGCAATCAAACTAGCTTGAGGCAAATTACCACAAATGAACCTTCTAAACTATTGGAGAAAGTAGACATTCTAAAAATAAAATCAACCAACTGTTATAATATCTGCTCTGCTTGCAGCTGATGACATTTAATTTAATGTCACTAAAAAGGCATGAATCAATTCCTCCTTGAACAAATATTTGTTTAACATATTTTAGAAACTTTCCTAAAATAAATTTAGCAATATCAAGCATGAGTATATACTTTTGTGTTAAAGTATATTTGCATAATATCTTGTCATGTGAATGTATAGCAAAAGTGAGAAATGCTTTGTTCATTTCTATAACTATTAGCATTAAAAGTTGAACTATAATCATAATATTTAATTCTATTATTTTATAATCAGTCTAACACATATTGGATATTGTTAATAGCTTTCAAAATTCAGGTCTATTTTTCTTATCTAATATGCTAATTTTCAGAGTCTAGATTATATATGGATTGAGACAGACATCAATATTTTTTCCTAGCTTTGTTTAGATTAGTTAATCAGGCATAATACACTCTTGAATAAAGAGAGGACTGTAAGAATAAAGAATTTATTTCCAAATATTAAAGAAAGATTTAATTTATAATTAGATTACCAAATTTCCAGTCCAACACATCAATTAAAACAGCTACTCACAAATCTTAATTGATTTTCTCATGCTTATGTAAATAGTCTGGATTGATATTAAGTAGAAACTATAAAGAAAAACCATAAATGTCTAAGGGGAAGAAAATGCAAAACTAAATGGATATTGATGTTAATGTGAGCATGAAAATTCAGAAAAACATTCTTTCCCCGCTATCTAAGAATCTAAAAGACATTAACGAAAACATAACAGCATTTTAAAAAAACTTTTCGAACACAAGAGGAAAACAGTTAAATAAAACTACACAAACTGTACAAGGACAAAAGTAAAATGAAAAAAAATAAAAAAATAGAATATTCTAATTATACACACATCAATTGAAAATTGGTATATAACAAATTATTGCACTTCAGGACATACCACAGTATTAAAAAAAAAAAAAATACTCTTATCTCAGCAGTTATTTCAATAGGACACTTAATATTAAGTCATAGTACAAATAATAACAATAAATAAATAAAAAATGAGAGAAAAATTTTATGAGCCTAAACTATACATATTGCTCAGTGGAGGAGAAATGGCATAAGCACAAGCTCTATTTTTAATCTACAAATGCACGTGTATACTTACCTAATGTAGATAATAATGGTTGTTTGATGCTTGGCACTGGTGATGATGTACTGCTACTGTTGCCACTGCCCAGTTCAGAAATACCCAATCGAGGTTTGTTCGAGGTCACATGATTTCCCAAAGGATAAGACCCAGATAAAGTGGGTGATGTTTTAGATACTGAAATAAAATAAAAAAATTATATGCAAATTGCATAAAGAAAAATTACAAATAAAAGAAAAGAGATTAAGTCAGAAAGGACATAGACAACAGATAAGACTAGCAAAATATTCACATACAAAATATTTGTGATCAATCTTTTACAGGGTGTGATGGATAAATTGTATAAATTATGCAAGAATGAAAATAATACTGACCTCATTTTAACATATATTTACCAAAATTACACAAAAATATTTTGAAATACTAATGATTAAATTTATTCAATAAAATCACCATTGGCTTCTGTCCCAGCTTCCAGACAACTCCAGAATTTACTGGGCCATGTTGTCCTTGACACATGGCCCAGAGGATATAGACGTTGGTTAGTTCCAGTGACTTGACCTAAAGAGTTGTGAATTTAATACCAGGCTACAGCAGTAGTGAACAAATAACCTAGTGTTAAAGGGAGATAACTACATGACTACCAGCAGTGCCATTGCACATGGAATGAGAATGATATTGGTGTTAGGTGGCCAGATGTAAGAAGTGATGTAGGCACAGAAATTGTCTGACAGCTATGACTGGGTTCTCGTGCTTGTGTAGCATGGTGCAGAATCCTGTTACCAGACATAGAGCCTTCCAGGAGCCACCCTCTTGACTCAGAGCAGCACTACCTTGCCATAACTAGTGATCACTTCAAACATCTATATAATCACCATTAGACTCATCTAACTCTTTCTGAATCTTCTGCACACTCCTCAGATTCACACACACAACACAATAAAATGTTCATATTCAAGATTCTAGCATAAATGCTAAGCAGTACAACATGTGGTTTCCAAATTTCTGGCAGAGTGAATTATGGCATGGTACTCTTTCTCACAGATGGTGCCCAACTGACCCTACTATACCGTACTGCCAACAAAAAAAACTACAAACATGTGCAAAGTTAAAAATATAAAATGATGCCAATTTACCCATTGTATCTTGTATATTAATAAATGGCTGAGATTAAACAAAGGATATAAATATTGAATTTACATCCGTGATAAATAAATTATTCAATTCATTTTAAATAAAGTGCTTGAGACTTACTGTTAGTGAATGTTAATGATTATAATAAATAGCTTGTGTGTGTGCATGTCCATATAATTTAAGGAAAAAAACTGTTTTAGTTCTGAGATTGTATTTTTATTAACATACTACACCTCATCTGACAATTACATACAATATCCACAATGATAAATAAACTGAAATTGCTGTAGTATTTATATTGTTTTTGTTAAAGTCTTTTCAAAGTAAATGTTTAAATTTTTTCATCAATACTAAAAAAAAAATGGGGGGGGGGCATTTTCTCAAAAATCAAAATACATTTTTGTTTGAAATTTTGAGATGAGGAATTTATATTCTGACTATTGCCCTCATCTTTCTTATCACAATATTTCAGCCATTGTGCCTTTCAGCCTTCCTAAGGTTTATATCAATCTGGGTAACCTACAGAGGATTTTGAACTGAGCCTTTTTAATCTTTTGTGTGTTGTGGTACAGTGGATATCGGCTCGGAACGAGAAGCCGGGGAGCCGAGTTCGAATTCCAG
This sequence comes from Ascarosepion bandense, assembly GCA_037127315.1. NCBI lineage: Eukaryota > Metazoa > Mollusca > Cephalopoda > Sepiida > Sepiidae > Ascarosepion > Ascarosepion bandense. Next base: position 5,267,999 of record JBBBDQ010000886.1, on the reverse strand, counting down.
TTGAATCTATTGTATTCACTTACGCGCAAATACCCTTAGGAAAGGTATTAATCCGTCTATTCCTTCCAGTTATGGGTTAAATAGCAGGACAGATTGGGTTCTATAGCCTTGGTCGGCAACCAGTCTACCGCAGAAAGCAATGGCAACCTACTGCGGGATAATCTTCTGCCCAGTCAGTCATGTCTCTTTCGAGACATGATCGCCCAAGCGTGTATCACGTATGGCACTTAACTGACTGAAATATACAAGAGTAGACTGTTCTCATTCCACTGCCTATGTCTAAGGGTATTGTCTAGTTCTTATTTAATACTCTTCAGTTATTGCTCCCCTGTTTTTACGGAATGCACGTACACATTGCCCAACCCAGAGATTGAACTCACAATTAGTGTGACCAAATTCTCAAACCAATCCACTAAGATTGATCAAAGATAAGGACAATAATCCAAATATTGTGTAAATAACATTCATCTTCTAAAGAAAAATTTGAGAGTCAATTATA